>CM062808.1:450591555-451000916 GCA_031772625.1 Pinus tabuliformis | reverse complement strand
TTCCTACTGGAGTTGAGATTCAAGCTGCTAAAAATTCATTCTGTGCTTGTGCACTATTGTAGACAAGTTTGAATTTTTTAAGAGAGAGCCTTTGCTAATTTGGAATGTGTCATCAGAAGTAGATAGTATCAAAGTTTTCAAGAACTCCAATATTGCATTAATTTGGTCATTTTCATTGAACAAATTAGGTCAGTCTCTCGAATTATATGGCTAAAATGGTTGCAACAATAAACAAAGATACCCCGTTGGACAAAATGCACAAAGATAAATTTTCACAATGGCCAAAATACACTCAAATTTGGCATATAAACCAATGATCACTCTAAAACTTGCCACAATTCTCAATACAATCAAATGTATTCAGTGCATCAAAACCAAGCCAAGCTCATTACAGCTTACAATTAATATCTTAGGTTGCAATCTATAAGACCAAATTCAACAATTTAAATATTTCTAAATTCAATGACTCTGCAAACCATTCATTAATGGAGCACACTTCCCACGTGCGCAAAAACATGGGAAGCTTTCAGATACCAGTAGCCCCATTTCCCATCATCCCTTCTTCTTCGTCTCCTTGTTTCTTTCTCTAGTTGCCTTTGGAGCCCTTGTTCTTCGCTCCATGGATTCTTCTCCTCCTGGATTGAATGCAATCTATTTATAAAAAATTTTATCTAGACAACATTTATATATAAATATATATACATATACATATAAATATTTTTATTCCATTCAGAGCACATTCTTTCATCCAAGAAGGTTGAGGAGAGCTTTGAATCAAAGGCTACCTGCAGTGGGTTTTGTTGTGAAGCGAGGGGTACATCTATTTGGCTCAAAGTTGGTGAAGAAGAAGAGAGTTATGCATGAAAATCAGCCAATCAATTTAAGGCCAGGAGGAGGAGTTAAAGGTCGTTCCTTCGGGCCTCGTCTTGACTCTGCACTTGTTGGCACCGACACCGCCTCTGCAACTACTATTTTTCCTTTGCCGTAGATGGATCTCAGGGTTTCCACCCGCATGGAGGACATCCCAGTTCTGGCTCCTCTGATGAGATTCACAAGGCTAGACAGGAGATAGAATCATAGTTTGTCATTGATGAATCAAGTTGGGGTCGTGGTGATATCAATATACAGGCACATCAAAGTAGACTAGCTCCTTCTTCAAGTCGGTGCTTAACTTTGATTTCTTGGACCTTTAGGGTGCAAAGGAGAGAAAACACTCAAACAATGGGATTTGAGTGACAATTCTATTGTTTGTAGAGAAATGTTCGAATCTCAAGATCTAAGGCATTGACAAAATAAATCTCTGTACACCCTACAACTCTCTGTGACATTTGGCGATGAACATGAGCACAAAATATGAAGGTGAAGACTCGATTTGAAATCAGAGAAATAGAATGTAGATTCTTCTGATGCAAGATGATAAAATTCCTCACTGATAGATGGCTAGATGGTCATGGTTTTGTGCCTTCACAATACTTCTGATGCCATTGCTGCGAAGGGCCGAGTGACCTTCTCAACATATTTTCTATGTCCATCAAAAATAAGGAACATAGATGAAAACATGCTGCTGCATCTCCACAGTCCATAGAACACTTCCATTATATTTCCATGGCCGATATATTGATCCCTGATATCATTCAAGAGGACATATTCCCTCGCCTGCCATGGCACGCTCATCCCCTTCTCATTTCCCTGAACAGAGAGAGACGTGGCTGCCGCAAAAGTTTTCGATGGGCAATGGAAGTTGGTATATACAAATTGCAAACCTATTTCACGTATATGCACATCAGGCAGGGCTGCAGGTGGCCTTTTTGAAATTAACTATCATCGTGGAAATGGCACTGGTTATTTTGACATAAATGAGATAACTGGTGCAGGAGAAGAAAGGGAGGAGTGATATATCCAGGATGAGAGTCTTACATATCGCTCCACCAATTGCTTTACCCAGCCATTCTTTGTGCATGTAAGGTATGAGTTTTATTTCTTTGGATTAATGGATTACGACAATGGTGTCTAGTTTTATGACCTAAATCAGAGATCACACACATTTAAGAAAAAAGTGTTTTACATAGATATATGGTTTGTAGAATGCAGATTTTGACAAGGCTTAGAATAGAAGAATTCTGACATGACATGAGCAACTGATAAATAGAGAAACAACCTTGAATACAGACATGAATACAATGCATATAGATTCAACATATGAACTAGTGCACATAATAAAAAGAGATTCAACGCATATACATTCACAAAATGAAACAGTCTGCTAGAGCGCCCAAGTGCAATATAGCAGCATTAGTATATTTCTATAATATAAGGAAATGGCAGAGCAATTCTGGAAAGAATGCAGCTCTGACAATCTCTAAAAATGCCCAGGCCTAACGGCAACTCTAATACCATGTTAAGACGCATACATGGGAAACACAAAAGATGAATGATAAACATGAGTGTGTATCTATTATTAACAAATGATATACATTTATAGTACATTCATATCACCTTTGGTTTCATATTCGAAGGTCTCTTGGACTTTCTTAGACTATTCAGCTTCCACACCAACCCTTAGAGGATTAGGTGTCCAACAAATACATTAAACGAACTATGGAATCCACCTAAAGATAATGAGCTTCATCTCTATGTTTGTTAATAAAAGCATCAGGTAGCATGTAGAATCCCAATGAGGCATCAATTAATGGCTCATCATTGAATGTGGATGGATTGACAGGATTTTAGTGAGCCATTTGATGCATGGGTGCAGTACTGTGACCCATTACATACTTTGGAATATCTCTTAAATTGTTTGTTTGCATGGGTTTCCTTGTAATAGTGGTTTTCATGTTATACATTACATGAATTTTCTCTAGTGGGGGTGGGTGGTTTCCACGTCCAATTGAATCATGGGTTGGTGGGGAAATAGAAAGAGGACCTCCACCCCCATTTTTCCACCTTAGTCACCCCATCTGCAGAGAGTAAATGACCTATTTATTATTGTTGGATAGTTGATTAATGTTAGTAAATTACACAGAGAATAAATGTTGGGTTTTTATGTAATCATATGATTCATGAGGACTATATAGATGGGATGGTCCATTGTGAGACTTTGATATTGTAGCTGGGTGCTAACTCTTGCATAAAATGTATCAATGTAAGAAGAGCCTATGAAATGGGAAGAAGAAAATAAAAATGAGGAACACAATATTATGTTAGTAGAGGATAAGACGGTGTTGCATAAGGAATTTTTTTTGCTAAACTTGTTGGAAATGTAACTAGTTCCAGTCTTCATAATTGTTGTTGTACTCATTTCAATATGTATTCTATGTAACAAGTAAGAGAAGAAAATAAAAAGTTATTATTTTAAAGCATGGGTTTCATGCTCATTATTGATGGTATTGTACGTAAAAGCATGTTCATCATGCCTCTAGGGTTTTTTAGGTCATATGAGTTATTGTCATGAGTCAAGAAAGTCAACATTGGGTTCATAAGACCTTTCTGGGAAAAATGTAATTGGACAAAGAATGATTTTGAGCCTAGAAAATCCAGGAAACTCCAAAAGTACAATTCGGACCTGGCAGCTTCAGGTAAGCCTAAAGGATGCAATTCAACCCTTTAGAAAAGCTATAAATACAAGCACTTCAACCTCATTTGTGTCTCACTCACTCACAAGTTCAATTTCAAGAAGGAAGTTCTACCTATAGCTGGGAAGAAGGATAAAAAGATAGAAAAGGTCTAAAAGAAGAAAGGAAGGAAGGAAATCTTGTTTTTGGGCTCAATCTCTCACACACATGTGAAGGATTAGGGTTTTTGCAACTTCCAAGAAGGTTGAAATCGTAGGTCTGAGTTGTAGTATCAAGTAGCTGTGAGAGCAAGATATTTTGTTTTTAACTTGGTTTATCTTGGAAGACTTATTGAAGGGTTGAGTTAGAGTTTCTACAACATCTACAGGGCTCAAGTTCTAGGTCGAAGTAGTAGTATTGAAGCTGGAAAGTCAAAGTTTCAGTGTGAAGCTAGTTGGTGCTAGATTAGGGAAAGACTTGACTGGAAGGGTTGACTTGGTACTTGGAGGAGGACTTGGTCTAGGGATTGGGTATTTTTTGTCTCATTTAAAGCAGATTCTATAAGAAGAGAAGATTTTTCTGATTTTTCCCCTTGGAGGGGTTTTTTTCCCTCGTTGAGAGCCTAATTTCTCTATCCTCTATTGCTACAATTTTTTTCTTTTTGATGAAAATATCTAAATAAAGAACACAATAATACTAACTAAATTCACAAGAAAACATTAAGGTTAAGAAAAATTGGAATTAATAACTGCCACTTTGTATTTTTCCAACAAAACTAAGAGAAGTGGAATAAAGTACCATTCATGAAGTGTTGGACATGGAAGTTGTAAGATGTAGGAATAAGAGGAACCCATGAAGAAATGAATGGTTGAGGAATGAAGAGACTGAAGAATGGTTGAGGCTACAATGCTCTTTGGCTTGACAACCCTCTTTGAAACTTAGAGGAAGAGGGAATTAAGGCTATTTTTGTAATATTTATATAGAAAATGATTAATAAATAAAGAAAAGAGACTAAGCACATTGTTAGTGTTTTTTTCCTTTGAGTCTCCACATTTAATTTATCATATTTATACTATGATGTCATTATTTATTACAACCAATGATCTATCAATTTTTGTTGTGCATACTTAATTAACATCATTAAATGATATAGGTCATACATGTTGTTGGGGTTTTGTATAATTTATCATGTTTATATGATGATATCATCATTTATTGTAACACATCATCTATCAATTTGTTGTGCATACTTAATTAACATCATTAAATGATATAGGTCATACATGTTGTTGGGGTTTTGTATAATCATGGGATTCATGAAAACAATTTGTTGTGCATACTTAATTAACATCATTAAATGATATAGGTCATACAAGTTGTTGGGGTTTCTTATAATCATGGGATTCATGAAGACAATGTAGAAGTGGTTCACTATAAAACATTGACATTGTAGAAAATGGTTTCTCTTGTATCACTTTCTCACACCTACACACAATTAGTACTACAATTTCCTTAAAAGTTTTATATTAAATTACATTTGAAATTTTCAAGTTATTTCATAAATTTTATTGAAGTAATGGTTGATTTTCCTTGAATTTCTCATATTTGTACTTAATTTAATGACATTATTTTTGTTTCTTTATTATTGCCTTTGAATTTTTCAACTCGTTTAAAAAAAAATTATAATAATATTTTTTTAGCTTTTTATAATTTTCTCACATCTATACCTAAATCTATACCAAAATTTATGATGACATAAAAAATATTACTACTAATCCGACCATATATATAAAATGGTTGGTACACATTGATAGCCATCAAAACACTTACATCATGATATCTCAAATTTCCAAATTAACTAAAAATTATAACTTTATTTAAATTATTACCATTAAAAATAAAAATGATTGATATATGAATTAAACAAATATACATTTAAAAAATAGGTAACAAAATCCTTAACTATGGATATTGTCCCCCACTTTAACAGAGAGACTCTCAACCTATAAATTGAGTTTGTTACAATGCCATGGCTCACTAATACCACATTGGGCAAAAAGCCATAGCTGAGATTGATATGAATCATGTTAATATGCCTTCTTTTTATTAATCATTTTAATTAAAAAAGTAAATAGAATATAACTACCTCTGAGATAAATCTCTGTTTGTTTTATGGCTATTTCAAAATATTTGTGGAAGTTAAAACTATATCACTCACTTAATAATTATTGATAATTAAATGAATATTTTAAAGTCTTATTCTGAATGCTATTTATAAAGTAAGCATGAGAATGTAAACTATGTATCATGGTAGTCTGGAATGTGGCCATTTTTTATCAAAAAATTGACGTGAGGAGTGCTCGAATCTTGTTTTTGAATTGTGGTTTTGAGGTGGAAATGGATTCAACACCAACAAAAATAGCTAAACACCCAAAATCTTAAAGCTTAATAACTATAACTTAAATTTCCAAAAATATTCATGAAATTTATAATCAAAATCATGCTGAAATTTCCATTATTTTCTATAAAAAATTATACCTCATTAAATTAGGACATTGTAATGTAAATACACCATCTCAACTTAAATCTAAATCTAAATAGTAAATTATAAAACATTAAACAACGTAATTTTATGTGAATGTAATTTAATGGCATCTTACCCACACGCCATTGTCTTCACAGTCAACTTTTTAGCCACACGCCATTGTCTTTTCCCACCCTGTCACGCCATTTCTGGTCGAGTTACTAGGAGTCAATAAGTCGAGTTACTTTATCTTACTATCTCCCGCTCTATACGGCAGTTGCCGCGTTTGTACGGCAATTTCCGCGTTTAACGAGTTACTTTATCTTACTATCTCCCGCTCTATACGGCAGTTGCCGCGTTTGTACGGCAATTTCCGCGTTTATCGCTGCAAGACCAGCAGTCAATACCGCAACTTCGTCCTTTCACCCCTCTTCTCCCGCTCAATACGGCGATTTCTATATCTCTTCCTTCCGTGTTATTGCTGTGAGGATTCATGCTATAAAAGTGGTTTTCTTATATATATATATATATATTTCTATTAATTAATTTATTTAAAAGAGTAGAAAGTACACAATTCTTTTTGAGATAAAATTTAATCTTTATTTTAAATTTAATCTTTATTTTATAGCTATTTTAAAATATTTGTGGAAATTAAAATATATTACTCACTTTATAATACTAGATAACTAAATTAAAATATTAAAGTTTTATTCTAAAATAAATATGACTATCATCATAATTACATCAAGCTTTCTCTAGACTAGTATGGGGATAGATCTCAGGGAAAAAACGTAAACTCAATATAAATTTAAAATATAAAGAGGTTTAGGAACATTCAAAAAAGAGGTATGGTAGATAAATAAAAATACAGATAAACTAAAAGTATGGTAAAAAAATAAAACCTCTTTTTATATTTACTCTAGACGTATAGTAAATAAATAAAAATATAAATAAACTAGAAGTATGGTAAATAAATAACACCTCTTTTTATATTTACTCCATGAACTTCTTTATACTTACTAACACGCAAAAAATGGTTTTATTTAGGTGAAGCCTATGGGTCAAATACCATGGGACAAATAATTATTAAGAGCATGGGCGAAATACCATATTTATAAAAAAGGTATGGTAAATAAATAAATATAAAAGAAGTATAAAGAAGTATGGTAAACAAATAAATATAAAAGAGGCATAAAGAGGTATCATAAATAAATAAAAATATATTAAATATGATTATAAATCAATATCTAATTATATATAAAGCCTTTGGGCCAAATACCATGGTAAATAAAAGAGATAGAGGTATGTTAAATAAATAAAACTTCTTTTTGTATTTACTCCACAAACCTCTTTATACTTACTAGCACTCAAAAAAGAAGTTTTATTTAGGTGGGTCAAATTATTATTAATACCATGCAAAAAAAATATTATTATTATTATTATTAGATGATCTAATATTCATATTAATATATTATAATATTAATATTATTGAATTTAATAACTTGGACTAATACAATATTAAACTTTCTATATTATAATATATATTAATATATTATGATATATATTAACTCTAGATATATATGGGAGGGAAGAACAAAGACATAAAGTGATAGAGGTGGAGAGATAGAGGGAACGTCACACCCCTATGTCGCAGGTAGTCTTTTAATGACACATATGTTGAGATTTTTCTGTTAATTAATTTTGGAAAAAATCTCATGTATGTGACAACAATAGGATTTGTTGCTAAGTTAGCTCCAGTTATTCCTGAGGAGGAGTTATTGCATCCTATATTTGTTGCGAGAGAATTTATGATTCAGTTTTCTACTCCCATCTATAAAATGTAAGCCTGTAGAGGATATTTGTGCTGAGAGAGCGTGAGGAATTATGTGTTGTAATCTCCTGTTGAATAATAAGATTGCCGATGCCTCTGTTTGGTGGATGTAGCCCAAATTGGTTGGGTGAACCACGTTAAATTAGTTGTCTCATGATTCTGCTGTCTGTATGATTTATTTTGTATTTATTCTGCATACTCTGACAATTGGTAGCAGAGCCTGAGAGGCCAAGTTTGCTAAGCAACTACACAATATCGTGGCGTTTGTTGCATGTGCGTTGGAGCAGTAGACTTCCTGTACGTTGGAGCAGTAGACTGCCTGTGCGTTGGAGCAGTAGACTGCATGTGCGTAGACTGCCTGTGCGTTGGAGCAGTAGACTGCTTGTGCGTTGGAGCAGTAAATTGCCTGTGCGTTGGAGCAGTAGACTGCCAGCGCGTTGAACTGAGCATTGATCAGGGCGGTAGACTGGAGGTTGGAACTGTGTGGCACGGCAACCGATGGAGGTTTGAAAAACGATTTCAACCGTTGGTTATGTTCCTAAATTTCACTATCTTCTACGATTCAGAGTAATGTTTATCCATTAATTTAAGGTAACAAAGTAAAGTTTATTCAAGAAGTTTGTTACATCAATGTGGCTCCCTTGCATTTTGTTTTATTGATATGGGAAGATGACTTGAAATTTCGGGGTACGATTTTCAAATTGGAACCAAACACATAATTACAAAGATTATAATATTTTTTCACATAATTAGTAAGAATGGAGCTACTAGCTAAGAATGAAGCCAAAAGGTGAGATGGGTGCTATGAAATGTTTTTTTTGTTTTTGTTTTTTACAAAACAAAAAAGAAACGATTTGTATGAAGGGCAGTTTTTTTTTTTAACTTCATTTATTAAAAGTTGGAATTGGAGATTTTGTGTGACACAACATGGCAAAAACTCAAAGTGCTCGATTTGAGATCAAGAAGTTCAATGGCAAAAGCAACTTTGAGATCTGGAAAGTGAAGATGTATGATCTACTCGTGCAACAAGGCATGGCGAAGGCATTGTTGGGAAAAGCCAAACAGCCTTACACCATGACAGATGATGAATGGAGTGACTTGGATGAAAGAGCATTGAGCAGCATTCGACTGTGTTTGGCAGATGATGTTTTGTTTAACATCGTGTCAGAGAAAATTGTTGCTGGTTTGTGGGCAAAGCTTGAAAATTGTACATGACAAAATCCTTAACCAATAGGATTCTTCTGAAGCGACAGTTATACAATTTGCGCATGAAGGAAGGTACATCTATTTCTGATCATTTGAATACCTTTAATACTCTCCTGGTGTAGTTAGAAAGTATAGAAGTAAAATTTGAATCAGAAGATAAAGCTATAACTTTATTATGCTCATTGCCCGAGCCATGGGATCATTTTGTTACTTCTATAAGTCTTAGTGCATCAGAAACCCTTGAATTTGATGATGTTGTTGGAGCTTTGTTGTCCGAAGAAACAAGGAAGAGGTCAAATTCAGAAACCTCTACATCAGAAGCAATGATGGTTAGAGGTCGTTCTAAAGAAAGATGCTTCAATAAGCACAACAACTCACGTTCAAAATCGAAATGGAAGAAGAGTAAGGTAAAGTGCTGGTTTTGTGGCAAATTGGGACATTTGAAGAAGGACTGTTGGAAGAGACAACAAACATCCAAAGAAGACTCTTCGACAGAGAAGAAAGAAGCAAACACGACATATACAGGTTCGGCATCCATTTCAGGTATGAGTGATGAAGTGTTATCAGTTAATTTGTCTAATCATGATCAACATTGGCTGTTAGATTCTGGTGCATCAAATCACATGTGCATTCATAGAGAATGGTTTAAAACTTATAAATCAATCAATGATGGAGTAGTTTACATGGGAAATGATGTCACATGTAACATTGTGGGAATTGGAAGCATCCAGCTTAAAATGTTTGATGGGACAAATAAAATTCTAACTGATGTAAGACATGTACCTGAACTAAGAAAAAACCTCATTTCACTAGGAGTACTAGACACTAATGGTTATAAAACTTTTATTCAAGGTGGACTAATGAAAGTTTATAAAGGAATTTTACTAGTAATGAAAGCAAAGAAAGATGGAAATCTTTTTCAGTTAGAAGGAAGAACAGAGTCAGATCATGCTTCTACAGTATCTGAAAATGACAGTAATTCTATTCGTTTATGGCATCAAAGGTTGGGCCATATGAGCGAAAGAGGTTTAAAGATTTTATCTGATCGTAAGTTACTTCCTAATTTAAAGTCTGTTAAGTTAGATTTCTGCAAACATTGTCTATTTGGGAAACAAAGCAAGCAGAAGTTTAAAAATGGAAAATATACTAGTAAGGGAATCCTTGATTATATCCATTCTGATGTTTGGGGTCCATCTCCTACAACCTCATATGGAGGATCGTCATATTTTGTATCTTTTATTGATGATTTCTCTAGAAAAGTGTGGGTCTACATGTTAAAGAAGAAGTCTGATGTATTCACAGTTTTCAAACAGTTTAGAGCATTAGTTGAAAACATCATTGGAAGAACCATTAAATGTTTAAGAACTGAAAATGGTGGTGAGTTTACTTCAAAGGAATTTGATAATTATTGCAAGGATGCTGGGATCGAAAGACATAAAACCACTGTATATACTCCTCAGCAAAATGGAGTTGTTGAACGCATGAACAGGACTCTTTTAGATAGAGCAAGAAGTATGCTTAGTAATGCCAATTTGCAAAAGGAATTGTGGACAGAAGCGGTTTCTACAACTTGCTCTTTGATAAATCGATCACCATCAACTGCAATAGGATGCAAAATTCCTCAAGAGGTATGGAAAGGTCATGCTTGTGATTATTCTAAACTGAAAGTTTTTGGTTGTGATGCATATGCTCTTGTTCCGAAACATCAGCGTTCTAAATTAGATCCTAAATCAAAAAGATATATCTTTGTTGGATATGGTGATGGGACTAAGGGATACAGATTGTGGGATCCTACTACTCACAAGATCATCATTAATAGAGATGTTAAATTTAATGAATCTTCACTTGAAAATCCAGATGTAGATGATAAATTGAAATAGGATAATATATCTAAGCTTCAACCCATTCAATTTGAAACTAATTCAAATACTGATGATAGTCAAGATGAACAAGTTTCAGATGCAGATCATGAACTTGTTTCAGATTCAGATCATGAAGAAGTTCCTACAGATAATAATCAGCAAATTGTGGAAGTACCAGAAACATCTTTAAGGAGGTCCACTAGAATCAAACGTCCTCCTAAAATGTATGATGATTATGTTACTTCAATTGCTTTAACCGCTAATGATGATGAACCTTTATGCTCTCAGGAAGCTATAGAAGGTTCTAAAAGTGAAAAGTGAAAAGAAGCTATGAAGGACGAGATGATGGCATTAGTTAAGAATGGCACATGGGATCTGGTAGAACTTCCTAAAGACAGAAAAACTGTGGGATGTAAATGGGTTTACAAATTGAAAAGGGGTGTTGATGATACAGAGGACAGGTACAAAGCAAGGTTGGTCGCAAAAGGTTTTTCTCAGAAAGCAGGCATTGATTTTCATGAGATATTTTCACCAGTTGTAAAAATTGTTTCAATTCGAATTGTATTAGCATTAGTTGCTTTACTTGATTTAGAATTACAGCAACTAGATGTTAAAACTGCATTTTTACATGGAGATTTAGATGAAGAGATTTACATGGAACAACCGGAAGGGTTTGTTCAAAATTGCAACAAGAAATTTGTCTGCAGGCTCAAGAAATCATTGTATGGTCTGAAGCAGTCGCCTCGACAATGGTACAAGAAATTTGATTCTTTCATGATGAGTCAAAATTATATAAGAAGTGAATATGATCATTGTGTTTACTTTAAGAAATTAAGTAATGGCATGTTCATTATCTTAGTGTTGTATGTTGCATGTTCATTATCTTAGTGAATTTGTTTGCGGATATGTTGATTCCAATTTTGCAGGTGATTTGGACAAGAGAAGGTCAACTTCAGGGTATGTCTTTACTCTTGCAGGTGGAGCTATTAGCTGGATGTCAAAGCTACAGAACATTGTTGATTTATCTACTACTGAAGCAGAATACATAGCTGCTTCACATGCTTGCAAAGAGGCGATTTGGTTGAAAGGTTTGTTTGGTGAGTTTGGTAGGTTTCAGGACAACATCAAGTTATTTTTTGATAGTCAAAGTGCAATTCATTTGGCTAATAATCCAGCCTATCATAGTAAATCAAAGCATATACCTATCAAGTACCATTTTGTAAGACAGGTTATCACTGAAAGGGGTGTCTCTCTTGAAAAAGTGCATACAAGGGAAAACTGTGCAGACATGTTCACGAAACCAGTTTTGTTAGAGAAGCTACGTTGGTGTCTGGCTTCTCTTGGCTTGTAGAAAAGATAAAATAATAAAGGAACAGGGTATCAGGCTAATTGTTTTCAAGGTGGAGATTGTTGAGATTTTTTTGTTAATTAATTTTGGAAAAAATCTCATGTATGTGACAACAATAGGATTTGTTGCTATATTAGCTCCAGTTATTCCTGAGGAGGAGTTATTGCATCCTATATTTGTTGTGAGAGAATTTATGATTCAGTTTTCTACTCCTAGCTATAAAATGTAAGCCCGTAGAGGATATTTGTGCTGAGAGGTTGTGAGGAATTATGTGTTGTAATCTCCAGTTGAATAATAAGATTGTCGATGCCTCTGTTTGGTTGATGTAGCCCAGATTGGTTGGGTGAACCACGTTAAATTAGTTGTCTCATGATTTCTGCTATGTGTATGATTTATTTTGTTTCTACTGTGCATACTCTGACAACATAGGCAAGTGCAACACTGCTACACTTTTTCTCTTCACCAATACTCAAATGTACAAGTTATGCCTAACCAAACACTTAATCAATTATTTAGTTCAAGTGTTCTTATCGCAGCGGAATGAACTCTTCAATTAATCATTCATCAATATAAATGCATAGCAGAAAATCATTCAATACATCATCATAAGTGGGAGGGGCAACTCCCAAAAATTAGAGTATGCTATATATATATATATATATATATATATATATATATATATATATAATGTAATTAAATTGTACATGAAATCATACAATTCAGTGTTGCCAACAAGTCTTGGCCTGCACACCTTTACTTTACGAATCGTGTTTGCCGAGTTTGTGCCTCGTGCATGCCCAACTGAATACTGGACTGCCTCTTGACACAACCATGCCCACTGCACTTCTTCCTCAGCCTACCCGCACTCTCGTCCTTCCTTCGGCAACTTACCTACACTTCTTAACCCCTTGGCACACCCATGTGCCTATCATTCAACGTTGCACGACATAATACAACTCGGTGTCCTACGCTCTTCACCCAGACTTGTATATCGCAGTGTGTCCGCTATCAGCCTGCAATAGCGGCCTAGCTACTCAGCTCACCACCGCGCCCGCATAATCAAACACTCTAGTGACCTGTGTAGTCTGTTCGTCACACTTGTGTTGCGACCTACGTGTAGACTCGTCTTTTGCACAGTGTAGCGACCCTCTTGCAACCTGATGTGCAGTGTGGCCTACCCGTATTACTTGGTTTCAACTGTGTCTTCATTGAAGATGAAAATAGTTTGAGATTAATCACAATAAAGACTATTTGTAATTGAATATATTCTTATTATTCACATTTTCTATCATTCAACACTATTTCATTGTCACTTTACATTCAAAATTTTTATATCATTTTTCATCATTAAAGTTATTAACAATATTTATCATCTCAACAACACTATTACATTGTCACTTTACATTCAAAAATTTTATTTCATCATTTTTCATCATCAAAGTTATTAACATTATTTATCATCTCAACAAAATGAGGTAACTAAGAAAATTTAAAATTAAAATATTTAACATATTTAAAATGATTATATTAATATTACATGAATTTACATATTATTGATCAAATTAATCATATGTTCGTTAGATTTTCTTTGGCCGCACACCACTGAAACTAGTCTATATCCATCTTAACTCTGGATCTACCAAGCACAGAGATGAATCAAATCTTGAGGTGCAAACCTTTCCTCAAATTTTGCTCTCAAGAAAATAAGTTTGCACCTCTAGAGATTTGATCGCTCTAAATGAATCTACAAAATCAAAACTTATGTCTTTCAACCAATATTATTGTCTCAAAATATCTAAATAATTGAATTATCACATTAACATTATATTTAAAATTCGAATAAAATAATTTATTATAATATATAAAATAAAAGTTGAAAATAAAAGCATTTGGTTTTGAACAAATGAAATAGAGATGCATCACCACCTACATTTATTTGAATGGGGTGAGGAGATACATATACATGCTCATCCATCCATTTATCATGCATGTTTTGTTTTGTTGTAAAAGATTGTTATCATCATAATCATAAACCAAAGTTATACGATTAAAAATGTTATAAAATTGATATGTTATGATTTATCTTTCTCTAATTTTTACAACTCATGAGTTTTAGTTTCCGACACCTCATTTATCTTCCTCTAATTTTTCCAACTCATGAAAAGGCAGGAAGCATCTGTTATTGATGTCCTTTTCAAAATTTTCCAATTTATCCACTTAGAGCATCTATCTCAAAATTCTCCCTTTGCTTTTCCCCACTCGGTTATGGCATCTCTGGTGACTTCTCACTCACCACTGTCCCAAGATGAACAAAATTCAATAGGGAAACTTCGTTACCTTTCATTCCGCAATTTCCGTGTTTATCGCTGCAAGACCACCCAGAGCTTTCAATTTTTTATCTCCCGTTTTCGGTTTCTCTCACTCCAAAAACTACGACCCCTAATTTTTCTAACAAAGTATGCACATTGATCTCTCTATTATAGCCATTTCCAATTGTTATGATATAGAATTTTGTTATGATAAATAAAAAGATGTTATAAAGTTGATATTATATGATTAAATATGTTTTACTGTCTGACACCCATTTATCTTTCCCTAATTTTTCCAACTTACCAAAAGACCGGAAGCGTATGCACATTTATCTCTCTATTATAGTCCTTTCCAATTTTTTCCCAATCTACTCACGACATCTTGGATCATTTCAATCAAATTTGTTAAATATCAATTTGTTACCCACTCACAACATTTGTCTCAAGATGCTCCCTTTTATTTTTACCACTCAGTCACAACATCTCTACTGAATTTTCACTCACCACTGCCCCAAGATGACTAGGAGTCAAAATCACGGCCTAGGACGAGCAACAGTGAAGAGGGAAAAATTATTGGAGTCGAGGTGGAGGAATTGTCCAGACGGTCAAAAGTGACCTGAATCTCATTAGACTATGGAAAATTCATTACACAAAAACACAGTGTCATTAGACTATGAAAAATTCATTACACAATGTTGTAACTTGAATTTACAAAAATCCTTGCCAATTTTTTTCAAAATATGACCGAAATCCACAACTTTTAAAACAAAAAAATGGTCTCGTTAGAGTATGATGAATTCATTAGACAATGTTGTAACTTGGATTTACAAAAATCCTTGCCTATGTTTTTCAAAATATGTTAAAACAAAAAAACGGTCTCGTTAGACTATGACAAATTCATTACACAATGTTGTAACTTGGATTTACAAAAATCCTCGCCAATTTTTTTCAAAATATGGCCGTAATTTCCATAACTTAGCAAAAAAACAATCTCGTTACATTATGAAAAATTCATTACACAGTGTTGTAACTTGGATTTACAAAAATCCTTGCCAAGTTTTTTCAAAATATCGCCAGAATTTCCATAACTTTCAGAACAAAAAATAAGTTTAATTAACCATGGAAAATTCATTACATAATTTATGTGCCTATTGTTGCAAGACCACCACGAGCTTCACCTTTTCTGTTTCTCTCACTTCAAAAACAACTGCCAACAACTACCACTAGACAAGTGAGTCATTTCTGGGCCACGACCCCATTTATCTTCCCCTCTTATTGTCCACGACCCCATTTATGTTTCCTTATTATTATCTTTACAATTATCATTTCTCCAATTTATCTCTCCTTACCAGTTTAGATCCATCTTAACTCCAATCATGTAACACCCCAAATTCCATTAGAAAAAAAAAACACTTAGAATTACTATTAATTACTTTACTTTGAATCTGATAATTTTTTAGGCTCATTAAGCACCTAATGAAATTTTGATACACTCTTAAAAAAAATTATTATTTTTATGATTAATGTTTTAATCTCGAAAGGAAAACTCACGGGAAGACCCACAAGATTTCCCAATTTCCAGACGGTTGGGAAGGACAGTTATTCTCCTACCACTTAGAGATTTAAAGGAAAATCTCGGAGAGGGGGAAGCTTCTCTTGTTCTTTTTGGCTGGAAGAAGTTTAGAGGACGATACTCATTGGAGGTAGGACGCTACCCTAAGAGTGAATTCCTGAGCTGGTTAGGACAAGTGGAAGGCTCTATGTCGAATAGAAGACTGTAAATCCTCGTTAGGATAAGTGAAGCCCTGATGCAATTGAATTGACCAAAAAGACTGTCAGACGAACTCATTGTCTCGAAATTGGGAGAGCTTGGGAGGGACTGGGCATAATAGGCGTTCTCATTGGTAGGGAGGAGTGGTCTTGTTGAACCAGCTTTCCAAATGGATTATCAAGATGCAGATAAGTTCTGAAATTGCCCTACTATTTATTTTTATATGTCTATGTAAGAGGAGGTTTCTAACTAAATAATTATGAATAAGGAAAAGGTTTGGTAGACTCTGTTGGAAATTTTTATTTATCAACATTTAGTAAAGAAATGATGAAAGAATGGTTGTTAGGAATAATGATTCAGGGAATTGATTGTTTATTTGTACAAAATGTTTTCATAAAATAAATCTTTGATTAGGATAGTTACAGAAAACAAAAATGATTAAAGATATGTAGAATTTCTTATCTGAAATTACAATCAGGGTTAGGTGGTCACCCTGTAGAAGTAAGTAAGAAGAGGACAAAGAAATAATTGAACAAGTAATTTTCTAGAATTAAACATCAAAACGGAAAATAATCTGTATAGCTGAAGCACTAGGTACCCTAGAGTGGTGATTAGGTGACTAGGTTTCTATAAATTGTGACTTTGATTAAGGAATCGTGTCAGTTACCGAAGCTAGGCAGTTCACCGACTGCTAGTAACAGCCCTGAGACCTTTAAAAGGGTAAACAATCAAGACATACAAATATATGAACTAAAACTACTACAAATAGTTGTAATTATTTCAGACATACAACTTTAAATTAAAGACAATAAACGAATGAACTTCATTCAATCGCTGGAAATTAATTACCAACAGGACAAGAAAGGTGTATATTCAATTGAATGCTTAAAGAGAAATATTTTAGTTACTATAGCAACATCTATCATCTTTCTCTTTCGTTGTGGAAGAGTTGGACCTTAGTAATCAGACGACGAGGGTTCTTTCTATAATTATAGGAATTTGTTAACATAATCTATTAAAAACTAATGAAACTTTTAATAGAATGATTTTAGTGGCAAGATGTCGGGAAACTGGCTTATTTCAGGAACCTGTAGGACATGTAAGGGAATAAAATTTATCACAGTTGCACAACGAAAAACAAACAACAAAGTAGAAGTTTCAAACATTTTTGTACAAGAATTTATATTCCCATGTCATATCTTGTAGAGAGGAAATTATCATTAATGCATTATAGGATATTGTTGCATAATTAACCTTAAAGAAAAACTAATGTAAATAGCGAGAATGATATCTTCTCCTAGAACGGTAACCTTCGATCAGGTTACCATCAGATTAGAATAAGAGAAAAATATATTTGCAAAACAACATTTAGAACATGTTATGGACATTATGAATTTATTCTGTTTATCATTCAAACTCACCAATGCTCTAGAAACTTTTATCAGTCTGATGAATGGTGTCTTTCACCCTTATCTAGACAAATTTGTTTTAATATTTATTGATGATATTCTGATCTACTCCAAGAATTTGGAGGAACATAAAGAACACCTCCGTATAGTATTGCAATTTTTGCGGGAGAATTAGTTGTACGCTAAATACCGCAAATGTGATTTCTATAAAGACCAGATCCAATATGTATGACATATTATCTCTTCAGAGGGTGTAGCCGTAGACCCTGAGAAGATTAGAACCATCATGTAATGGTCTGTACCCAAAAATGTGGTAGATGTTAGACATTTCATGGGTTTGGAAGTTTACTACCGACGATTTATCAAGGGATTCTCCAAAATTGCTTATCCTATTACCTCTTTGCGGAAAGAGGGAAGAGCCTTTTGGTGGAAAACTGAATGTCAGCACAACTTTAAACTCTTGAAGCAGTTATTAACCACAACCCCTGTACTAAAGGTATCGGACCTTGAGAAGGAATTTGTTGTATGCATGGATGTTTGTCAAGAGGGAGTTGGTGGTGTGTTGATGCAATAAGGAAAAGTGATAGCTTATAAATCACATAAGTTGAAGGATCATGAACAAAGGTATCCAACGTATGATCTAGAGTTGATAGTAGTGGTGCATAAACCTGAAAATGTGGTGGCATTATTCATTAGGAAAAATGTTTCTCTTAATGATAGACCATAGTAGTTTAACAAGTTTCTTTAAGAAACCCAATTTAAATGCACGATAAGCAAGGTGGACTACCTTCCTAGCCGAATTTGATTTCGACATCAAACATTTTAAAGGAAAGGAAAATCGGGTTGCGAATGCCTTAAGTAGGAAATTGCATCACGTATATGAAATATCATTCAACCATATAGAAATTAATTTCTCAAATCAAATTAGGGAAGTTGTTATGAAAGACCCCGAATATGAATTCCTATGGGAGTAAGCTAAGCAAATACATGATTCTGGAGAACAAACTAATTATGGAATAAATAAAGACTAGTTGCTGACTTTTACAAGGACGATTTATATGCCAAATCAAAAAACTATTAGGCAATATATGTTAGATGAATTTCATACGAGTCTATATATGGCACATCTGAGCTATCAAAGTAATTTTCTACAATTAAAAAGGGCCACTTTTAGCTGGTTATGAGAAGAGATATTATAGAATACCTAGCTAAATGCTTAGAGTGTCAGCTGGTTAAGGCGGAACATTAGCATCTAGTTGTTTTTCTTCACCTGCTTCCTATTCCTGAGTGGAAATGAGATATAATTACATTGGATTTTATAGTAGGTTTTCCTATATTCAGGAAACAAAACAATTCCATCATGGTGGTGGTGGAAAAGTTAAGAAAAACAACTCATTTTATTCTTGTCAAATCCACTTATAAAACTGTAGAAATTGTTGATATATTCATGAAATAAAATTTTAGATTACATGGACTTCCTAAAGTAGTGATATTCAACAGAGATGTTAAATTCATCTTTGCATTTTGGAAAGCCTTATTTTATGGTTTGGGAACTGAAATTTAGTTTAACACTACACATCACACACAAATTGACTGGAAAATTGAATGAGCAAATAAAGTCTTTGAACACATGTTAAGGATGTGTGCAATGCAACAACCAAATAAGCGAGAAGAGTACCTTCACTTAGTTGAATTTGCATACAACAACAACTATCATGAATCTCTAAAGATGGGCCCATTTAGAGTACAGTATGGAAAAAGGTGTGGAACACCAACTAACTAGAGCAATCCTGAGGATAAGATAATATCGTGGCCAAATACATTGATAGAAATGGAGATAGTGAGAAAGCTACGACAAAATTTAAAAGTTGCTCGGGATAAATAAAAAAATAAATAAATAAATAAAAACAACTTATGCTGATAAAAAAAGAACATATAGAGAATTTCATGTTGGTGATCATGTATATGTGACAGTGAAGCCCAAAAAGAGTTCCTTAAGATGGGGGGTTATACGAAATTAGCTCCTTGCTACTGTGGACCCTTTAAAATTTTGGAAAGAATTGGTCCAGTAGCTTATCAACTTGCATTACCCAGTCACATATGAGTCCACAATGTATTTCATGTCTCATTGTTAAAAATATATGTATATGACATGAGACACATCATTAATTGGCAAGATGTGTAGGTAAAGAGGGTATTAACAACATATCTATATCTATATATATGTGTGTGTGTGTATTTCTTTCTTTCCTTGACCTAGTACCGAATGATTAATGACATACATAATTGATGTTACAGGTCGAGCCACATGAAGAGTTTTAGAGAGAAATAATGCTATGGAGGCGAGCTATCACCCAAGTTAAAGTGCAGTTGAAGCAGTTTAGCTCAAAGGAAGCTACTTGGGAATATGAAATCTTTGTACAACAATATTATCTTGGTTTTCTTCAAGATTGGGTCAACACCGAGGATGGTGTTACACGTAAAGGGGGGGAGATGTAACACCCCAAGTTGCTTTTGAGAAAAAATAGTTAGAATTATTGTTAATTACTTTACTTTGAATTTGGTAATTTTTTAGGATGGTTAAGAACCTAATGAAATTTTGATACAATCTTAAAAGAAGCTTTTTATTATTTTTATGATTAATGTTTTAATCTAGAAAGGAAAACTCACAAGAAGACCCACAAGATTTCCCAATTTCTAGACGGTTGGGAAGGGCAGTTATTCTCCTACCACTTATAGATTTAAAGGAAAATCTCAGAGAGAAGGATGTTTCTCTTGTTCTCTTTGGCTGAAAGGAGTTTAGAGGAGGATACTCATTGGAGGCATGACGTTGCCCTAAGAGTGAATTCCTAAGCTGGTTAGGACAAGTGGAAGGCTCTAATTCGAATAGAAGATTGTAAGTTCTTGCTAGGCTAAGTGAAGCTCTGATGCAAATTAATTTACCAAAAGGACTCTCAGTCGAACAAAATCTCTAGAAATTGGGAGAGCTAGGGGGGAGAAATGGATGTAATAGTCATTCTCATTGATAGGGAGGAGTGGTCTTCCTGAACGAGTTTTTCGGAACAGATTATCAGGATGCAAATAAGTACTGAAATTTCCCTACTATTTATTTTTATATGTCTGTGTAAGAGGAGGTTTTTGACTAAATAATTATGGATATGGAAAAGGTTTGGTAGAATCTCTTGGAATTTTTTGTTTGTCAACATTTAGTAAAGAACTGATGAAAGAATGGTTTTTAGGAAAAATGTTCCAGACGACTGATTGATTATTTGTACATAATGTTTTCAAAAAATAAATATGTGATTAAGACAGTTATAGAAAAAGAAAATGATTAAATATATGTAGAATGTATTGTCTGGAATTACAGTCAAGGTTAGGTGGTCACCATATAGAAGTAAGTAATAAGAGGGCAAAGACACAATTGAAAAAGTAATTTTCCAGAATTAAACATCAAAAGGAAAATAATATGTATAGCTAAAGCACTGGGTAACCTAAAGGGTGACTAAGTGACCAAGTTTCTGTAAATTATGACTTTGAATAAGGAATCAGGTTAGTTCATGAAGCTAGACAGTTCACTGGGTGCTAGGAACAGCTCCAGGACTTTTAAAAGGGTAAACAATCAAGATATACAAATAGATGAATTGAAACTGCAGACAATAACGTAGAAATGTCTTGAAATATCCAACATATAACCATTTGATACACTACTACAAATAGTTGTAATTATTTAAAACATGCAACTTTCAATTCAAGATAGTAAACAAATGAATTTCATTAAATCGCTGGAAATTAATTACCAACAAGACAATAAATGTGTATATTCACTTGAACACCCAAAGAGAAATAGCATAGTTACTATAGAAAAATCTACCACCTTTCTCTTCTGATGCAGAAGAGCTGGACCTTAGTAACCAGACGATGAGTTTTCTTTTTATAGTTACATTAATTTGTTAACAGAATATATTAAAAACTAATGGAACTTTTAATAGAATAATTTAGGTGTCAAGATGTCGAGAAACTAGCTTATTTCAAGAACCTGTAGGACATAAAAGGGAAGACAATTTATCACAACTACACAATGAAAAAGAAACAACAAAGCAGAACTTTTAGATAGTTTCATACAAGAATTCATATTCCCTTGCCATATCTTGTAGAGAGGAAATTATCATTCATGCATTATAGGTTATTGCTGCATAATTAACTTTTTTAAGAAAAATCAAACCATTGTAAATAGTGAGAATGATATCTTCTCCTAGATCATATTACTACCCAAGGAATACGTAACAAAAAGATCTTTGCACATAAAATATTGTTGGGTAATTATAGCAGAAAATGAGGCCTCATAATTTATAGAACTAGATATAATAGAAACACATTTGACAATCTTATTATCGAGATAGACCCTAACTTATAACTCAGACCGTACAAGCTATATCACTATCAAACCCTAGGGTTGGCTAATCAAAACTTTGTTCATAAATTGGATGGATTCATAAAACAAACAATGAAACCCTAGCCATGAGCTTTATACAAGCCAATAAGGGAGAAAATTTGGGTAAGTTAACATTGCCATGTAGGATAACTTGGTACAATAAAGAGCGGGGGAGCTAATGTGATCGCTGTGAAAATTCCTTGATAGCCAACAACAATTGGAACTCGTAACCATTTACTTGCAAATAAATAAAGGTGCAAGTTAATTGAAGTCTTAGCTTTAAACCTAGTAATAAGGAAAAATGTAAAACACAACAAAGAATTGGTGTTGGTTCTCACCTATCAAGGGTAGCTGGCCTTGGTGTAGCGGGATAGGAAAATCCCATAGGAGAATAGGTAAGGATGCTAGTAAAAATCATTGAAATCTTCAATAAGGATAATCAAAGAACTCTGTTGTGAGTACTTGTGTCACAAGAGCAACCAAGACTCTAGTGAACAACCTGTCAAGGATGTTGGGTGCTGAGCCTGCAATCACCAATGTATGGTAAGCAAGGGATATAAAAAAAAACCTACTAAACGAGCTATGGTGTTGATGGTTGTGGCTTAGAAAAACTTAGAGAGAAAAATTTTGTACCTGTGGTGAACAGTTCTCAAGCATTATCAAAACCCTACAAGAGATAGGTTGTAGAGCTCCAAGCGATTTCGATGAGAATGGGGAATTTCGGTCAAGGCTAGGGAGGCAGTCAGTTGCCCCAACCATCCCAGAGCAACCTCCACCGTTAGATTCACTCCTTCGAGATATATGGCCCATATTAGGGCAAGCAACCCTAGCAATGAGATTGAGATGGATCGTCATTAATATAGTAGGTACTCCTCACAGCGTGTCAATGATCTATAGATCGACATGATGTGTCAGTATGGTCTAGATTAATATTTGTTGCCAAAACAATTATAACATATACACATTATAGGTAAAACATGTGAATACCAACCATTAAATATGCACAAACCTTAGACCTGTAGATTTGTTAGGTGTGAAGCATATGAAAACCTAAAAATTAATGAGGGAAATTTAATCAATTGCATATTTTTCGAAACTTTACAGATAACCTAAATACTAGACTCCTATTGATGTTTATCATGGTGGAATTCAATTTATAAACATTTATGGTTGATTAAGCAATAAAGCGATAAATAAGGAATAAATAAATTGTTTTATTTTATTAAGTTTTAATTTCTCCATATGAGTAGTATTAGAAGGGATATACATGTTGCAAATCAAATCTCTCAAGGTGAAAACCTCTTTTCTGAGTGAAAAAATTGAAGAAAGGTTTGCACCTTGATAGATTTGATCCCTGTCGGAGCTTCATATATTCGTAGTTCAGATGGATCTAGGTTGGTTTATTTATTAATTTTATTTTTTA
Source organism: Pinus tabuliformis (assembly GCA_031772625.1). NCBI lineage: Eukaryota > Viridiplantae > Streptophyta > Pinopsida > Pinales > Pinaceae > Pinus > Pinus tabuliformis. The sequence continues at coordinate 450,977,250 of CM062808.1, read as the reverse complement.
GTTTAATTTTTATTTTTATATCATTTTACTAAGTCAAAATGGTTTAATTAATAATCTTATTTTTTATTTTTATGTAATTTGACCTGGTCAAAATGATTAGATAACATAATATAACTAGACATTACAACAACTCTTCCATATTGGGGTGGAGAGTGTCTCTTGGCCCAAAACTGTAATAGAATTAAATTAAAAAGAAATATTTATAAAATATTTTTATTGTGAAATGTGAATGGATTTTGGGCATGTGGTATTGATGACCCATGGTATGGTTGGTAATATCCATGGTTAAAAGTCTTGTTAATTGTAAGTCTGCAAGATCAACAAATCAATGTGATACATGTATACAACAATCATGACAACATATAGAAACATAAAACATAATGTTATAAAACCAGCTCACAAAGAGATAGAAAAGATAGATCAACACCTTAGAATTCAGCCTCTTCAAGGGGAAACCTCCTTTACATTACACAAATGAACAATTCTTGGATGATTCAAATGACAAAACCTCCTTTCTATATATAGGAGTCTAAGGGGTCACAATATAACCAAGCCAACCTAATAATAATAGTATAAAGGCACAAAAATAACAATAGAGGGATTCTATGGGGCACAATAATAACAATATGGGGACAATAGGGGCACAACAATAAAAATAAGGGATACAACGACAATAGTAATGGGGGAATCACTAGTATTATAGGGACTTAACATGCCCCTCTCCTTCAAAAATGTGTTGTCCTCAATGCTTGAGTAGTTCTGGATGCTTCTGTATAATATTCTCATCCTCCCATGTGGAATCTTCAATGGGTAAGTTCGTCCACTTGATGAGATACTCTGAAATTGATCGATTTCGTAGTTGTCGAGTTCTTGTTTCTTTAACTACTTCAGGTTCCAATATGATTTTTCCTTCTTCATCAAGTTCTAGCAATATTGTTTGAACTGGAAGCTTATCACCTATAACCTTATTTAAGCATGAAACATGGAACACTGGGTGCACTTGGGAAGCTACAGGAAGCTCCAATTTGTATGCCATAGTGCCTATCTTTTGCAACACCTTGTACAGACCATAATACTTTGGTGATAATTTATTATCCTTCTTAGCTTGCTTGAGGGACATTTGTTTATATGTTTGTAGTCGTAGGAATACCCAATCACCTATATCAAAACTTCTTTCATTGTGATGTTGTTCTGCCTGTTGTTTCATTCTATTTTGTGCCAAGGTGAGGTTATCCTTTAAGAGTTGGAGAACTTGTTGTTGATGCTCAATGTGATCTTCCACTACTTGAACCTTATAATTTTCTCTTAAATATGATGTGATGGATGGTGGATGATATACATAAAGTGCCACAAATGGGGTCATTTTTGTTGCAGTATGGAAGGAAGTGTTATACCAACATTCAACCAAAGGCAAACATTTGATCCATTGTGTCTATTTATCAGATACAACGCAACGAAGATATTCTTCCAAACATTTGTTTACTATCTCAGTTTTCCCATCAGATTGAGGATGATAAGATGAGCTATGAGCTAACTGAGTACCAAGACAAGAAAATAATTTTGTCCAAAAATTTCTAGTGAAAATGGGATCTTTGTCACTTACAATAATCTTTAGGTTTCCATGTAGCTTTTGAATTGTTTCCATAAATGCAGTAGAAATTGTACTTGCTTTAAATGGATGAGATAATGCACAAAAGTGTGCATACTTGGTAAGTCTGTCAACTACCACCATGATAACACTCTTTCCTTCGGACATGGGTAAACCTGTGATAAAATCCATTGAAACCTCCTCCCAACATTGGCTTGGAATGGATAAAGGTTGTAATAGTCCTGGGGTCTTAATTGTTTCAACTTTATTTTGTTGGCAAACCAAACATTCCGCCACAAAATTTTGAATATCCGATTTAAGTCCATCCCAAAAAATTCCTTCTTAACCCTGTGATAGGTTTTTAGAAATCATGAGTGCCCTCTTAAGGGAGAGGTGTGCAATTCCCTAAGAATATTTTGTTTGAGTTTGGAATTCTTACATCGGTATAATCGATCCTTGTACCATAACGAATCATTTTTCCAGCTAAATGTATCAGATGTACTGGGATCTTGTTGTATCTTTTGAATGAGTGCCCACACTTCCTCGTCATTCTTCCATTCATCCCTTGCTTCATTTATCCAATCTGGTTGGATAATAGAAATGGCACAAAGAAATGCTTCCACATCCTCATCCTTTCTTGAGAGTGCATTTGCAACAACATTTTTCTTCCCTTTTTTGTAGATGATTTCAAATTCATAACCCAACATCTTTGTGACCCATTTTTGATACTCTTCTGAAGATAATCTTTTTTCTAAAAAGTACTTAAGATTATCATGATATTTTTTTACCTTGAAGTGTCTTCCCATTAGGTAGGGTCACCATTTCTTAAGTGCATGTAGTATTGCCAACATTTCCTTCTCATAAATAGCTTTGTGTAAATACATTCCTTTGATTGGACGACTTTCGAAAACAATGGGTCTTTCTTCTTGCATTAAAACAACACCAATTCCATTCCTGAGGCATCACATTCCATAATAAAGGTTTTTGTGAAGTCCGGTGTAGCTAAGGCTAGTGCTTGGCACATTGCCTCTTTAAGATGTTCAAAGGCCTTCATTGCTTATGGAGTCCATGAAAATGCATCTTTATTCAATAATGTTGTTAGAGGTGTTTCTATTCTCCCATAATTCTTAACAAACTTGCAATAATACCCTGTTAACCCGAGAAATCCTCGTAGATGCTTTATGGATGTGGGGACTTTCCATTCCTTAAAGGTTTTAATTTTTCTAGGGTCTACCTTAACACCTTCATGAGATACAATATGACCCATATATTCCACTTCTTGTACTCCAAAGAAACATTTGGAGATTTTTGCATATAATTGTTTCTCCTCCAATAGTTTGTCAACATGTTGGACATGATCCTTCCAAGACTTGTTGTAGATTAATATATCATCAAAAAGTACTAACGCAAATTTTCTAAGGAAGGTTTTGAAAATGGAATTCATCAAACCTTGAAATATGGAAGGTGCATTAATAAGGCCAAAAGGCATGACCAAAAATTCATAATGACCCTCATGAGTTCTAAATGTTGTTTTTGGAATGTCTTTAGTTTTCATTTTGATTTGATGATATCTTGAACGAAGATCCAACTTGGTGAAGTAAGTGGATCCATGCAATTCATCCAATAATTCATCAATGACAGGAATGGGAAATTTACCTTTAATAGTGATCTTGTTGAGCTCCTTATAATCTGGACACATGTGTCATGATCCATCCTTATTGTGAACCAATACTACTGGAGCAAAGAAAGAACTTTGGCTAGGTTGAATTATACTAGCCTCTAGCATTTCTGCAACCATACATTCAGTTTCACTATTTTGGACATAGGGATATCTGTAAGGCCCGATGTTTGGAAGAACACTTCCTGGAATTAGATTAATAGCATGATCATGATCACGAATAGATGGGAGACCTTTGGGAGTCTCAAATACCTTGGAATGATTGTCCAAGACTTTTTGGAGATCTAGAGAAATAGATGATTTTGATGTGGGAACCTCTAGTGAACACAATTGTGCAATTATGCCTCATTGTTATTTCTTTAGAAGATTTGTCATTCCATTAGAGCTGATTATCTTTCTTGGTTTCCCTGCGATACACCTTAATTCAACTTCCTTTCCTTCTAAATAGAATTTCATGAAAAGTTCTTGAAAATTAAAAGTTATTGTACCCAAGGATTGTAGCCATTAGACTCCTAGTACAATATCAACACCACCCATTGGAATGAAAAGCATTCGGCTATTCAATACATATTCTCCCATGGATAACCTTATATTATGGCAATTTCCTGAGAAATTTATAGTTTCTCCACTTGCAACCATCACTTGACACTTTGGTGTTGGATATAGGAAGCAATTCAATTCCTTGGCTATCTTACAATGAACAAAATTATGGGTATTTCCCGAATCAATCAACACTATTACCTTTTTCTTCTTCATATGCCCTTCTATCTTGATAGTTTGAGGCGTGGTAATTCCAGCCAATGCATTACAAGATATGGTCGGACTCATTTCTTCTTTTTCTAGGGTTTGTTCCTGGTGTATGTCCACTTCTTTTGACGTTTCTTGTTCCTTTTCTTCCTCCTCTTCACAGTCTATGTAAAATAATTTCTTCTCGGCACACTTATGACCTTTAGTGTATTTGCTATCACAACTGTAACAAAGCCCTTTTGCTTTTCTTTTTGCCAATTGTTGTGGTGTCAACCTTGTAGGTTGTGGATGGCTAGGGGCAGTAACACTTCCATCTTTATGATTGTGAGTGGTAGGCTTCCTTATTGCCATAATTTTTCTTTTCATTTTCTTGCCAACCTGAATGCCTTCTCCAATGAATATAGTTCCCAAAGGTGAACCTCATGTTGGATGTTATCTTTTAAAGTCCCTATGAACACATCAATCCTAAGCTCCTCTAAAATATCTTTTACTCTTATATTCAATTTTTGGAAGTCCTCAATGTGATCCATCATTGAACCCTTTTGTTTGAGACTTATCATTTGTTTAAAAAAAGTGTTTCATTTTGTATCCTCATAATGTGCTATCATTTCATCTGCAAAAATAGCCCAAGTGACAATTTGTTTACGAGAGCAAAGCCTTCGATACCATACAAACTGATATGGTTCCAAATATAAAGTTGCAATGCATACCTTTTGTCTGTTTTGCACATTATGGAGATCAAAAAATTGCTCCATCTATAGTATCCATGTTCCGAGATCCTTGCCATCAAACTTTCTCATATCGATCTTTGGAACATGGTGGTTCTTCATCCAATATCAGAGTCTATGAAATCATGATTAACATTTATTTTATTCTCATCATGAGTTTCCTTTACTACCATTTCGCCATTAGTAAGCATTTCTTGTAGAAACTTTGTCAAATATGTCTACAAATCTTCCATGCCTTTAATTCAATCATCCATCTTAGCTTCCATGCCATCTATCTTAGCTTCCACGCCGTCTGTCTTAGCTTCCATGTTATTCATCTTAGCTTCTACGCCTTTCTTTAAACCATCCATCTTAGCTTCCACGCCTTTCTTTAAACCATCCATCTTAGATTCTACATCTTTCTTTAAACCATCCATCTTATTTTCTGTTACTTTTTGTGCAAGTGAAATTTGTTGCACTTGGTCTCATAATTTTGATATATCATGTTGCATTTCTTCCTCTTCTTCAAGAGTCATGCTAGAGCTTTCAGGTTGCTTACAAGGTGTTTCCATTTTCTTTCTTCAGGGCATCAATTACCACTAATAATGCTTCACTATGCCCTTTGAATTGCTTCAAAATATTTTTTCAAACCAAGTTTATGCAAAAACAAAAATAAAAAACTACACACCTTTTTTCACTTTGTAGGAGCTCGATATTGAATTTGATGTATCTCTATAATTTTGGATCTCCCAGGTCTAAAATTGCTTCTTATAGTGACCCTCTGAGTAATATTTCTAACCCCCAAGTCTGATCAATATTGGATTCTCCAATGAAGAGTTATGCCAAATCTCCTATGATGACCTAAGTATAGACTCGTTCAGTAGAGCAAACTTGTACGATGTGCTACAGGTCATTGTTTCAACCTTAGGTTTTGAAAATGATACCCAAACAAACTACATTCCGTCCTCTTTCTGTAACTTCTTACGAAATTCAATCTGATGCTAACAGAGAAAGTTATGATGATTTTTCCAAGGTGACCTGTTTGGAATGTAATTCGGGATTTTACAAAAACCCTAACTTCCTCATATTATATCTCCGCAAATATAGCAAGACAGGATCTAAAATTCGAAGCTGAGGTTTAGACTGATTTCTTCTCAAATGAGATTTTTTTTTAGCTTCTGAAACTTCATAGCGAAAGAGTTATAGTGAACATTCCACGATAACCTGTTTTAGATGAGATTCTGGAGCTTGCAGAAAACCCTAAGCTCCTCAGATCTTATCTCCAAAAATATAGCGAGACAAAATCTGAAATTCAAACCAAAGGTTCAGTGAGATTTAGTCTCAAATGGGTTTTTTTTTAGCTTTTGAAACGTCACAGAAAAAAAGTTATAGCAAAAATTCCATGATGACTTGTTTGGAGCAGCGAAACCATAGAATCCAAAGCTTTGATACCAAATGTTATGGGACGAGCCCACAAAAAGATAGAAAAGATAGATCAACGTCTTAGAATTCAACCTCTTCGAGGGGGAAACCTCCTTTACATTACATAAATGAACAATTCTTGGATGATTCAAATGAGAAAACCTCCTTTCTATATATAGGAGTCTAAGGGGTCACAATATAACCAAGCCGACCTAACAATAATAATATAAAGGCACAAAAATAATAATAGAGGGATTATATGGGGCACAATAATAACAATATGGAGACAACAGGGGCAAAACAATAACAATAAGGGATACAACAACAATAGTAATGGGGGAATCACTAGTATTATAGGAACCTAACACATAAGCACATGACCATGCAACCATGATTCTAGCTAGGGTCTAGTCATCAATGCACGATATCAATAACAACACACACCAAAACCTCATGCATGAAAACCACCATCATTGAGTCACTATACACTTGGCCATAGAAAAAATGAACATGAATAAGTGATGCATAACCATCCACACATATTCCTAAACACGTTTGATCAAGCATGGGTGCACGATACTTGAAATCAAACCTACAAGAATGGTACATGTAACCGAGCATATAATAATGTAACCAACCATAAAAGAATGTAACCAATCATACTATAATGATACATGTAAGTGACATAAATCGACATGTAACCAGTCATATACTCATGACGATGCATTCCACAACAAAACATCAAGTTTCAAAATGACAAGATCACTTCAACCATGAACAACATCATGCAAATGCAACAAGCACATCGAATTCAAGTGTGAGAGAAACACATGAAATTAACATGCATGCATGACCAACACATAGCCCATCGATTTCGAGGGGTGAGCCATGCTCTGATACCACTCTGTATCACCCTCTTCCCACATCTATCCAAGAAACTGGCCAGCTAGGGTAAACATGCAACAAGAGGCCACTATGATATGACTCGACCTCCTAAGTCACATTAAGGAAGTGCAACCGGTGGAAACACACCATACAAACATTCAATATCAACTATAGGACTCTTAGGAACCAATCCAATACTCTAGACATCTTGCCCTTGGGTCCCACTGAAAGTTTGGACAACTTAAGCCTCAGTCGCTCTCATGTTGTAGGCATGACGGTGTCAAGAAACCGAAATTCACTCTCACAAGATTACCTGCTAGCGATTAGAAACTAAATTTGTCAATGATATGCCAACGACTCCATGATTTGAGTCACTTTTTCAGGCCCAGAGCCCAGGTCACTGCCAAGAATTGAACCATCTCTTCATATCAATAAAATAACATGGAAATGACAATACTAAAGAAAATACTTGTTCAAGACCTTCACTCGACCCCTACTAGCCATGACATGCATTTCGTCAAACATATCGCGAATATGTAATCTACAAGTGTAAATAAGAGTTCTGAGCATAGGGGTCTCATAACTAGCTAAGAATCACTAAGAATCATTGATGCCTCAACACCTCAACTGCCATTCCATCCATTAGGTCATATATACATTAATCATTTAATTACAAGTAAAAACATGATGAGAGCCACACATGGCTGCTATTATAAAACACATACATAACCAACATAATAGGGACAAAAATATCAATGAAATCATAGTCATATATACCACATATAATCCATCATAATACTCATAGAAATAAAAAGAGAAATAACCTTTCATTAATGATACAAAATCCAAACTCGGGATGGGACTTCCACATTCCACCCAATCCTAGAATGGCTAAGAAAAACCTCTCTTCATCCATTCACCCTTGTGCCATATTCCAAGCATGAATGTGGGATCTCATAGAATACATCAATCAAAACCATCCAAGGCTTCCAGAGGCCATCCACGTCAACCCATAAGATAGTGATTCCACCTCACTATCAGACATCACAAAACCATCATTAGATTCGTCTCCATCCAAGCCTACCAGGGCTTCGAGAGCATTTTTCCAACTAAGGCTTCCGATACTAGTAACTCAACCCACATATTATGTATGGTTTCTAGAGTATTTGTCCAACCAAGGCTTCTAGGACTAGTAACTCAACCCACCGAGGGATTTTAGAGAATTTGGCCAACCAAGGCTTCTAGGACTAGTAACTTAACCCAAGCTAAGGAAACATGAGAACCAATCAAAAGCAAACAATGAAAGTAAACCCACAATCACCATGGATATCCAGGAGATGAAAATGCTAGGGAGTCCACTGTCAATCTTGGCCATCCTCCATGTTAACGACAAATCACAACCGAAAATCCACGTTTATATGCGATGCATGCCAGAACTAGTGAAGGAAATATAGCAACTCAGTACCTGCAAGAAAATATGATGTAACTATTGATCTCGATGCCATCTTGTTCTTTCCTACTCTTCCTTTACCTTCTTGATCCAAGAATCCAAGTATACCACACCCACCAAGAGTGTCTAAGAAAACTCGAAGTCTCCAAGAGTATGAGAGAGAGAGAGAATAATGAGAGAGTTCCAAAACTAAATTGACAAAAGGTTACCAACTGATCCTTAGAAGCCTTTTTATGAATGAGGCCTCTATTTTCTTCATTTTCCATTATTTCCCTTCAATTTTCTCCTCACATGCAACCTATGACCTTTCATATCCCTTTTCTCCCAATTTCCATTATTTTCATAATTAAATGTTTCAAAAGTGCCAATTTGCCTTTCCAAAGCATTAGCCATTGCCTTTGCCAATTTCCTTAGCCATAAAAAATCACAAGTGATCCCCATCACTAGGATTTTGCCCAACATTCAACTTGGAATAAGTGTCCCATCTTCTGTGGTTATTATTTTTCCTTTATTTACTTTTATTACATTGAATTTTCACCAGTGCTATTACAAGATCTATGAATAACGAGGAGTATACTAGTAGGTTCTTGGATTTATTGAGGTATATACCTTGTCTTAAGGAGGAGAAACCTAATATTCAGAGATTCATCATTGGGTTGTCGGTAACATTGAAGGACAAGATTGATATTGATGAGCCTAGATCATTGGAGGAAGCCATAAAAAATATAAAGTGTGGTTATGAGCAATCGAAATATATGTATGAATCCAAATAGGAGTGCAATGGTAATGACAATAAAAAGGGAATGTGGGATAAGAAGCGAGGAGGATTACAAGATATAAGAAACAAAGAGAACGTAGTATCACATAAGAGGTTCAATACAACTGACAAAGGACAAGGATTTTAGTATGAGGAGTAGAACAAGGGTGATGACAGGAAGCCTTTACAATATTAGACTTGTAGCTAGGATCATCGCAAGAGAGATTGTGTGCAACATTAGGGTGGCATAATTCAGATTTACAATGCTCAAGAAGCACAGACGGTTGGGGATGTTAGATAGAGTATTCCTCGAATTTATGTATCTTTGGATAATAAGCAGGTTGATCAACATGCATATATTATTGAGATGGAAGGTAATATTTGTGATCAAGTTGTTTCTATTTTGATTGACCCTGGATCTAACTATAGTTATATCAGTCATGACCTGGTGGATAAGCGTGGTTTGAATAAAGATGTACATGCATATTCTTGGTTAGTGTATTTGGCTACAGGTACTAAGAAATGTTTTCATCATTGAGTAAGAGTTTGTGCATTTGAGTTGAATGGTATGTCTACATCAACGCATAAGAATGTCCTTACATTGGGTTCGTACAATATGCTTCTAGGTATGGATTGGTTGTATCTTCATAGTACTAAGGTAGACTGCTATGATAGGGATATTGAGTGCTTTGATGACAATGGAGAGTAGAGATTCTTGCATGATAAGAAGAAGGCGACACGGGTTAGAATGGTTACAGGTATGTAGGCAAAGCACAATTGTAGGAAAGGGTGTGTCTTATTTGTAGTGCATATTTTCAGTGACAAAGGTAAGGATGTTGAGGATGCTGAGGTCTTGAACAAGTACCCAGTTTTACAACAGTTTCAGGATGTATTCCCAACAAATATCTCAGAGTTATCGCCTCAAAGGCACCATACAGGATGAGCACTCTAGAGTTAGTGGAATTGAAGTTGCAGTTGAAGGAAATGCTTGACAAGGGTTACATTAGGTCAAGTGTGTTGCCTTGGGGTGCACCAATGTTGTTTGTGAAGAAGAAAGATGGTACCCTCAAGTTATTCATCGATTACGGGTAGCTGAACAAGGTGACGATTAAGAATAAGTACCCTTTGTTGAGGATTGATGACTTGTTTGATCAACTGAAGGGAGCAGCATTGTTTTCAAATATTAAGGGCTAGTTTTTAACCCTCAATCGAGCTATTTTTTTAGCTCCCAATGGCGCTTGAATGGATCGATTGAGCCATTTTTTTTCCACCAAAAAATAACCTATTTCACCAAGAAAATTAACCCAGCTCCATGTTTTTGTCCATAATTGATATTAATACATCGCTTTATATAATTTACATGAATACATTAAAATAATTGTTGAGGTCACCTCAATATAATGATCTTCATCTATGTGTTTGCTGAGAAAAGCTGTAGGTAGCATGTAGAATCCCAACGAGGCATCAATTAATGGCTCCTCATTTAATGTGGATGGATTGATAGGATTGCAATGAGTAAGTCGATGCATGGGTGCAGTATTGTGACCGATTACATACCTTGGTATATCTCTTGAAGTGTTTGTTTGCATGGGTTTCCTTGTAACAATGGTTGTCATGCTATTCATTACATGAATGTTCTCTAGGGGTGAGGAGGGCGGGGGCAGGGGGGCGGGAAGGGGGTGTTTCCACATCCCATCGATTCATCAGTTGGTGGGGAAATAAAAACACAATATGCGCCTCACCCCCCCCCCCCCCGCCACATTTTTCCAACTTAGTTACCTGATATGCAGAAAGTAAATGTCCTATTTATTATTATTGAATAGTTGATTAATGTCAGTAAATTGTACACAGATCATAAATCTTAGGTTTCCATGTAATCATGTGATTCATGATGACTATATAGATGGGATTGTCCATTGTGATACATTGATATTGTATGGGGGTGATAACTCTGATATAAAATGGTATCAAAGTAAGAAGAGCCTATGAAATGGGAAGAATAAAATAAAAATGAGGAAGAAAATGTTATGTTCATAGAGGATAAGATGATGTTGTGTAAGGAAGATTTGTTGCTAGACTTGTTGGAAATGCAACTAGTTTCAGTCTTCATAATTGTTTTTGTACTCATTTCAATATGTATTCTATGTAATGAATAAGAAAAGAAAATAAAAAGTTATTATTTTAAAGCATAGGTTTCATGCTCATTATTGATGGTATTCTAGGTAAAAGCATGTTTATCATGCTTCTAGGGTTTGTTAGGTCATAGGAGTTACTGTCATGAGTCAAGAAAGTCAACATCTACAAGTACTTCGACCCCATTTGTGACTCACTCACTCACAAGTTCGATTTCAAGAAGGAAGTTGGATCTATAGGTGGGAAGCAAGAGAAAAAGACAGTGGAGGTCTAAAAGAAGAAAGGAAGGATGAAAATCTTATGTTTGGGCTCTATTTCTCACACACACGCAAAGGATTAGGGTTTCTGCAGCTTCCAAGAAGGCCAAAATTGCAGGTTCGAGTTGCAGTATCAATTACCTGGGAGAGAAAGATATTTTGGTTTGACTTCATTGATCTTGGAAGGAGATGCCTTGATCAAGGAAGACTTCTTGAAGTGTTGACTTATATTTTCTGCAACAACTACATGGCTAAAGTTGTAGGTCAAAGCAATAGTACTAAAGCTGGAAAGTCGAAGTTGTAGTTTGAAGTTGGTTGGTGCTAGATTATGGAAAGACATGATTGGAAGGGCTGACTTAGTACTTGGAGGAGGACTTGGTCTAGGGATTGGGTCTTTGCTGTCCCATTTGAAGTAGATTCTATAATAAGAGAAGATTTTTCTGGATTTTCCCCTTGGAGGGGTTTTTTCCCTAGTTGAGAGCCTCATTTCTGCATTCTATGTTGCTACTATTTTTTTTCTTGATATTTTTTGATGAAAATATCTAAATAAAGAACACAAGAAGACTAACTAATTTCACAAGAAAATATTAAGGTTAAGGAAAATTGGAATTAATAGCTGCAACGTTACATTTTTCCAACAAAAGTAAGAGAAGGGGAAGAAAGTAACATTCATGAAGCGTTGGACATGGAAGTCGTAAGATATGAGCAATCGAAATATATGTATGAATCCAAATAGGAGTGGAATGGTAATGAAAATAAAAAGGGAAAGTGGGATAAGAAGCGAGGAATATTATCAGATACAAGCAACAAAGAGAACGTAGTGCCACATAAGAGGTTCAATACAACTGACAAAGGACAAGGATTTTAGTTTGAGGACTAGAACAAGGGTGATGGAAGGAAGCCTTTACAGTATTGGACTTGTGGCTAGGATCATCGTAGGAGAGATTGTGTGCAACATTAGGGTGGCATACTGCAGATTTACAGTGCTTAAGAAGCACAGACGGTTGGGGATGTTGGACAGAGTATTCCTCGAATTTATGCATCTTTGGATAATAAGCAGGTTGATCAACATGCATATATTATTGAGATGGAAGGTAAGATTTGTGATCAAGTTGTTTCTATTTTGATTAACCATGGATCTAACTATAGTTATATCAATCATGACCTGGTGGATAAGCGTGGTTTGAATAAAGAAGTACGTGCATATTCTTGGTTAGTGCAGTTGGCTACAGGTACTTAGAAATGATTTTATCATTGGGTAAGAGTTTGTGCATTTGAGTTGAATGGTATGTCTACATCAACGCATAGGAATGTACTTCCATTGGGTTCATATAGTATGCTTCTAGGTATGGATTGGTTGTATCTTCATAGTACTAAGGTGGACTGCTGTGATAGGGCTATTGAGTGCTTTGATGACAATGGAGAGTAGAGATTCTTGCATGATAAGAGGAAGGTGACACAGGTTAGAATGGTTATAGGTATGTAGGCAAAGCACAATTGTAGGAAAGGGTGTGTCTTATTTGTAGTGCATATTTCCAGTGACAAAGGTAAGGATGTTGAGGATGCTAAGGTCTTGAACAGGTACCCAATTTTACAACAGTTTCAGGATGTATTCCCAAAAAATATCTCATAGTTATCACCTCACAGGGAAGTGGAATTTTCTATTGAGTTGGTACCATGAGTAGCACTAGCATCAAAGGCAGTGTATAGGATGAGCACTCTAGAGTTAGTGGAATTGAAGTTGCAGTTGAAGGAAATGCTTGACAAGGGTTACATTAGGCCAAGTGTGTTGCCTTGGGGTGCACCAATGCTGTTTGTTAAGAAGAAAGAGGGTACCCTCAAGTTATTCATCGATTATGGGCAGTTGAACAAGGTGATTATTAAGAATAGGTACCCTTTGTTGAGGATTGATGACTTGTTTGATCAGCTGAAGGGAGCAATGTCGTTCTCAAAGATTAAGGGTTAGTTTTTAACCCTCAATCGAACTATTTTTTTAGCGCCCAAGGAGCTCAATCTAGCGCTTGAATGGATCGCTTGAGCCATTGTTTTTCCCTCCAAAACATAACCTATTTCACCAAAAAATTTGACCCATCTCCATGCTTTTTGCCCATAATTGATATTAATACATCGCTTTATATACGTTAAAATAATTATCGAGGCCACCTCAATATAATGATCTTCATCTATGTGTTTGCTGAGAAAAGTCATAGGTAGCATGTAGAATCCCAATGAGGCATCAATTAATGGATCCTGATTGAATGTCGATGGATTGATAGGATTGCAGTGAGCAAGTCGATGCATGGGTGCAATACTGTGTCCGATTACATACCTCCGTATATCTCTTGAAGTGTTTGTTTGCATGGGTTTCCTTGTAACAATGGTTGTCATGCTATTCGTTACATGAATGTTCTCTAGGGGTGGGGGGGGAGGAGGGGGTGTTGCCACATCCCATCGAGTCATCGGTTGGTGGGGAAATAAAAACACAACATTGCCCTCCCCCCTCCCCCCCATTTTTCCTCCTTGGTTACCCCATATGCAGATATTAAATGTCCTATTTATTATTATTGAATAGTTGATTAATGTTAGTAAATTACATAGATCATAAATCTTAGGTTTCTATGTAATCATGTGATTCATGATGACTATATAGATGGGTGGTCCATTGTGATACATTGATATCGTAGGGGGTGATAACTTTGATATAAAAAGGTATCAAAGTAAGAAGAGCCTATGAAATGGGAAGAATAAAATAAAAATGAGGAAGCAAATGTTATGTTCATAGAGGATAATATGATGTTGCGTAAGGAAGATTTGTTGCTAGACTTATTGGAAATGTAACTAGTTTCGGTCTTCATAATTGTTGTTGTACTCATTTCAATATGTATTCTATGTAACGAATAAGAGAAGAAAATAAAAAGTTATTATTTTAAAGCATAGGTTTCATGCTCATTATTGATGGTATTCTAGGTAAAAGCATGTTCGTCATGCTTCTAGGGTTTGTTAGGTCGTAGGAGTTACTGTCACGAGTCAAGAAAGTCAACATCATGTTTATAAGACCCTTCTAGGAAAAATGTAATTAAATAAGGAATTATTTTTAAGTCTAGAAAGTCCTGTAAACTCCAAAAGTACAAGTCAGTCCCGGCAGCTTCAAGTCAGCCTAAAGAAGTCAATTCAACGCCTTGTAAAGGCTATAAATACAAGTACTTCGACCGCATTTGTGACTCACTCACTCACAAGTTCGATTTGAGGAAGGAAGTTGGATCTATAGGTGGGAAGCAAGAGAAAAAGATAGCGAAGGTCTAAAAGAAGAAAGGAAAGATGAAAATCTTGTGTTTCGGCTCTATTTCTCGCACACATGCAAAGGATTAGGGTTTCTGTAGCTTCCAAGAAGGCCAAAATTGCAGGTTCGAGTTGCAGTATCAATTAGCTAGGAGAGAAAGATATTCTGGTTTGACTTTGTTGATCTTGGAAGGAGGTGGCTTGATTAAGGAAGACTTCTTGAAGCGTTGACTTATATTTTTTGCAACAACTACAGGACTAAAGTTGTAAAGTCAAAGCAATAGTACTAAAGTTGGAAAGTTGAAGTTGCAATTTGAAGTTGGTTGGTGCTAGATTATTGAAAGACATGACTAGAAGGGTTGACTTAGTACTTGGAGGAGGACTTGGTCTAGAGATTGGGTCTTTGCTATCCCATTTGAAGTAGATTCTATAAGAAGAGAAGATTTTTCTGGGTTTTCCCCTTGGAGGGTTTTTTTCCCTGGATGAGAGCCTCGGTTTTGCATTCTATGTTGCTACTATTTTTTTTCTTGATATTTTTTTGATGAAAATATTAAATAAAGAACACAAGAAGACTAAATAAATTCACAAGCAAATATTAAGGTTAAGGAAAATTGGAATTGATAGCTGCAACTTTACATTTTTCCAACAAAAATAAGAGAAGGGGAAGAAAGTAACATTCATGAAGTGTCGGACATGGAAGTTGTACGATGTAGGAATGACAGAATCCCATGAAGAAAGAAATGGTTGAAGAATGAAGAGACTAAGGAATGGTTGAGGCTACAATGCTCTTTGGCTTGACAACCCAATCATCTTTGAAATTTAGGCAAAAAGGAAATTAAGGCTAGTTTTGTAATATTTATGTAGAAAATGATTAATAAATAAAGAAAAGAGGCTAAGCACATTGTTAGTGTTTTTTTTTCTTCGAGTCTCCATATTTAATTTATCATGTTTATATGATGATATTGTTATTTATTACAATAAATGATCTATCAATTTTTGTTGTGCATACGTAATTAACATCATTAAATGATATAGGTCATACATGTTATTGGGGTTTTGTATAATCATATCATTTTAATATGACACATGTTAATATGACACTGTTATTATTAATCATTTTAATAAAAAAATTAAGAATAGCATAACTACTTTTGAGATAAATCTCAATCTTTGTTTTGTTTTGTGACTCTTTTAAAATATTAATGGAAGTTAAAATCATATGATTCAGTTAATAATTATTGATAATTAAATTAAAATCTTAAAGTCTTATTCTAAATGCTATCACCATAATTATGTAAAAGAAAACCAAATACCAATAATAAATTTAAGATTGATAAAAATATTTAAACTATCACATTATTCATAACTTAAGCATGAGTTTTAGTCGGAATCACATCATTTTTTTCAACAAAATTGACATTAAGAGTGCTTGAACCTTGTTTTTGATGGTGGAATTAGATTAAGCACCATAAAAAAACTGTTAGGGCACCCAAAATCTTGGAGCTTGACAATAATAACCTAAATTTCCAAAAAATTCAATCAGATTTATAATCACAATCATGCTGAAATTTTCATTATTTTTCTAGCAAAAATGACACATAGTTAAACTATGCTATTATAAACTAAATACACGGCTAAACCTAAATTATAAAATATAAAACATTAAACAATGTCATTCTAAATAAATCTAAGAGATTCAAACTTACTCTTTCAACCAATATTATTGTCTCAAGCTATTTAAAATAAATTAATATGGTTGTCTCTAGCTATTTAAAATAAATAAATTAAATTAATTGAGATATTAACATTTATTTAAGAATTCAAATAGAACAAGTTATTATAAAAGTAAAATAAAATAAAAGTTGAAAGCATTTTGTTTTGAACGGAACCAATAAAGACACATCACCACTTATAAAAAAAATTTGAGAAGGTGAGGAGGTCTGTATGCATACTCATCCCTGCATTTATGATATTAAACCGATGGTTTTATTGTAAAAAGATTGTTACTATAAACGAAAGAGTATACGATTAGAGATGTTAGAAAATGATTTAGTGTCTCACACGGTACACCCATTTTTGATGGTGGAAATAGATTGAGCACCATAAAAAACTATTAGGGCACCCAAAATCTTGAAGCTTGACAATAGTAACCTAAATTTCCAAAAAATTCAATCAGATTTATAATCAAAATCATGCTGAAATTTTCATTATTTTTCTAACAAAAATGACACATAGTTAAACTAAGCTATTATAAACTAAATACATGACTAAACCTAAATTATGAAATATAAAACATTAAACAATGTCATTCTAAGTGAATCTAAGAGATTCAAACTTACTTCTTTCAACCAATATTATTGTCTCAAACTATTTAAAATAAATTAATATGGTTGTCTCTAAATATTTAAAATAAATTAATTAACACATTAACATTTATTTAAAAATTCAAATTGAAGAAATAAAATAAAAGTTGAAAGCATTTTGTTTTGAACGGAACAAATAAAGACACATCACCACTTATTCTTATAAAAGAAATTTTGGTAAGGTGAGGAGGTATATATGCATACTCATCCATGCATTTATGATATTAAACCGATGGTTTTATTGTAAAAAGATTGTTATTATAAACGAAACAGTATACGCTAGAGATGTTAGAAAATGATTTAGTGTCACCTTTCCCTAATTTTTCCAACTCACGTAAAGACCGGAAGCTTACGCGCATTTATCTCATCGCATTTTCTCGAATGGCATCTCTCATCGTTTCAGTGAAATTTTTAGCCACACGCCATTGTCTTTTCCCACTCTGTCACGCCATTTCTCGTGACTTGTCACTCACCACCCACTCTAAGGTCGAGTTACTTATCTTTATATCTCCCGCTCTATACGGCATTTTCCGCATTTGCACGGCAAGACCAGGAATCGTAGAAGTCAATAGGTCGAGTTACTTTATCTTTATATCTCCCGCTCTATACGGCAATTTCCGCGTTTGTGCGGCAATTTCCGCGTTTATCGGTATCAATAGGTCGAGTTACGGCAATTCCTATTTCCAACCCTATTGAAACATAAATGCACCCTGACATGCAAGGGGAATAACAGTTGCTTTGTTGCTAAAATGCCAAAGTCAATTTTGAGGGAAATATAAATACAAGAGAACTGCTATATCTCTAGCATGTCAGGCTGCATTTATGTTTCAATAGGGTTGGAAATAGGAATTGCCTGCAGAGTCACTTTATCTTTATATCTCCCGCTCTATACGGCAATTTCCGTGTTTATCGCTGCAACTTCTTCCTTCACCACCCACCTAGGAGACCTATCAATAGGTCGAGTTACTTTAATGAGTTACGCGCATCTCTCATCGTTTCAGTCGAGTTACTTTATCTTTATATCTCCCGCTCTATACGCCACTTTCCGCGTTTTTACGGCCCCACCCATGACGCTATATCTCCCGCTCTATACGGCAATTGCCTAGGATTACATTTTATATTAAATTATATTTGAAATTTTCGAAGTCACTTCATTAATTTTATTGAAGTAGTGGTTGAATTTCCTTGAATTTATGACATGTGTACTTAATTTAAAGAGATCATTTTCGTTTCTCTATTATTGCTTTTGAATTTTTCAACTCCGTTTTTAATAATTTTCTCACATTTATACCTAAATTTTTGATGATATAAAAGTATAAACTACTAAAATCGTTATATATAAAATGGTTGGTACATATTGATAGTTTTAAAAACATTTATATTATGATACATCTTAAATTGCTAAATTTAAAAAATTTATAAAAAATAATTAAATTATAATTTTATTTAAAAAAAAATCATTATAAAAAGATGTGATATATGAGTTAAACATATATACATTTTAAAAAATAGGTAACAAAATTCTTAATCATGGATATTGTTCCCCACTTCACTTTATCATGGAGATTCTTAACTTGTAAATTGATTTTGTTACAATACTATGGACCAATACCATTACTCACTAATACCACATTGCCTAAAAAATCATAACTTACGTTGATATGACACATGTTAATATGACATTTTTTTATTAATTATTTTAATTTAAAAAATTTGAGATAAATCTCAATCTTTATTTTGTGACTATTTTAAAATATTGTAGAAATTAAAACCATATCATTCACTTAATAATTAAACTATGCTATTATAAACTAAATACACACCCTAAACCTGAGTTGTGAAATATATAACATAAACAACTTCATTCACGTAAAGATCCAAACTTACCTCTTTCAACCAATATTATTGTCTCAAGCTATCTACAGTAAATTAATTAAAACATTAACATTTATTTAAAAATTCAAATAGAACAAGTTATTATAAGAGTCAACTAAAATAAAAGTTGAAAGCATTTTGTTTTGAAAGGAACAAATAAAGACACATCACCACTTACTCTTGTAATTTTTTTGAACTGAACTGAATATATATACATGCTCATCCATCCATTTATCATATTAAACGGATGGTTTTATTGTAAAAAGATTGTTATTATAAAATGTTTTAGTGTCCACTTTCTTCGAACTTACTCATCGCATTTTCTCGAATGACATTTTCTCGTGATTGGTCACTCACCACGGAGTCAATACGTCGAGTCAATACCGCAACTTCCTTCAACCCTCTCCTCTCCCGCTCAATAAGGCGTTTATCTTTCCACTTTCTTTCGCATTTTCTCGAATGGCATCTCTCATCGTTGTCTTTTCTCGAATGGCATCTCTCCTCTCCCTTTCCACTTTCTTTTGCATTTTCTCGAATGGCATCTCTCATCGTTTCAGTCAACTTTTTAGCCACACGCCATTGTCTTTTCCCGCTCTATACGGCACTTTCCGCGTTTTTTACGGCCCCACCCAATAGGTCTTTCTATTCCGCCCGCTCTATACGGCAATTTCCGCGTTTATCGCTGCAAGACCAGCAGTCAATGCCGCAACTTCTTCCTTCACCCCTCTCTATACGGCAAGCCCAGCAGGCGATTTCTCTATCCCTTCCTTCCGTGTTATTGCTGTGAGAGCCGCTCTCCTCTCCTTATAAATATGTACATATGTCTACCAACACAACTCACTATTCATCCTAAAGGCGTTTTGAGTTTCTGAGACGGAGAAATGGATCCTAAAGGCGTTGTTATTGTGATGCTACCCTGCTTCCTATTCATGGTGGCCACTCTAACTGTAAGTGCAGCAGCTGTTAATTTGAGTAATGATTCTGCTTCTTCTTCTGATGAATTTGCTTTTAATGGACGTGCTGTGCTGGACGAGAAAAGTGACAAATTCCGATCATCAATGGACCGTCACGAGAAAAGGGATATTGAAGCTCTTCTGGCTTTTAAAAGACACATCAAATCGGATCCATCTGGAATGTTGTCCAACTGGACAGCAGAGAACTCACAGCAGGTGTGCTCCTGGCATGGTATTACCTGCAGGAAACACACTAGAAGAGTTGTAGCTGTAATACTTCCAGATCACGGATTGAATGGTACCCTTTTCCCATTTCTGGCCAACCTCTCCTTATTGCACACGCTGGATCTCTCTGGTAATTATTTTACAGGAGGAATTCCAGCTGGATTCGGGCAGCTTAAAGCGCTGAGAATACTTGATCTTAGCGGCAATCTGTACCTCGGAGGATCTATTCCAAAAGCACTGTGTAATTGCACACGCCTCAAAAGGATCGACCTTTCAGGAAACAACTTGACAGGGACCGTACCAGCAGACTTTGGTCGTCTGATCGAGTTGGAAGAGCTCAGCATCGCTGGTAATAATCTGGGAGGAAGTATTCCAACTTCTTTGAGCAAATGCACATCTCTCCGTACATTAGACTTTACAAATAGCAATTTCAGTGGTCCATTCTTTTCCATTGTGGATTCAATGAGAAGCCTGTCTATCCTTGTCCTCTATCTTAACAATTTCAGTGGTCCTCTCCCTTCCACCTTGGGTTCGCTGAGAAACCTGTCTTTTCTTGACCTGCGGAGTAACAATTTCAGTGGTCCTCTCCCTTCCACCTTAGGCTACATGACAAACCTGTCTTATCTGGGACTTTCATCTAACCATTTTAGTGGTCCAATCCCTTCGACTTTGGGTTCGCTGATAAACCTATATGCTCTTGACCTTTCATCTAACCATTTTAGTGGTCCAATCCCTTCGACTTTGGGTTACCTAAGAAACCTAGCTTCTCTTACTCTCCAAAGCAATTATTTAAATGGTCACATCCCTATGCATTTGGCCAATTGCACTGCACTTAGGTCCATGTATTTATTTGATAATCTTTTGGACGGCAGAATACCAAATGAATTGGGGTTGTTGCATAACTTAGAGGAGCTTAGTTTACAAGAAAACAAATTGTTTGGGAGCATACCATTTCAATTGGGTAATTTGAGCAATCTTGTGGTTATGACATTTCAAAATAATAATTTTAGTGGTGAAATTCCAAAGGAATTAGGAAATCTTCCCTCAATCAAAATTCTAAATTTAAATTCAAATAATTTAACTACCATCCCACATAGCATAGGTCAATTAAAATCTCTTATAGCTTTGCACATAAATGATAACAATATTTATTGCCCTATTCCTCGTACTATTATTGGTCTAGTTTCATTGAGGATTTTAGATCTATCTAAAAATAATATAGAGGGACCAATTCCTAAGAGCTTTGGCAATTACACTTCTCTACTATGGCTAGATTTAAGTGCAAATAGGTTGACAGGGGAATTGCCTAATCACTATGCATTATTCCATAACTTGGTGATGCTAAATATTAGCTATAATAATATCCATGGTGATATTCCTAAATGGATTACAAATCTCACAATGTTGAGTAGATTGGATTTATCCAACAATAAATTTAGTGGAAAAATGCCATTTCACCTTGACAGACTTAGGGGATTTGCACCCAATGTATCTTCACTTGGACAAATAAATAGTGAAATACCTGACATAGAACTATCTCTATTTCAAGAAATATTATCCAAATCCGTTCTCGAATCTTATATGGAAAACACTGTCTTTGATTTGTCTAACAACAATCTTGTAGGAAAAATACCGGCAAGCATAGGGAGTATGAGCAGCTTGCGATGGCTAAATCTGTCTGGGAATCACTTTGAAGGGTCAATACCTACATCTCTTAGTAACATATCTGCTTTGGAGGTGTTGGACTTGGCCAAAAATAATTTGAGTGGAAAAATTCCTCAAGAACTCTCTAACTTACATTGGTTGCGGGTTCTGGATGTTTCATGTAACAGCTTATGCGGACCAATTCCAACAGGGACACAATTTTCAACTTTTGATAATGCTTCATTTCGAAGTAATACATGCTTATGGGGGTGTCCTATAGATCGATGTAGTAATCAAAAGGAAAACCCTATGATAGAGGGTAATAGTACTAGCAATAATCCTCATGTTAAAGTGGGATGGTTGAGTCGTGTAAATGAAAATATGTCATTGTTAGCATTGAGTATAGGAATAGGGATTGGATTTGGGGGAGTTGTTGCTATGTTCATATTGTGGGAGAAAGCTAGGTTTTGGGTGTTAGCTTTAACCCCAAAAAAGCCACAAGTCTTTTATGGAGTGTATAGACTCCCTACATAGTAAGTAAGACATTGTATATCATTACATCAAAACATGAATAAAAGGAACTAGTACCGTGTGTTGTTCTGTGCTATTATGAAATATGTATGCTTGTCTGTTAAAATAGAAAATAAAAAAAACAAAATTGTAACTAATAAGCAAAGAAAAAATTCTTCCACAATTAAGTTATTGTGTAAATCATAATACACATAAAATTAAATATTTAAATTTTTCTAATTTAAAAAAAAAAATTCTCATTTCATAATATAAAATAATACTTATAAAACACAATATCGTTATAATTTTAATGTTATATATAAATGTTTATATTATTAAATATAATATGATCCAATTTTTTTTTAAGAAATGAAATATATATACTTTAAATATATATTTTTGTTTCCCTCTAAATCCCACTACTCGAGCACCACTTTCTTCACCCTACACCATGCGCAGTTTCCATCCATTCTTTAACACTCACGTACGTTCACTTGACTTTTCCAACACACCCGTTACTGTACGGCTTACAACGCGACACCCACTACTGTATGGCTTTACAATTGTTTTCTGGCTCTAAAGGCCATTTTCAAGCCCCAACATATGCTGAGCTCCAAAGTGGCTCCCAAGATTCCACCTTTTGTATTTACTTGCAAAATGTTTTTCACTTAACAAAAAAATTAATATTTCAATCGCATTCACATATCGATTCCATAAACAAATGTCTGATTAACTGCCATCAAAATTAATTTATTGATAACAAACCGCACCAAAAAAATTAACATATTGTCTTTATTTATAAAGAAGCTCACAAATAATAACAAAACCTTAATTAAAATCTTGCGCAGTAATTTTTCTTAAAAAGATAAAAAATACAACAGAAAATGTAAGTAGAAATAAAAAAGTAGGTTTTAGGTAAATGTGTATTCATTGTTCTACAACCCAGCTTTTACCCTTGCGCAGGGATTAACAACGCAATGGAATAATTTTAAAAATATTGGTATGATGAAAAACAAGATGGAAAGGAATATCCTAATTACAGTGATTTGTTTTGATTTTCAGATAGACATGATCTTTGCATAGAGACAAATCAATAGTGCAATATGAGAAAGATTTGCTTGATATCTTCCTAATTGAGTTCGATGTAATGACCTTCCGTAAAAGATGTTCAACACATTGTTGAGAATATATGACTCATTTTTAACATATTTCATAATATTTTAGAGCTATTGAAGAGAAATATTATTAAAAATAACTTGAGTTTAAATACCCTCTAATGAATATAACTTGGGATTTTCATGTTCATCACAACATTATATATATATATATAGATAACAAATAAGAAAAAAAAAAAAAAATCGTTTTTCTTTTTTGGAACAACTCTCTTTTTATATATATATATATAACAAATAAGAAAAATGTTAACAATATATATATATATATATATATATATATATATATATATATTGGAAAAACCGCATTTGAACAAATTATGTATAGAGACAAACAAGTGCATAACAATGAGATTTTGCAATACGTATTCTTAGGGCGGTCAATGATGTTGATTTCTCTTATGTTGATAGTTGCTTGTGTCATTCTTTTACTTGATTGATTAAATTATTCTTTTGCTTATTATTATTATGTTCTTCATCATCAAACAAATACCAAAACATGAAGATCATCAAAGGAAAATACACACCAAATGTAGGCTACAAGTCAAGACTAAAACCTCTCCTAGAGAGGAAAACCCAAACAAATCTCTTATTTTCTTTAGGAACCAAATGAAATGAGACAACCAAGACCTTTTGACTAATAGTATGACCTCCTCCAATCCACCAACTCAACTTCCAAAGAATACTAGTCAATATCTCAAAAGTCAACACGAATGCATCTCCAATATCCAAGTCAAATGGAGTTTCGGCCTCTTTTGCAACTTCTGAAGTTCTCGGCCTATATCTTTAGTCCTATAACTTCACACATTTTCTTTAGTCATTCCACATGTGTGGATAGACCAAGAATAAATTTTAATCCTCTTCCACTTCACTAGCCTTGTTTATTCTTGTAATGGAGTAGACCTTCCTTTCTAAGCATTGCACACTTCTTTCTTCCTTAAATTGCAGATTGAATTACTTCACGAGATTGATGTCATACTAAGTCAAAATATCTGCTTATATATAACCTTTTGTGGGGTCAAATCATCTTTAATGGATCCAACTTGCTTGATGAGGAAGCTGAGTTGCTTGATGAGGAAGATGACTTGGTGGAGGAGGAAATAGATACATTTCGATACACATATATTTTGAGTATAGGAACAGGGATTGGATTTGGGGGAGTTGTTGCTATGTTCATATTGTGGGAGAAAGCTAGGTTTTGGGTGTTAGCTTTAACCCCAAAAAAGCCACAAGTCTTTTATGGAGTGTATAGACTCCCTACATAGTAAGTAAGACATTGTATATCGTTACATCAAAACATGAATAAAAAGAACTAGTACCATGTGTTGTTATGTGCTATTATGAGATATAAACATGAATAAAAAGAACTAGTACCATGTGTTGTTATGTGCTATTATGAGATATATATGCTTGTCTGTTAAAATAGAAAATAAAAAAGACAAAACTGTAACTAATAAGCAAGAAAAAAATTCTTCCACAATTAAGTTATTGTGCAAATCATAATACATATAAAATTAGATATTTAAATTTTTCCAATTTAAAAGAAAAATAATTGTCATTTCATAATACAAAATGATACTTATGAAACACAAAATAGTTCTCATTTTGATGTTATATATAAATGTTTATATTATTAAATATAATATGGTCTATTTTTTTTTTGATAAGAAATGAAATATATATACTTTAAGTGTTTGAAAAAATAAAATAATTTATAATATATTGAAACAAATGATTTTATTATTGCATATATATTCTTTTTGAAATATTTAACCAATATAAAAAATATATGTATCATTGAAGTTTTAAAAAGAGAAAACAAGTTGATTTATGTTTTTCATTATAAAGAGATATATAATTTTCTTTTATAATTATTATGGATTTGAGAGAGATATAATTCTCTTTTATAATTATTATGGATTTGAAAATTGGTATTTCATATATATATATATATATATATATATATTATTTTAATGAAAAACATAAATAAAATATTTTAATATTTACATTAATTAAAAATATTTAATACGAATTTGATGATTTAATATCAATTTTTTTATATAAATAAAGTAAAATTAAAACTATTTGGAATAATTGAATGGAACCATTATTATCCTCCCCCATTGAAATTCACATTAGTGATATGACTAATTTTGATATTAACATTACTAGTCCTCCCACATTTTCTTTGAAATATATATATGAAATTAAAGTAAAAAAAATGCGTAATGTTTTTTATTTTTAATATGAAATTGGCAATTGATATGTGTGTAAAATAGCTATGGATTTATGTTTCCCTATTATTGTCCAACTCAGTGACTCAAGAGCACCACTTTCTTCACCCTACATCATGGGCAGTTTCCATTAATTCCTTACCCACTCACGCCATTATATCTCCACCTTATGTTTAAAATGGCCATTTTATCTTGCTCTAAAGGCCATTTTTAAGACCAACATATTCTGAGCTCCAAAGTGGCTCCCAAGATTGCACTTTTGTATTTACTTACAAAATGTTTTTTACTTAAAAAAAAATAATAATTCAATCCCATTCACATATCGATTCCATAAACAAATGTCTGATTAACTGCCATCAAAATTAAATTATTGTTAACAAACCACACAAAAAAATTAACATATTGTCTTTATTTATAAGGAAGCTCACAAATAGAAACCTCCAACAATAACAAAATCTTAATTAAAATCTTGCACAGTTTTTTTTAGAAAAAGATAGAAAATACAACACTGAAAAAAGAAGAAAATGTAAGTAGAAATAAAAAAGTAAGTTGCAATAAAATTGCAGAACTAATACAAGGTAAATGTGTACTCATTGCTCTACTACCCAGCCTTTACCCTTGCTCAGGGATTAACAACGCAATGGAATAATTTTAAAAATATTAGTATGATGAAAAACAAGATGGAAACAATTATCATAATTACAATGATTTGTTTTGATTTTAAGATAGACATGATCTTTGCATAGAGACAAATCAATAGTGCAATATGAGAAAGATTTGCTTGATATCTTCCTAATTGAGTTCGATGTAACGACCTTCCGTAAAAGATGTTAATACATTGTTGAGAATATATGATTCATTTTTAACATATTTACAGTTATTGAAGAGAAACATTACTAAAAATAACTTGAGTTTAAATATCTTTTAATAAATATAACTTGGAATTTTCATGTTCATCACAACTCTCTTTCTCTCTCTCTATATATATAACAAATAAGAAAAAAATTAACAATACTTTTTTATTTGGAACAACTCTCTTTCTATATATATAACAAATAAGCAAAAAATTAACAATATTTTTTTTTTTTGCTTTTTGAAAAAACTGCATTTGAACAAATTACATATAGAGACAAACACAGCACAACAAAGAGATTTTGCAATACGTATTCTTAGGGCGGCCTGTGATGTTGATTTCTCTTATGTTGATAGTTGCTTGTGTCATTCTTTTACTTGATTGATTAAATTTGTCTTTTGCTTATTATTATTATGTCCTTCATCATAAAACAAATACCAAAACATGAAGATAATCAAAGACAAATACACACCAAATGTAGGCTATAAGGCAAGGCTAAAACCTCTCCTAGAGAGGAAAACGCAAACAAATCTCTTATTTTGTTCAGTAAGAAAAAGAAATGAGACAACCAAGACCTTTTGACTAATAGTATGACCTCCAACAATCCACTAACTCAACTTCCAACGAATACTAGTCAATATCTCGAAAGTCAACACAATTGCATCTACAATATCCAAGTCAAATGGAGTTTCAGCCTCTTCTACAACTTCTAAAGTTATAGGCCTATATCTTTAGTCCTACAACTTCACACATTTTCTTTAGTCATTCCACACGTGTGGATAAACCAAGAATACATTCTAATTCTCTTCCACTTCGCTAGCCTTGTTTATTCTTGTAATGGAGTAGACCTTCCTTTCTAAGCATTTCACACTTCTTTCTTCCTTAAATTGCAGATTGAATTACTTCACGAGATTGATGTCATACTAGTTATAAATCTCTACTTATATATAACCTATTGTGGGGTTGAATCATCTTTAATGGAGCCAACTTTCTTGATGAGGAAGCTGAGTTGCTTGATGAGGAAGATGACTTGGTGGAGGAGGAAATAGAAACATTTTGATACACATACATTTTTCTTTCTTCGACATAAAGAGCCCAAGAAGGTTCTAAACATGGAAAATAACTTATGAATCAACCCTATAAGCCTCCAATGGAGGCTTGAACTAGAAACAAAAATACATAAAGCATGAAACCCATGCTTACAAATAAATTTTCTTTTACAATAAATTTTCCTTTTTCTTTCTTTTGACAAATATATTACATCATGATCGAAAT
The DNA here is from genome assembly GCA_031772625.1 of Pinus tabuliformis. Lineage (NCBI taxonomy): Eukaryota > Viridiplantae > Streptophyta > Pinopsida > Pinales > Pinaceae > Pinus > Pinus tabuliformis. Next base: position 450,949,243 of record CM062808.1, on the reverse strand, counting down.
ACAATTATGAAGATCGATGCTAGTTACATTTCTCAACACTCCCTCTTAACTAGGGAGGTATTCATAATTGTTCAATTCATACTAGGTTGATATCAATTTGAAATGCTCTTAAAAAGAGTACAACAACATACATAATGCTTGGGATAGTATCACTACCAAGGTATCCTCTCAAAATGGGCTAAGGTGTCATCTAGGAAATTTCCACTATAGGTACCATCAGGCTACAACAATGGTATCCATCCAACAAGATATAGATACCATCTAGTCCTCCATGCCTTGACACCAACCCTTACAAGGATCCAGGTATCAGTACTAAACCTGAGCTCCACATGATACCCTCCCTCTGGGATCTAGACATCAACTGATATCTCAATATTAACTAGGCCATGCTATCCTCCCAAGTACCATCATACAAGCGGTTTTATGGTACTTCATCTCTCCTCTCAACCAAAGTAGTGATATCCACCAATCTGAGCATCCTCCTAAACTAAACTATCTTCTTGTTGGGAAGAGATTTCATCAACACATCAACTACTTGTTCATTTTTTGGCACGTACAATAGCTTCACGACCCCAACCAATATGAAACTTTATTGTATATGTTCTTGTATGCTAGCACAAAACTTTAGGGTCTTCAACTATTCTGATGTTACTTAGTTCATCATATTTTCACAAAATATTTCTTCCTCAACTTCTCCAACAACACCAAACTCAGCCTCAACACTTTTACAAAACATCCAATTCTTGTTCACAACTTCATCAATCACAAATTTATTAATCATGAATACAACTCATGAATTACCATCTGTAGTGTTGTAGCCTTTCTTTGATCTCACTCTTTCTCCAAGGTATTTACTATGGCTGTTACAATATTCCCTCCCTCTTAACTGGGGAGTTATACACTTTCTTTATCTGAGCTTCTTCTCTATTAGGGGATAAATCAATCAACAACTCAGCCACACATGCTTTATCATATATCATTAGATAACTTTCAACCTTTCGGAAGATCATTCCTTCTCACATGGAAACAAGGTCATCTATTAATCATCAATGTACACTTTAATGCTATCAAGATTCTTACAACTCCCTATTTTCATCATGCTCAACACCATCATCAATTCATCAAGTACGTGGTAAGCATCTTCCATATCTTGAAGACTATGTACCTGCAAATCTTCATCAACAAGTACAACCAAGAAGAAATATATAGGAGCATGAAAAGTCAAACTAAGATTATCAAATTATAATAGAGAGAGCATCTAGGGTTACCAAAAAAACTTTGAACTCTAAATATCAAGTTCTAAACTTAGATAGCAAAAAGAAAAGAAATCGACTAGGGTTACATTTTCATACCCTAGACTTCTCATAACAACCTTTGCTAGGGTTTTTGTCACAAACCCTAGATTCCATCATCAAAACTAAACTTTAGATATCAATAATTTATTTCAATCATAGTGAAAGCATTATTACATCTAGGGTTTCATTATCATTCCCAAGAGACTTATATCAATTTCTATTGGGGTTTTGACGTAAACCTTATATATAATTGTCAAAGATACGCAACAACTCAACCAAGTTAGGGTTTTCAATCATATGGAAGCATATACACCTAGTGTTTCATTCCTAGGTTTAACAATCACAAGGATTTTGTCATAAACCCTAATTCATCAAGCCCTAAAAATCTAGGGTTTCATCATAAAACATACACAACAACAACAAACCCCCAAAAAATAGGGTTTTATATCAACAAATCTTAAACATCAAGAGATTAGGATTTCATTATATGTTCTAGATTTTATCAACAAACCCTAAGTAGGAGAGGGTTTTATAATGAACCCTAAATATTATTGTTTTACCAAAGTTAAAAAAGGAGAGATAGTATGAGAAGGATTGATTTGATCTAAAAGTCAATTATCTTCAACAACATAAGAATATTTATAGTGAAACCTTGGACGTGAAAGTTAGTAAAAGTAAAATGATTGTGTGTTTTTATATGAAGATTATCTGCTACAAGTCTTTAAGCATTCCTTGAGTTGTTCCTTTCACAAACCTTGTAGGGTTTCTTCTGCAACAAGGCTTCTTTCATGATACAAGACTTTCCTTTGAAATCTCCCTCTAAATCTAGCCATAATCCCTATACCTGCAAGTTTAGTCCTTCCAAGGAAAGGATAATGATCAAGTAACAAAGGTAAAGCTAAATATATACAAAATAAAAAATAATACTTATATATTATGAGAATGTGGAATATTCTACTTGGATGATTCCTTTATTACTATTTATATATCAACATTTCTATATGTATCTGCAATATTTACTTGACAAGTACCAAACCCTAAGATATCAATTCTAGGGTTTCAAATTCAATTCTATACTTACTAGGGCTTTTAATTTCTCCTGAGACTACCTACAAACCCTATAAACCAAAACTAGGGCTTCTATGAGGGAACAAAATAAAATAGGGTTAGGGTTTCTCAATCAACTAGGTTTTACAAGAACTTGGATGCCAACAACGTTTTCAATATTACAAACACTAGAACAAAAAAAAGAGATTTCAAAACCCTAATATAATAAGGATTAGATAATTATATAATAAAAAAAATTATACGTACCTCAAGGATTTCTTACCTGAGCCCTCCATGTCTATTGCAAAGGATTCTTCTAGATGCCTCTTATTGGTCTAATTTCATCCTTGAGGTATTTGTTCCAATCTTGATTTTTAATATGATCTTCAAGGTTCCTTGGTGCAATATGCTTGATGCTTCTTACATCACATGATCCTTTTCAATGTTCCACAACTTGAATAATAAAGTTGATTTTAACCTTGATTTATGGTTAGCGCGATCCTCTAGGTGCTACTACAAGCCTTCAAATAGATGTCTTATTTTAGTGTTATAGATAAAGATTTAATGATATTCTTGTACTACTTTTGGAAATATATCTGATCCTTTTTCCGGTTTTCAATACTTCTCCAAACAAGTACAATCTTCTAGACTTGAAGTGATTAGTATAGAAATGAGGTTGTAAACCCTTCAGATAGGGTTCCCACAACCATCGAAATATATTTCTCAAGTGGCCCAATATACTTTGCAAAAACACACTATGATTTTTCTATTATTCCTAGGATGGCTTCTCTGTCACTTATAGGCCTCAACCTCTTTATATATATCGACATTTCTTCTCAGATATTAGACCTCATATATTTCCTTTGCTAGTTTATGGAGCTATACTTTCAAATCTTTCAAAATATGCTTCCTATCTTCTTTAAATCCTTCGCTCCACTAGCTAGGTTTGCGACCCTAATCTTAGTGTTTATGACTTATGAAGATGCCTAGAATTATGTTTTTTGAGTTTGGTCTTCAAATATTATGAATCCAGTGGTCCTTTTGATAGATTTTGAAGTTTCTTGTTCTCCAAATGGTGATCTTCTAGCTCCCTTATTCCATTGACCTAAACTTTGATATATTGTTGGGAAATACCTAGGGAAACTTATTATGTTGATTTCTCCTAGCTTGATATTTTCTTGTGTCATTCTTTTACGTGATTGATTAGATTCTTCTTCTTATTATTATTGTTGTGTTCTTTATCATCAAAGATAAGTGGACACCAAATGTAGGCTATAAGCCAAGGCCAAAACCTCTCTTAGAGAGGAAAACCAAAAAAAATCTCATTTTTTCTTTAGGAACCAAAAGAAATGAGAAAACCAAGACATTTTGACCAATAGTATGACCTCATCCAATCCACTAGTTAGCTTCAAAAGAAGACTATTCAATATCTCCAAAGTCAACAAGAATCCATCTCCAATATCCAAGTCAAATGGAGTTGCGACCTCTTATGCAATTTCTAAACTTCTTGGCCTGTATATTTAGTCCCACAACTTCACACATTTTCTTTAGTCCTTTCACACATGTGGATAGAACCAAGAATAAATTTTAATCCTCTTACACTTCACTAGACTTCTTTCTTCTTGTAATGGAGTAGACCTTCCTTTCCAATCATTTCACACTTCATTCTTCCTTAAATTTCAGATTGAATTATTTCACAATACGGATTTCATACTAGGTCAAAATCTCTGCTTAAATATAGCCTTTTATGGGGTCAAATCATCTTTAATGGAGCTGACTTTCTTGATGAGGAAGCATACTTGGTGGAGGAGGAACTAGATACATTTTGATACATATATTTTTTTTCTTTGACATAGAGAGCCCAAGAAGGGTCTACACATTTACAATGAATTATGACTCAACCCTAAAAACCTTCAATGGGGGCTTGACCTAGAAACGAAAATACACAAAGCACCTGTGCTTATAAATATATTTTATTTTATAAATTTTTTTCCCTTTTCTTACTTTTGCTAAATATATTACATCATGACTCAAATACAATTATGAATACTGATACTAGTTACATTTCTCAATGGTTGTTTGGATTGAAATTCTATCAAATAAATATGAAGCCTTTAGGAAACGCAAATTCAAAATATTCTTAAACATAATATGGATTTTTATAATCTAATAATATTTTTTATAGTCACAAAGATAAAGATCATCAGTCGCTAGTAGGCCATAGTATCTCTTAAAAGCAATCATTAAGCTTTGTGGATGTTTTAAAAATAATTAAATTCTTTTGCACAGATAAAGAGAAAGTGTTCAACCACCCAATTCACCAACAGAAGACATGTTCTTCTTAGGGTCTTTTGGTACCATCATATTCTAATATGGAAAGATCGATCAATAAATTTTAATCTATTTTTACATATACAACACACAATTCAATGTTTTCCATGAAAAATCTCTCTTCTATGACAAAATTACGAAATCATCATTGAAGATAAAATTCATCAGATCGAAAACCCATGGTTTAATCACCTGGTTATTAGCTATTCTATTTGGCATAAGAAAATATATATAGAGAAGGCATGTTAGGTCCCTATACTACTAGTGTAACCCCTTATTGTTATTAGTATAACCCCCTTATTATATTGTTGTGCCCGTGTAGTCCCCATATTGTTATCATTGTGCCCCATAGATGCCCACTATTGTTATTATTATGCCCTTACATTATTATTGTTATGTCGGATCTGATTATATTATGATCCCTTAGACTCCTATATATAGAAAGGAGGTCTTGTCATTTGTATCATCCAAGAATTGTTCATTTGTGTAATGTAAAGGAGGTTGCCCCCTCGAAGAGGCTTATTTTGAAGGCATTTATCTATCTTTTCTATCTTTTTGTGAGTTGGTTTCATAACAAGGCACCTCGTCTGATGATGATCAAGCCACTTATCTAGGAAATTCCTATGAAATATATGATGGAAATTTCACAATTCTTTCATATGCTCCTTTTCCTCAAAGGAGTTCAAGCAAAAACCACACATGAGATCATCCCTTATTAATTCACATAATCTTTCTGCAAACTTCCTGAATGTAACGACAGACAAGTTGTGTCTAATTGTATTAGCATGGATCGAAAGAACAATCAAAGAGGAATTGATGTCCATACCTGAGCTATTTCCAGCAAGAGAACCACAACCAACAATAATCTCTCTAAGTCGCTAAACATGAAAGCCATATTGAGAAGTGACAAAGGATAAAGAAAACGAAGCAATAACTCATTGTTGTTGTTAGACAGAAGGAAATAATGTGTTCTATTGGTTTCAAAATTGTAAAGCTCGAGAGCCATAGATATAGAAACAATAAAATCAAACTGATCTCTTGTACTAAAAATTGTCACGTATGAGCAAGTGGTAACATGAAAGCAGAGTACTTCGAGCAACTGAAAGAGTTATTGCAAAAGCATGATGATTGTAAATATTGGGCTAACAAAAGTTATCATTGACATGGGACATATGACACCAAGCCTAAAATAAAAGGTCCGATTTTTTGTCCAATTAAATGTTAACAAATTATTTTTTTCAATAATAAGAAAAAATAATTTATTCATTTCTAAAGTTAAATCTTATCATTTGCAGTACTTAATGCTAAACAAATAATGATCAAAAGGTGAATAAATTGTTAGAGTCATGCCTAGGGAGAGGGACTGATAAGAAGGTGGTTGAAATGTCTAATAAATTTTCTCCTTATGCGTAAAGATAAAGATTTTTGGATATGTGGTATTAGTGAACCATGGTATTGGCCCATGGTATTGTAATAAAAACATATTTATAAAATAAGAATCTTTGTGATAAAGTAAGAATGAATCTCCATAATTACAAATCTTGTTACATGATTATTTTTCAATATACATATAACTCATATATATATATATATATATAATAGCAATAATAATGATAAAATTTAATTTAATAAAAATAAATAAAACATCAAATATATCATAAAATATCTATTAATATTTATTGATTATTTAATTTATAATAATATTAAATATATATGAAAAAATTATAACATTTTTAATCTTATAATATCAAATTTATGATATCTCTAATTGTATAAGTCTAATTTATGATCAATGGATGCATGATCATGTATATATCTCTTACTTTCCAAATATATTTAAGGATGACTGTGATGTGTATTTATTTGTTCGTGGAAAGCAAAATGTTTTTATTTATTATAATAATAATATTTTTTTTGGAATTCAAAAAATAGTGTTAACGCGTTAATTATATTATTTTATATAAATTTGGAGAATAATATTGGATGAAAAAGTGAAACTTAGATTCACTTAGAAATGAGGTTGATTAATGTTTTAGATATAATAACTTAAGTTTAGTTGATATATTTATTTTATAATTTCTATTAAAAATGAGAATAAGAGAAAGAAATAAAAAAATTATATAAATAATGTTATCTTTTAATTTTATTTATTATTATTATTATTATTAGGTGGATGACATAAATTTAACTTTTATGAATATTTTAGAATATTTTTAGCACCAGTCACAAATTAAAGTTTGATAATTATCTCAAATGCAGTTATGCTCTTTTTCATTTTTAATTAAATTAATTAATTAAAAATAGGGTCAAATGAGCATATATCATATTAACATTAGTTATAGTTTTTGGGTATATATTATTAGTAAGCCATGGTATTGGCCTCATGGTATTATAACAAATTCTATTTATATGCTACGATTTTCCCTGGTAAATTTGGGTTGAATCCTTATGGTTAAGAATCTTGTGCTTCTTTTTTTTAATGTATATATGTTTAACTCATATATTAATTATTTTTATAATTAGTGATAATAATAATTTAAAAAAAGTTATAATTTAGTTAGTTCTTATGATTTTCTTAAAGTTTGGCAACACCAGAAGTATCATTAGGTAAGTGTTTTGATACCTATATATATTTTCCAACCTTTTGATTTATATAGTTACACTAGTAGTAAATGTCTTTTGATATAACTCTGAGAAAATCATAGAAAATTAAAGGAACTACTATTATAAAGGAAATTTTAAAGTGAGTTGAAAAATACAAAGGAAACCATAGAGAAAGGAAAATGATGTTATTGAATTAAGTACAAATGTATAAAATTCAAGGAAAATCAACTACTACTTAAAAATTATGAAATGACTTTAACATTTCAAATGTAACTTAATATAAAAAATTTAAGGAAATAGTGGTACTAATTATGTGTAGGTGTGAGAAAGTGATGTAAGAGGAACCATCCCATACAATGTCAAACTTTTATAATGGACCACTTCTACACATTCTTCATGAATCACACGACTATACAAAAACCCAATAATAACTATGACCTATATCATTTAATAATGTTAATGAACTACGCACAAGAAAAAATGATAGATCATTTGTTGAAAATAAACAATGCTATCATCATATAAACATGAGAAATTAAATGTGGAGACTTGAAGGTAAAAAACACTAACAATGTGCTTAACTTTTTTTTTATTCATTAATCTTTTTCTACATAAATATTACAAATCTAGCCTCAATGGCATCTTCATCTAATTTTAAGATATTCTTGCTCTATCAAACCAAATACCATTGTTGTGATTGGTGCCTGTGCATGGTGTTGGAGCATCCTTTCAGTTGGAGCTGATAAAGTCAGGGTGTTGGAGCATGGACAATCAGTTGGAGTTGATAAACCAAGGGGTCAGAGCCTCCTTCTAGCCATTACTAGTAAACCAAGGGGTTAATGCGTCTTTTAATTGGTGTTGTAAATCTTGGAAGTTGGTGCTTCCTATTGATGTAATTTTTCAAGACATATATTAAAAGCATTCTGTGGTTTTTCTCCCGAGAAGGTTTCTACCTGAAAATTATTATGTACTATTCATGTCATGTGATGCTTATTTATGTTTTGATATGATGTTAATGATGTTTAATTCTATAAATATAAAAATTAACTAATCGAATTGAAATATTGATTCACCCCCTCTTAGTATTTCGAACATAAACAAGTTGGCCAACAAGATTTCAAGGTCGCCCACATTAAAGATGACAACTTTGGGAGCTCTAATGCACATGGATTCATTCACCTATGATGCATATAAAGAGGCATATTCAGAGGATAAGGACTTCAAGGAGGTGTTTCAACAGTTGCAGAGTCAGAGTCATGTGCACAATGGTGACAAAACTGTTAACTACCATCTTTAGGACAAGTTACTCTATAGGTTGGATAAGTTATGTATTCGTAAAGGTGAAAGATTGTATCCAATTAGATAGGCTCACTCCTCCAAGGTTGTAGGTGTAACACCCCCTACTCCTAGGTCTACCTAAGAAACCATCCATCTAGGGTAAACATGTGATGAGAGAGGCCACTATAAGGAATTCAACATCCTTGGTGACCTTAAGGAAATGGAATCAACATAACACATCAACCAAACCCATCCACATCAACAACAACATCCTCAGGAGACATGTCAGCCACTTAGACATCCTGTCCCTGAGTCCCACTGATGTTTTAAACCTTTTAACCCCTTATCTCTCTCATGCTATAGGCATGACAATGTCTAGAACCCAAAGTCGCTCTCACAAGCCTATGTGCCAACGTCCATGGACTCTTTTCAGTAGACTTGTGCCAGCGTCCCCGAGATTTGAGCCACTTTTCTAGCCCAGAATCTCGCCCTTTGCCCAAAAATTGTTATACCCTCTAGAATCCATCAAAGACATGATGAAAATTCTAATATATCAAAATCGACCTCAGGATTAGGCCTGAGCATCCCCAATTGGGACTAACATTATGTCAAACACTTGTCATCAATGCAACTTATAGGTATAGGATACAAGAAAAAGCATGAATGACTTAATGCACTTATGAAATATAACTAGAAGGATCACCACCTTCTCCATTGAACAATTATAACATCAATTAGGTCTTGCATCCATCAATTTAGCAATTACAAGCAAACACATGAAATAACCATGACATGGACCAGTCATATAACCATGGCTATAACCATCATGAAACCATATTAATATCAGAGATGTGACAACCACTAAATCCATACATAAACAAGTGAAAAATTAAGAGAACTTAGCTTTTATTAATCATAGGAAAATCTGACCAGGTTTGGGACTTCCACCTACCCCCCGACCATAGACATGGCTGAACCAAATCTCTCTTTCAGCAAGTCACCCTCGTGCCATATTCCAAGCATGAATGTGAGATCTCACAGAAGAACAAATCCTAGAATAACTAAGGGAATCCAAAGGTTAAACCATCTCCACCCTCATCAAACCATGATCACACCAAAATCTGTTCTCCGATCGCAACCAAACCAAATTTGGAATGCCATCTAGAATCCATCACTGTCCTTGAGGAATTTTCTATATCCTTGTCTCTTAGGCTTTACGACAATCCAATCCTGGATCACTAGGCATTAAATTGAGACTAGTCTCTTAGGGTTTACTGCAATCCAAACCCAGATCACTAGGTTGTAAATCAAGATTTCTCCCTCAAGATTTACCGTGTATCCCACCAAAAACGGTCAAGGGATTCCTAGGCCTTTGGGAATGAAACTTAAGACCACCTCCACCCCAAATTCTGAAATCCATCCGACAAACCAAATCTAAAAAAACGAAGTAAACATCCCAACACCATGGCATCCAGAAAAAAGAAAGGATAGGCTGAAAACCATTGTCATAGCCTGACAAAACCATGCCACCGACATCAAGAGAACCATACACCAACATGCAAAGACATGCATGTCCAAACCAGCTAGGAAATCACACATGTAAAAGGTTACCTACAAGTATTCTTGTTGAAGTTGTGTCATCCTTGTAACAAGCCTGGTGAAAATCCCATGTAATAAAAGTTAATGAATGAAAAATAATAACCACGGTTGATGGGACACTTATTACAATTCAAATGTTGGTAAAAATCCTAGTGACGGGATGACTTGTGATTGTTAATGGCTAGGGAGATTGGCAAAGGCAATGGTTAAGTTTTCGGAAAGGAAAAATGGCATCTTTGACACAATTATTTATGAAAATAATGGAAATTAGGAGAAAAAGGAAGTGAAAGGTCACAGGTTGCATGTGAGGAGGAAAATGAAGGAAAATAATGGAAAATAATGAAAATAGAGGCCTCATCCATAAAAAGGCTTCTAAGGATCAATTGGTAACCTTTTGTCATTTCAGCGTTGGAGCTCTCTCTCATTATTTTCTCTTTCTCTAATACTCTTGGATACTTATAGTTTTCTTGGAGCACTCTTGCAGGGTGTGGCATACTTAGATTTTTGGAGTAAGAAGGCAAAGGAAGAGCAAGAAATCACAAGAAGGTATTGAGATCAACATCTACATCATATTTGGTTGCAGGTACCAAGTTGCATGTATTATTTCTTCACTACTTTTGGCATGCATGGAATATGGATGTGGTTTCTTAGTTGTGATATGTCATTGGAATGGAGGATTGCCTCAATCAACAATGGATTGCCTAGCCTTGCAATTTCCCAGAAAGCCATGGTGATTGTGGGTTTACTTGTATTGTTTGTTGTTGGTTGGTTCTCATGTTTCCTTAGCTTGGGTTGAGTTATTAGTTCATGGAATCCCTGTAATAGTTTGGGTTGAGTTACTTGTCCTGGAAGCCTTGGTTGGAAAAATGGTCTGGAATCCCTTGGGGGGTTGAGTTACTAGACCTGGAAGCCTTGCTTGGACAAACACTCTAGAAGCCTGGCACCAATTGTGGGTTGATTTACTAGCCTTGGAAGCCTTGGTTGGAAAAAACACTCTGGAAGTCATGGAAGGATTGGATGGAAACTAATCTGATGATGGTGTTGTGATGTCCTACTGTGAGGTGAAATCACTATTTGATGGGTTGAGGTGGATTTCCTCTGGAAGCGATGGGCAAGAAATGACAAATGGCAGTGTCATTCCGCGAGGTGGAGAGGCAATGGAAGCTTCCAGAATCTTCTCCTGTGACACTTGCCTCACTGAATTCGACTAAGGATGAGTAAGAGGCCATCAGTCTCCAAGTGGAAGCAAGAACTATCAGAGAGAAGACACTAATCAAATCACAAGCTGACTCATCCCCCTTACAGATATCTATATATGGATCCCTCATCCCAGAGATCCAAAGGCTGGAATTTTGCATATTGTAAGGAATTGATGTTGGTTTCCTGAGACAAACATTAGATTGTTGGGTGATCTAAGCTTTGTTTGAGGTGAAGAGGGGCTTCTTTTCTGGGTGTTTGATGCTGGGTCAGAACAACCGGTTGTAACTCCTCTTGGCTCTTTTCTTGTTTATCAATAAAAGCTATTTGAGTTTTCCTCCATGCTTTTGTGTCATTGATGCTTGTTACATTTGTATGGTCAATTTACATCTGACCCCAAATTGTTTATGATTATAGATCCATGTCTTTGTATAGCGCTATGCTTCTGTGATCTTACAGGTACTTTGTGAAGCTGGGCGTGCAAGGGAGCAGGTAGCTGAGGACTATCAAAGAAGAGAGGGATGAAATCAGGAGATTGGCGCAAGACAGAGGTTGGTCTTTCTGTTCCTCTCTATTTGTAATTCATAAAGGAAAAACGAAAGTAGCTTTTATCTGTTTGTTTCTAAGGCAGCTGTCACACCTTAGTGGGATAGAGCAGTTCTAAATAGACACTTTTCCCTGTAACAAAATGGCAACTCCAGTGGGGAACTAATTAGTTTGTTTGTTTATCATTCTTTGTTGTTTGTTTCATAAACTTACAAGTAGCATTCGAACTGCATTTGCCATAACAAATGCAAAGTAGACAACTGCTACTTCAATCCATATACTGGATCTGTTTATGGTTTAAACAACTGATTCACAAACTATCTGATTGCCCTTGTGATAGCTCTTAGATCCTCCTTAGATCTACCCCTGATTATTGCATTACTGATTGCTTTTTTCTCGGCCAAGACCCAAGAACTGAACAACAAACTATGACCCAGAACCCGAACAGAGTCTCGTTTCTGGCCCAGCGCAGGTACTGTTCAGAGATTCTGTATTTCAGCGCACTTCCCGAGTGGAAAACTTGTGCTGCATTTCAGATTCTCTGTGTTACAGGTGCGCTGATCAGACTAGCTCTATGCAGTTGTGGCTTCTGTGATTCATTCTTTCCAGTTCTATTCTTGAATTTTGCTGCCTGTGATCATTATATGTCTGTTTGAAACCCCTTTTCCTTACTGTTATTCCGCCTCCTTTGTACAAAATAACTGTAGATGTTTTTGTGTGTTTGTTGAGTTGTTTACAGTTCTCCTTTGCAAAAGTAGCGTAATTGTACTGTCGTCCTTTGATTTGAATCTGTCGCAAGTGTCGATTTCAATCGTAGGAAAGAGTTTGATTGCTGTTGATGGTCGATTATCCTGTTACTATTGCTTTTGGTCTGAATTTGTAATTTTTCTAGTGTCGAGAACAAGTATTCATTTCAAAATCGTAAGGTGTTGTAATCGTCTCCATTTTTTGATTTCGAAAGAAGATTGTTGATATTTGTCGCTTGAAAAGAAATTCAGATTTGTGCATCAACTTTCTTTTTAGCATTCATATACTAAGAAAGTCGAAAAAAAATACATGCATGTGCATTTGCATATAGACAGTCTGATTGGCTTGATTTAGGAAAGTGCATTTAGAGTGTGCTCTTCGCTCTTTGTGAAAAGATTTTGTCTTTCTTTTCCCTAGTAGCTAGGATTTTCATTGCATAAAAGAGATAAAAAGTTTGTTTATCATCTTAGATTGCATTTTAGGAATTACATCTACATCTCATGGTGAACCCGAAAGGCAAACTTCATAAACAAGATCAACTTAAAATAAATTCAATGAATCTAACAACGCTTTGGAACTTAACGCACAACATTTAGAAGTCTAGGCTAGAGACGTATTCTGGCGTCGTAAAGCCTGGTAACTGTTGTTCTCATTGATGGTTGGGTGATTCCTCCACTTTGAGACGATAAGTGCTAGTACGGACTTGTGCTCCCATGTACCGTCGAGTATATTTTGGGAGACCCCAATAGGCTTAATCCTTTATCCATAGGAAGCCGTGTCTGCTACCCTATCGATCGCAATGCACTGAACACATCATTCGGGAAGATTGACTGCCGTACCGTAAAAAGTATTCTGCAGTTTTGCGATTGGTTTGGTAATCCCTCTACCTAGATTTCCAGAGCAGTCCCTTTCGTTCCTTTTCAGACTCCTTAACAGAAAAGGTCCATCTGAGCACTTGTCACTTCAGGCTCATTAAAAATCGAAGGAGACTAAAGTCATCTTTTGTTTTTTCTCGACTCTTAAAAATTGAAAAAACAAGTTGTGTCAAAGCGTCTAAAATTTATTTTAAACTGAATATTCATTACCCTTTCCTACGTTGATCTTGGGTTGAGAAAATGGAATCCACCAACCAAGGAATTCCCCTTGGAGGAAATCCTAGTCCCTTCTCCTCTTGGGGAGATTTTGGTGCACCCCATATGGCCACATTGTCGCTTTTAGGACTGACAATTGGTTTGCATGTATGGCTCTTCTCAACCTCTGTCGTTCAGAACACCACAATTCCTGAACAATCGAATCAGCAATTAGACGAGTCCAGAGTTACCCACCAACCTTCTACTTCCTCTAATTATTCCTCTCCTCCTTCCTCTTCGCTTGATGGGGCTGGTAAAGCCAAAAGTCAAGTACCTAAGGAGAAGAAGGAAAAGAAGAAGAAAGAGAAGAAGAAGAAGGAGCCAAAAGCGAATGGGGGCAAACGAGTGTCGTCTAGTGAAAATCCACACACTGCACTGACCAGGCCTAAATTGCCATGTGTCATTTGCAAAGGGGACCACTATCATAGAGATTGTCCTTGCATCCCTCGGATCTTAAAGGACTGGTCTCCTCGTTTGCACAACCCGGTGTCGTCAACCTCTGATGATCATGTTGAAAACACACCGTCAACTAGTGAAAGTGAAGCCCCAGGACAAAAAGGAAAATATAGATTTCCTTGTAAACTGTGCGAAGGCGATCATGCCGTCCACCGTTGTCCCTTCTTAGACGAAGCTAAAAGAGTTTTGGATGATCGTCCGGTTTCACCGTTACGACTTCCTCCTGGATATAAAAAACTCTTGCCGAGTCCGTCACTAGTTGAAAATCCGGCTGGCCCGCTCAGGTGGTCGACCGAAGCATCTGTCATTGAAGATAAACCATCTGAACCCATACCAGACGAAAGTAAAAAGGTCGAGGCGGCAGTTGACCCGGTCTTGCCTTCAGAGGTTCCATCTTCAGATGATACAATCACTGAAGAGAACAAGGATGACACCGTCCAAATTCTTTTCATAAGCACAGACTCCAACGAACATGGGGGCAATTTACCCGTTCCTTTACCGCAGGAAGGAAGTTCGTCAGAGTCGTACCCAACCATCTATTCGGTCCCACCTCCAAGCAACCTAGTTGTCTCCTTCGACTGGAATCAACTAAGCAGACCCCGTTTACCAGCTAGTATACCATTCCTAATCATTGTTCAAATATATAGAACGGTTATGGCCGGTACCATCATAGACGAGGGGGCTTCTGTGAGTATCCTTTCCTCAACTGCTTGGAAAGCGCTTGGTTCGCCATCGCTTTTGCCTGAAATGAGAAATCTAACAGGTTTTGATAAAGGAACCAGTTGACCGTTAGGGATCCTTCCCAATGTGCCCATAACATTGAGAGGGAAAACCGTTCACATGAACTTGATGGTAGTTCAAGGACCCCTGGATTACAATCTACTCCTTGGACGAGACTATATTTATTGCATGGGAGCAATTGTCTCCTCACTCTTTAGAGTAATGTGTTTTCCGCACGAAGGAAGAGTGGTCAAGCTCGTAGACCAGCTTTCATTTCCCGGATCATACAGAGCAAATAGTCATATACCATCCCTAAATGGTCTTTTCACGCAAGAAATGTCTCAATCTCCAGTCCATCCACCCGATGAGTGCGAGTGATTCAGGGGGACATGACTGAATCCCAGGGGGCATGCACCCTGGTCTTCTTCGGCAGGAAAACTTCGGGTATAGGGTAGGTTTCCGTGAGAGAATATGACCTCCGTACTCCCGTCCGTGATTGGAAGAGGGAGTTGGACTGTAATAAGATCCTCTTGTCAAAGTTATGTGGGTTGGCGGGCATCGCCGCTCACCTTTGTTTATTACGGTAGACATCGTCGAAGAAGTTTTTTGTTTACGCGCTAAATAGAACAATCTTTGGTAACCTGAAAGAGGTATACCTTTCCTGATAAAACAAATGTTTTGTCAGCTCGAATAAAAGGTGACCTTGAAACTCTGTTTTATACCTGGGGGCATGCAAACCTTTTGGCGTGCAAGCAAAGAGCGACTATTTATTTTTTAAATTTATAGGACCTCTAACCCTTTAAACTCGTAGGATTGGTCGTTTCCTAGCTTGCATAAAGAAAGGATGTGGGGCAAAACTCTAAAAGTTTCCGTTTTTATATGACATTCTTATCACACGACTGGATTAATCGAGCAGTTTTAGCACATATTTCAGGCTTGTTAAAAAGTAAACATAAGACATGAGCAAATGTTTCCCCGCACGTTTAAGCTCGTTAAAAAATGAACTATTCCCCGGTAAATAACCATTGTGAATGTAGTACTTCAGCCGTTAAAGCCTTGGTCGTGTTTGCACCGTCACCTCCACTTTTTCATTGGCCGATCATTCACCTCCATTTGATTGTTTACCCATTTTGAGGAATAGCTGCGAAGAGTGATTTCACTAGCCATCCTTGTGACACTGCCGTGATTGGAAAATTTCAAACCTTACCTGGAATCAGTTGCTACCCATTTTATCACTCGTTCCTCAAAAGACGAGTCTCCTTTAAGCTCTTTTCAACTAACTCGTAAAATATGAAAAGATTTCCGAGCCATTGGCCTCTCCAGCTCGTTAAAGGGACAGGAAGTGCTATCCCTCCTCTAGATTTTAATCTTTTTGGACCTGAGGGATTATTACACAAAAAGATCGAGCGCTTGTTTTGTTTGGCTCGTTAAAAGTATCAAAAATCCATCCCTTTTGTATTCTTTTATACTTTTTCGGACTTAAGGGATTGAAAAGGACCGAGTTATCTTTTTCGTTAAACTCGTTAAAAATATTAATAGCGACAAACTTGTCTTTAGACGAGAACGAGTTTCACTATCTCTAGGCTTGTTAAAACATAGCGATGGGTTTGCCCGAAGGGCAAATTATAGAACAAGCATATGTTATCCTCCTCAAGCTTGACAAAAATAAAGAGGTACTGGTCAGCAATGACTAGGGAAAATTGTGAAGAAAACTTGAAGAAACTTTGTTGCTAGCAAGTCGCTCTTGAACATGACACTTCCACTCCGTGTCTGAGTCGGGTTGGGTTGTTTCATTCACCGGTCACATCACCATGGTCACGCCATACCATCCACATTTGGGGTTAATGCTACCAATCCATCACATCAGTGTCGCCGATATGTTCAAGAGAAGTCATTCAGAGAGTTCACCTGTGTCTCACCCACTACCATACATTATACTCCATTCTTTCATGACCGCCACCCTGAACCTTATATCACCAGATCGTTTTCACCTCCATTAAAATCATTTGCTCCGTTCCGTGTCATTGATGTGGGATTCATTAAGGCCCTCCTGTGACAGATCACTTCTTGTCGACATTAGCTCATTATCCAAGAAGTTGATCTAGGAACACCCCATTCAGTACTTTGAAGCTTGCATGCCTCAATGGCAAGTTTCTCACTTCCGGCAACAGGTTTACATCAATGGCCTTCGACCGAAAGATTTTGCATGGTGTTCGACACCAAGTCCTTTATTCACACCACGTGGATTGTACTGCAGTACCTTGAGGGTCATTATCATTATCGATGATTCCTCTCGCGCTTGTTAATAGTTTACATCATTGACTGGTAATCAAGCGATGTCTTTCCATGTTCGACTTCAGAACATTTCTCACATGGATCGACTTGTACTTTGAGTGAAGATCGGACGAGATTGAAGACCCCAGATCTAGTTTCATCCATCCGGGCTGCGATATATATTCAGGGAAATAAAGACACTAAATGTACATCATTGTTGCACAGATAATCATCCACTAAAAAGGATGATGGCTCTATCAGAATCATCAGTCTACACTCAGACGATTGTCTGTCCTATGTACATGAAAATGAATTTATAAAGCTGAGCATGGGAATGCCCGCCTCAGCTAGATCATGAAAATAATATGAAGATAATGTATTGTATTGTATCTTATTACAGGTCTCCTCCCAGCATTGAAAGAACTTCGGATCCTCATAATAAAGCATTTCACCCTACACCAAAAGATTAACGGCCTCATACTTTAGGGGGCAACTGTTATAGACATTTTTGGGCCCTACAACCCCAAGCATGAAATGTCCATAAACCAAGGGCTCCTAAGTCCCTAAAAGTGTTGTTCTAACCCCTAAAGGAACAAGGTCAACAGACCACAACTTCTCCCAGAAGTTCTCCATGAGAAACTGCTCAGAATTGGTCAAAACAGGATCATTGCAGCTTCTCCACTGGCTAAGTGCATTGCATTTCACCCAAATACACTGTGAGGGTGCGTTTCATTTCAAAAGTCCCTTCTGTGGGGTGCGATGGGCGAGAAATGACAAATGGCAGTGTCATTCCACGAGGTGGAGAGGCAATGGAAGCTTCCAGAACCTTCTCCTGTGACACTTGCCTCACTGAATTTGACTAAGGATGAGTAAGAGGTCATCAGTCTCCAAGTGGAAGCAAGAAATATCATAGAGAAGACACTAATTAAATCACAAGTTGACTCATCCCCCTTACAGATATCTATGTATGGATCCCTCATCCCAGAGATCCAAAGGCTGGAATTTTGCATATTGTAAGGAATTGCTGTTGGTTTCCTGAGACAAACATCAGATTGTTGGGTGATCTAAGCTTTGTTTGAGGTGAAGAGGGGCTTCTTTGCTGGGAGGTTGATGTTGGGTCAGAACAACCGATTGTAACTCCTCTTGGCTCTTTTCTTGTTTATCAATAAAAGCTATTTGAGTTTTCCTCCATGCTTTTGTGTCATTGATGCTTGTTACATTTGTATGGTCAATTTACATCTGACCCTAAATTGTTTATGATTATAGATCCATGTCTTTGTATAGTGCTATGCTTCTGTGATCTTACAGGTACTTTGTGAAGTTGGGCGTGCAAGGGAGCAGGTAGCTGAGGACTATCAAAGAAGAGAGGGATCAAATCAGGAGATTGGCGCAAGACAGAGGTTGGTCTTTCTGTTCCTCTCTATCTGTAATTCATAAAGGAAAAACGAAAGTAGCTTTTCTCTGTTTGTTTCTAAGGCAGCTGTCACACCTTAGTGGGATAGAGCAGTTCTAAATAGACACTTTTCCCTGTAACAGGTTTTAGCCCCTTGTCTATGTAAAGTCAAGTTAGTTTTGAGATCCACCCATGGTCCACAGACCATGGGATTATATGCAAAAATCTATAGATAGGTGTGTCTTAGAAAGTCTAAGCATAATAAAAAAAAGATAGACGTAATGGGTCGATAGAAGATAGCGTAGAGAAGGAAAAGGCTCTGTAGCTAAGTGTGCAGAGGCCTAGAGTAGAGTCCACAACTGAGTGCGTGGACCCCTGCAACTGAGTGCGCAGGGTAGTTTGAGTCTGTAATCTCATATTGAATATCAATAAAGAAGACTGTTGGAGAAATTCATGTGTTCATCTGTTTACTTCTGTTATTTATGTCTGCGATATATGCTGTGATAAGATAATGCCTCTATGAAATAATAACATATTGATGCGTGACTTTATTGGATAAGTCTTATTAACTAATTGCAATGCATGTTAAGTATTTACGTGAAGATTATAATATGTTCTACTATGATTATTAATCTCTTAAGTAGATATGTGTGAACACAGATCTAGGGTTAATTTATCGTGTGCATAAGTAGCTAATTCGCCTATTAAGAGTCCGCAAAGACTTATCGTAGACCTACGCGAAGGTCTAGAAGTTTTTTAAAGGGAGTTGCAATGGTGAGCCCTAGGGGATTATAGATCTGTGTGAAGGCAAATCTAGGGCAATACGAGACATCACACTGATCTCTGGATGCGGAAACTTGGTTCCAACATCCCCCCATACTGCTTCGAGTGAGACTTCAGCCTATGCTAAGTGGGCTAATGTCGAAAGGGCCAGTAGTGTAGGGTTTCGTTTGGCACAATTAACTTTGAACCTGGATCAGGACCCATTAAGCCAACAAATGGTTCTGTTTCTGGGATTGGGATATGCATAAGGAGATGTGTGCTGTCACATCACTAGAATCTGACCGAGAAGGATATTGAGAAGTGGTTGGATAGGAAGATCCATAAATTCACAGTGCAAGAGAATAGAAATTTGCGCCTTACAAAAGAGCAGTGGTTGGATAGATATTTGTACACATAAATATACGAAATGTTCTTTTGCACCTTCCGGATTGAACTATATGAGCATATAGCTAAGTTGGCAGACGACAAAAGGAGGTGGAGGGTTGACGGTCTAGTAGTGTGGACTATAGAGCTAATGTGGAGGTTGGAAGCTTCTAAAGATAAGATCATGTGTGCTGTCGATCACTGGCTTGACTCGATTATAGGAGGATTTGTTACAGAGTTCACAGTTGATACCTCAGTTAGTTACAATGAAGTAGAGTGATTCTTCTTCAAGGGACCACGAGGTAAGTATCTGAGGTCTTTGAATACATGGATTAAGATGTTATTATGTGATAAAATGGTTATGTCGTTGCCTTGATGTTTGGATTTACGTGAAGTGGGCAGATATTTAGAAATCAAGAGAAAACAAGTACTGAATATAGCCCATTGATTGGACCTCCTTTGAGTGAAGACAAGGGAGCAGTACATGCCTCACCACGGAGTGCTATCCAGTTGATAAGATAGGGTTTTCTACGGATACATCATCCATCCACTCCACCTCCTTCCTTACCTCCACAACATACACATTCGCCCACACCACCGCCACCACCACCGTCGTTCAACATGTCGAACTCAATAAATATGCCAATTTTCAAGGGTATAGGAAGCGAAGATACAAATCAGTTCTGGTTTGTTGCAAATTCTGTGTGGACCACGCAACGGATCACTGATGATAACATAAAGAAGGTGCATTTAGTGTTGAAATATGGCAACAAGAATATTCCAATTTAATTTGTCCTTGAATTAAATTGTGAATTAAAATCGAATTTAGTCTTAACAACTACTTGGAAATAATTAATTAATTTATTTTAAATTAATTAGTTGGAGAAATTCAAGTTAGAATTCTTTTTGAAGTCATGCAAGAGTTATCCCTTAAATTAAGGAGATAAGATTGAGTTATATTTGAGTTATAATTAGTTAACTTAGTTTACTAAGTTAAGTCCAGTTAAATTAATTCCAATCTGTTTGAGGAACTAATAATGAGTTAACAGTCAATTGATGCATTAATGCACTCAACTAGTGCTACTCCAGTTAACTGAAGATTCCCTCATCAAAAACTCATGCATTTATATTCTGAGAAACATCTAGTTGAGATTAAAGTTCAAGGACAATGTACTATCAGTTGCATGTGTTTTCTCATGGAGAAAACTCATGCATGCAGTCAAGGGATTTATCCTTGAGGATTGCATAGTTTTGAAGGATGGGTTTTCCACTTGGTAAAGGAGAATCATCCACAAGGAACATCACAAGGAAATAGGAGCTTGGAGGGTAAAGAGGGAGGTTGGAGAGAAGCCAAGATTGCTTGTGAGCATCTGTGAGGATTGTACTGAGAGCTGGATAGCTGTGAGAGCTAAGGTTTTGTATAATTCCTATGTATTTCCACCATGTATGATAATACCATAGTGTGGGGTTTTATCTGAGGATTTCCTGATCCGAATTGGATCCATGAAGATTATCATAACACCATGACTGTATCAAATCAGGACAAAAAATTCAAATTCAAGAGCACAGAGCGATTAGGAAGACCTCTGAACAGTAGCAGTTGGCAGCCAGCGAGGAACAATAAGGACCTCGGTCAAAGTGCGCTAACTAAGGCCCATGGAGACTGCGCAGGTGGCCAAACTGGCACTTAGGAAGCCCAGATCGGGAAAAGGAGGCTATTTCTGATGTGCGATTAGCATTAATCGTGCATCGCTGGGAAAAACCCCTCGAAAAGGAAATGCCCTGAAGCACTTGGTCACGTGGGAGCAGGGAAAACTATGGGGAAAGCGCTAAAGGCTAAAGGCAGGACCCACGCTCCAAAACCGACAGTATATCGGGGGCACCCTTGGGTGGTAAGCGGGTTTGGAGAAAAAAGAGTGATTCCGTTCAGCACCCGACGCGTGGTAGGCAGAGGAGAGAGAAAACCACCACTCATCACACACTAACGGTCGAGCAAGTCAACTGCGTGAAATGAGTGAATGTTTTCGGATTTGAGGGCTCCAAATCTAACGGTGGAGATCACGCCCAATGGAGGAACTGGATTTAACAGGGGATTAAACTGCGTCAGAGAGAAGCTTGACGTCCAATTTGACTGCAAAGTTAGCGGATGACTCATTCCATGGTGTAACCGAAAAACCGAACCGACGAAGAAGATTTGGCGCAGTTTGCAAGAGGACAAGTGGTCACTCCCTGTGAGCCATTGATGATGACGTAGAGACAGGGAACGCCAAGCGAGCAGTAGCAGGCGATCTGACAGGGGTGGAAGAGGAAGCAAGAAGTCACGAGATCGATTGGCTTTAAAGCCATGAACAGAGAACAGAGGACACAGAGGGGACACTGAGAGGAAGAACCAGAGAGAGGAAGACGAAGACAGAGAAAAGAAAAGACAATGAAGCAAGAAGCAGAAAGACAGAGAGCCAAGCTGACCTGCAGCATAAGGCAACATCGAGCAATCCCTGAGAGGATCTGTTGGGAACTGAGCACCACATTGGTCTCCTCCCATTAAAGACCAGAGAGGTCAAGTTCTGATAAGGAAAAGAATCTGTGTACTCTAGTGGCTTGGGGGATCCAAGAACCACCCTACCAAACATTGTTCTGTTTCAGGAGACTCAATTCGAGCTCCTCATTGTAATTATCTGCTTTAAAGACACAATAAAATAAGGCCACCACTGAGAGCTGGACCAGAGACGTAGCCCTAGAGGATAGGATGAACTCCTTATTAATTTTTGTGTTCTTGTATTTTTCTTGCTGTGTTTCTCTTGCTGTTTTCCATTGTCCAGTGTCTATGTATTTTGCAATTTGATCGATCCGTTGCCTAAAATAACATAGACACACACCAGCACATGAGTCTGTAATACCTTCATTCAATAATTCTTTAACTGAGATCACTCAAGGGTGATTATCAGATCAAGTGGTATTAGAGCTCTAGGCTATTAAGGTTAGACAAGCTTGTGTTGGTTTAGCTGTGAATGCTCACTAGATCAAAGCTCAAATTAGGAGAAGGAGAGTTGGTAGAAACTAATCCTGAAATTGGGAGAGTCTACCCTCAGAAGACAATGTCAGAGGAAGGTCCTATGGGTCCAGACCCTCAATTCATAGAAAGTTTCCTAGCCATAAAGTCCATGGTAGAAGAGATGTATAGGGACTTTTGAAAACATAGGTATGAAGATTCATCAAGCTCTAAACAGGACAAAGGAGAAGATGAGTCTCACTTCCATGACCACTCAAAAGGAAACGGGAAAGAGGAAAGCTTTCTCACACCTCCTGATAGCCCTAAAAAGAAAGTATCTTTGATCAAGCTAGATGTTAAATTTGATTTTCCTATATATGATGGAGAGTTAAATGCAGAAAAGTTGGACAATTGGATTAGGCAAATTTATGTTTATTGCAGAGTACAGAACACCAACTCAGACAAGAGCAAGATTCAGCTGGCAAACCTACACCTTGAAGGCACTGCCTTCGTTTGGTGGGAAGGCGAAACCCAAGCTGATATGAAAAAGCATGGTAAGACTATCTCTATCTGGAGTGAATTTGTGTCTACAATCAAAAAGCAGTTCTATCCATTGGCCTACATGCAACAAGCCATGATGAGTTGGCAAACTCTTCGATAGTTGAAAGGGAAAAGTGTGCAAGGGTACACTCAAGAATTTAGAAAGAGAGCATTGATTCTAGGAATCTCATTAGACTCACCAGAGACTCTGTTGAAGTAAATTGGTGGTCTACACAGCTACATGAGGCACACCATCCTCATGTTAATCCCACTAGTATAGATGAGGTATCTATACAAGCTACTCATCTAGAAGCTAGAGGAAGGAATGGAAATCTAGAAGTTGGGGGACCATCCCAACCCACTGCAAGCAAGAGCAAGGAGAAAATAAAGCAGAAGTGGAAAGCAAGGAAGGCTAACACTGCATAGAAAAGCAAAGCTTCATGCACTCATTGTAAAAAGGATGGGCATGATGATGAGAATTGTTGGATTATGCATCTAGAGCTGAGACCGAAGAAGTTCGAGGGCAAGAAGAAGAAGACTGCTGCAGCTATTCAGAAAGATTTGGGGTCAGACTGGGGAGATGAAACAACCATTGCAGCCACAGGTATAAAAGGTAAGAATTCTGAAGCATCTACTAGTAATTCTGCACAATCTATTACTGATGAAGAAAATGAGAGAAAAAGACATGAGATTTTCCATATTCGAGTTATTTCCAAACATCAAAAGATTGATACTTTGTTTGATAGTGGTTGACAAGTAAATTTAATTTCTGAAGCAATTGTAAAGAAATTGGGATTAAGAACTATACCTCACAAGAAACCATACGCATTAGGATGGTTGAATGATAAAGCACAACTAAAAGTGACTAGACAATGCAAACTCAAGTTTTCTTTTGGGTCAACATTTGTAGATGAGGTTGAGTTAGACATAATTCCTTTGGATATATGCGGAATTGTTTTAGGAAGTCCTTACTTATATGACAGAAAAGCTATTATATAGAGCTGAGAACAAGTACTTGTTAAAGATGGAATCGAATACTTTGTAAGAGCTCACAAGCTCAAGAATAATTATACTCTCATAAACTTAGGGTAGATGAAAAGAATGATAAATTCATGCAAACAATTCTTACTGATGGTTGTAAAGGAAAAGAAACCTGATAAAACCAATGTATTTGAGGGCTGTAATGATAAACAACAAGCTGATTTAGAAAAGGTTGTTTCAGAGTATGATATCTTGTTTCAATAACCTAAAGGTCTACGACCCAAAAAGGAAATAGTGCATGATATTATTTGCAGCAAGATGCTCCATTTCCTAACATTGGAATGTATAGGTTGTCTGCTTTAGAGAATGTTAAAATCAAGGCGCATGTGCAGGAGTTGCTTGAGAAGGGGTTCATTAGGCCTAGAACATCACCACGTGAATCACCAATCGTTTTGGTGAGAAATAAGGATGGCTCGTGGCGAATGTGCATTGATTACCGAGCACTCAATAAGATAACAATAAAAAAAATTTATCCCCTTCCTCGCATAGATGATCTTTTAGATCAATTGAAAGAGGCTGTTTATTTCACCAAGCTAGACTTGCATAGTGGATACCATCAGGTCAGAGTTGCAGAACAAGATGCATGGAAGACTGCTTTCAAACAAAGTAGGGATTGTATGAGTGGCTAGTTATGCCTTTTGGCTTAACTAATGCTTCTGCTACTTTCATGAGATTAATGAATGATGTACTCTGAACTTTTCTTGATGATTTTGTTATTGTGTATCTGGATGACATTCTGATTTTTAGTAAAATGTGGGAAGAACACTTAAAGCATGTTAAGCAGACACTAGATGTTTTGAAAAGAGAAAAACTTCATGTTAAACTCTCAAAATGTGAATTTGGCAAAACATCTCTGAATTATTTGGGTCATATAGTAGGGGGCAGTTAATAGAAAATAGATCCCTCTAAGGTGGCAGTCATTGTAAACTGGCCTAAACCCAAATCTGCTATAGAAGTGAGAAGCTTCTTAGGGGCAGCACAATATTGGAGGAAGTTTATTTCTAACTTTTCCTCAATTGCAGCTCCCTTACATGCTTTAACAGGATCGAACAAGGTGTTTTAGTGGGGAGGAAAACATCAGAAAACCTCCGACACCTTGAAAGAAAAGATTAGTACAGCACCTGTACTAGCACTGCCTGATCTGCAAAACCATTTGAGATCCAAATAGATGCCAGTGACTATGCCATGGGAGCAGTGTTGACACAGCACGGTAAACCCATATGTTATCATTCTGAGAGTTTTAATCCTGCAGTAGTTAACTATCCTACATATGATAAAGAATTGTATGCATTGGTTCAGAGTGTGAAAAAGTGGAAACATTACTTAATGGGTAAAGAGACAGTAATACATACTGATCATCAACCACTTCAATATCTACACTCCCAAACTAAGTTGCACCAATCAAGACACTTTTTGATGGATGGGTTTTCTACAACAGTTTCATTTAGTCATCAGATATAAAAAGGGCATACACAATAAAGTTGCAGACATGTTATCTAGAACCATTATAAATGCATCTACTATACTTAAGCATAATTTTGTGCTACATGAAAGCTACATTGAACAATATGCTCAAGATATAGACTTTAAAGATGTATATGTAACTTTGAGTCAAGGAAAATGGGTAGAATAATTGAATTATCATGTAAAGGACCGACTCTTATACCATTGTGGGAAGTTATGCATTCCACAAACTGAGAGAGTAAAGATAATTAGAGAAGCACACACTTCTCTGATATCAGGTCACTTTGGGGTAAGTAAAATAGTTGCACAGCTGCAAAGATTTTGTTATTGGCCAAAAATGAATGAGACAGTTTCTAGATATATAAGAGGGTGTACTATGTGTGCTAAAAGCAAGCCCAGCAACAGAAAACTAGGCTTGTACACTCCATTACCAATACCTTCTCACCCTTGGGAAAGTGTTTCCATGGATTTTGTTGGAGGACTACCTAAATCTAGGAAAGGTCATGATTATCTATATGTTGTTGTGGATAGGTTCAGCAAAATGTGTATTTTGATACCTTGTAATAAACAGATTACAGCTGAACAAACTGCAAAACTGTTCTTTGAACATGTATGGGTTCATTTTGGATTACCCACTTCCATTGTATCTGATCGAGACACTTGATTTGTGGGGAAGTTTTGGTCAAGTCTATGGGAACTGATGGACACCAAACTGAAGAAAAGCACAGCTTTTCATCCACAAACTAATGGCTAGACAGAAGTAGTTAACAGGACAGTGATCCAGTTACTCAGAGGATATTGCAGCAAACATCCTAAGCTTTGGGATGAACATTTGTGTTATGTGTAGCATGCTTACAATAGAGCAAAACATTCTTCTACACAGAGATCTCATTTTGAGACCTGTTTTGGTTTCACCCCAAGGTCTCCTTTGGATTTTGTCTTTGGTAAAGATACCACAATTGATGGACACAGTGATGTGGACAAGGCAACTAGGTTCATTGAACAAATCCAAGAGATCCACCAGGCAATACAGGAACAACTGGAAAAGAGCCAAGCCAAATACAAGGCAAGGCATGACAAGCATCGGATATAGCATAGTTTCCAAGTTGGTGACCAGGTATGGCTGTATATCAGCAAGGACAGGATGCAAGGTGAAGGTAAAAAGCTAAAGCCTATCACATATGGACCTTTGGTGAAAATGATTTTCACCTTGATCTACCAGCTTACATGCACATCTACTCAGTCATAAATGCAGATTGCTTGAGATTGTTTAAACCCTCTTTAATTGAGGATCCCGAAGAGCAGAGTCAATTGCTCCAAACTTGAACTCCAAACTTGAACTGACAAAAGGTTTGAAAAAATATTTCCCACTGATCCTCAGAAGCCCATTTATGAATGAGACCTCTAATTTCTTCATTTTCCATTATTTTCCTTCAATTTCCTCCTCACATCAAACCTATGACCTTTCACCTTACTTTTCTCATAATTTCCTTTATTTTCATAAATAAATGTGCCAAAAATGTCTTTTTTCCTTTTAATGCCTTTGCCTTAGCCCTTTCCAATTTCCTTAGCCAAAAACACACATCCATTTATTCCCATTAGGATATCTTTGCCCAACATTCAACTTGGAATAAGTGTCTCTTAACTGTGGTCTTATTTTTCCTTTATTAAATTTTATTACATGAACTTTTCACCAGGGCTATTACAGAAGGGAACTTTAGTGTAGGGAAAACAATGGTGAACTTCCATAGGTACATGTATTGGTCCAAGATGCAAGAATATGTAGCTAGGTTCACAAGAGGATACATTCTTTATTGTACCAATCTTAGTAATATGAAACAATGTCTAGATCATCCCACTACTACATATAGTAATAAATTTTGATGAAATAGAATGACAGTTTGGCTAAATTGGTTGTACAATCGAAAATTATAAGAATAAATTCATTTATTTAATTAATTTTAAATCAGGCCCAGGTTTCTTGGTATTGCAATGAGATATCTCCACATTATCATAATTATGATGATATTCTTTGTATCGTAGTAAGGACGACGGTATTTGGCGATTATCACATTATAAACAAAAATCCCCTTTTTGACCGATCATTTCTATTCGAGAAAGAAATATATTTAATTTTATATCTATCAATTGCATTACAAAATATAATAGATCTAATACACCACTCAATTTTATAGCATAATCATTGCATAACTTTTTAGTGGGGAAAAATGTAAAAAAAATTACTAGGGAAAAAAATCAAGGGGATGATGGGAGATGTTATTTCCCTTATTCTAAATGTGTGGGCTTACATCGCGTAAGAGTTTTAAAAGAAACAACTAAAATACATTGTATGGAAACGTGGGCACATTGAAGGGGGGTTGAATGAATATCATTCCTTGGTTAGCTATATATTCATTATTTATTTTGTTTATATTAATCGCATTTGTAAACTTTTATATTGTTATAACATTTTTTATGCATACAAGTTTTGTATGATGCTATGTATTTATAAAATCAAGCTACCCCCTTAGTCAGTGTTCGAATGCCCCAAGTAGTAGTAGAAATGATGTTGTACAAGCTAAGGAACATGGAGAAAATATTGAAGATCAAGTTAATGATCCTATGGAAGAAGTTGACAATAATAACATAGTTCAAGATGATGGGACAAATGAATTGATCCAAGACTTGTTTGCTCAACTAGTCAATGATCAGGATGAGGAAAATGATGATAATATTCTTGATGAAACTCTGTTAGAAAGGAAATAACACCACTTTACGAAGGCTCAAGACAAAATCTTCTCTCTTCTACATGATTGTTTGTTATCTTAAAAGGGTTAACTAATAGTTTCTCAAACACTTGTATGACACATATCCTAAGGTATGTAATATGTTTGATCACATATTATACATAAAGGTTGATTGTTTCCCTTTCTTTCTGTTAATTAATGTGTAAATTAAGAATGAAATATTTACGATTATTATTACTTACACTAACTAGTGATTTTTTATGTTATAGATTTCTAGGTGAAATTATGTTACCATCACCAAATATTTTACCTTACTGAGATTTATATGCCATTACGAAATAAATTGGAGCGGAGTATCAAGATATATATGTATGTTCTAATGATCATATTTTATATGATGGAAAAATGCATCAAAAATAGTTTCCCATAATGTTAGAGTAGTAGATATCGAACCCAATCAAATAACAGAAAAGGTGCCTCAAAAGGTTCTTTGTCATTTTTCCAAAAATTCCACATTTGCAGTGATTGTTCATGTACAAAAGCATAGCACAGTTTATGGATTACCATGCACGAAAGAGAATTGGAGAGGGTGTTCTTCAAATGCCTACAGATGGTTATGATTTAGGGAAATTGAGGGAAAATGCTTGCTTTATAAAGGTGAAGCTCATAATGTTAGGATTTCATTGGCAGTTGATGGTTTTAATCCATTTGGAGATCTCAATTCTATTTACTCAATGTGGCCAATTTTTGTTATAAAAAATAACCTTCCTCCTTAGATTTCAATAAAGAGGGAGCACATAATGTTGACAATGATTGTTATAGATATTTCTTTACAATAATTTTTCAAATGCAACATTTTCATTTCTCTTGTGTGTTTCGTAATGTGTTATATTTGTTTATTTTCTTGTATATATAGATATCATGGTAGTAATTATGTGTAATTTCAAACAATTAGGTAACTACCAAGTTAAAGATATGAATGTATATATCAAGCCTCTTATCAACAAGTTACTAAAGTTATGGGTCAACATCACTATGTATGACATCTGTAAACCAATAAGGTAGAGGAAATTTCAATTCCATGGAATACTTGTATGAACAATTCATGATGCTCCAGGATTAACACATTTTGGTGGTAATGTTCCAATATTTTACTTTAATAGTATATAATTATTTGAAGATACAATGCATGTTTTTTAAATAATTTATATATATAATTGACATTAATACTGTTAAGACACATAGATGGCAAACACAAAATACGAATGATAAACATGAGTGTGTATCTATTATTAACAAATGATATACATTTATAGTACATTCATGTGACCTTTGGTTTCGTATTCCAAGGTCTCTTGGACTTCCTTAGACTATTCAGCTTCCACACCAACCCTTAGAGGATTAGGTGTCCAACATCCCCCCCTTAATCCAAAGGGTAATGTATGAGTCCAAGAAGAGAGTTGTAATACAAAATGTGTAAAAATGCATGGCGGTACTAGGTTGAATGTGCTCTCTAAAATGTTGGTATAAGGGAGGTGGTTTAAGGATGACCACCAACACTGGAATGCTTAGTGCAATTCCTAGAACTCTTCCAAGTCTGTCATGAAGCTCAGGTCTTTTGCTAGAGGAAGTGCTCCTAATGTTTTAAAGAGGGAAACCTTCAACCATGAAAGGGAGGTCTCAACCTGTGATGGTTTAACGATGACCAACAACTTTGGAATTCTTAATGCAATTCCTGTTACTCTTCCAAAACTAACAAGAAGCTGAAG
Organism: Pinus tabuliformis; assembly: GCA_031772625.1. Taxonomy (NCBI): domain Eukaryota; kingdom Viridiplantae; phylum Streptophyta; class Pinopsida; order Pinales; family Pinaceae; genus Pinus; species Pinus tabuliformis. The sequence goes on along the minus strand of CM062808.1, from coordinate 450,918,930 downwards.
TCTTCTGCTAGAGGAAGTGTCCCCAATTCTTTGAAGAGGTATCATCGACTGAAGGCATGCTCAGGGGCATATTTGTCTCTGGCTACAACTCTAAATCTGGTATGGCAGGCTGTGGCTCAGGCTCGCTTGATGTGGATTTGAAGCTTGTAGATAACCATCATTCCCCCCTGTCAGATACAAGGTGAGAAAATGAAGAGATCTCAACTGCAAGACTTTTCAATATTCGAGAACAAATCTAGTAACTTGTATGAGCAAAATATCTTCTTGGCTATTGAAGGCCATTGCCAAGAAGCGATCCATCCAAGATGAATCTTTGTTCTTGCAGGATGTTTGTTTCTGAAGCATCTATTTGAAGAATGATTGGTTTTATGATAGTGCTTACATGGATGAAGATCAAAACAATGATCTTTCATGTGGCCAACTCGGTCACAGTGTTGGCATTTCACAATCTGTTATTGTTGCTGTGGAAGAGGAGCAGAATCTGGAACAATTAAAGGTGAACTGTCCTGAAAGAATCTAGCACTTTGAAACTGGATGGGCATTGAGTAATCTAGAATATGAAAGGAAACGTCCTTGTCATATCCAAGACCAGTTTTCTGCTTGTTTTGGATAAGCTCTTCCCAAGGTCTGATGATGGGCTTGGGAAGTGCAAATTGAACTTTTGCATCTGCATGTACAATTGTTGCTTCATTGGGTACTAAATATGAATGAACTGTAACATTATTGTCTTGCTTTTTATGGGAATCTGTTTCAATCTTCTTAACATAAATAGGTTCAGAAGGATGACTCCACTATCGTAATTCTTCCTGCTGTAGTTGAGATTCAAGCTGCAAAAAAACAATATGTGCTTGTGCATATTGTAGACAAGTTTGAATTTTTGAGAGAGAGCCTTTGCTGATTTGGAATGTGTCATCAAAAGTAGATAGTATCAAAGTTTTCAAGAACTCCAATATTGCATTAATTCTAGTCATTTTCATTGAACAAATCAGGTTAGTCTCTCGAATTATATGGCTAAAATGGTTGCAATAATAAACAAAGATACCCTGTTGGAAAAAATGCACAAATATAATTTTTCACAATGGCCAAAATACACTCAAATTTGGCAATATAACCAATGACCACTCTAAAACTTGCCACAATTCTCGGTACAATCAAATGTATTTAGTGCATTAAAACCAAGCCAAGCTCATTACAACTTACAATTAATATCTTAGGTTGCAATCTATAAGACCAAATTCAACAATTTAAATAGTTCTAAATTCAATGACTCTCGCGGACCATTCATTAATGGAGCAAGCTTCCCACATGTGCAGAAACATGGGAAGCTTTTAGATACCGGTAGCCTCGTTTCCCATCATACCTTCTTCTTCATCTCCTTGTTTCTTTCTCTGGTTGCTTTTGGAGCCCTTCTTCTTCGCTCCGTGGATTCTTCTCCTCCCGGATTGAATGCAATCTATTTATAAAAAAATATATGTGGACGACATTTATATATAAATATATATACATATACATATAAATATTTTCTTCCATTCAAAGCATGTTCTTTCGTCTAGGAAGGTTGAGGAGAGATTTGAATCAAAAGCTGCTTGCAGGTGGTTTTGTTGTGGAGCGAGGGGTACATGTATTTGACTCGAAGTCAGTGAAGAAGAAAAGAGTTATGCAGGTAGATGAGCCAATCAATTTAAGGCCAAGAGGAAAAGTTAAAGGTCGTTCCTTCAGGCCTCGTCTTAACTCCGCACTTGTTGGCACTGACACCACCTCTGCCACTACTGTTGTTTCCTTTGCCGCACATGGATCTCAGGGTTTCCGCCTGCATGGAGGACATCCCGGTTCTGACTCCTCTGATGAGATTCACAAGGCTAGAGAGGAGATAGAATCAGAGCTTTTCATTGATGAATCAAGTTGGGGTCGTGGTGATATCAATATACAGGCGCATCAAAGTGGACTAGCTCCTTCTTCAAGTCGATGCTTAACTTTGATTTCTTGGACCTTTAGGGTGCAAAGGAGACAAAACACTCAAACAATGGGATTTGAGTGACAATTCTGTTGTTTATAGAGAAATGTTCGAATCTCAAGATCTAAGGCATTGACAAGATAAATCTTTGTACACCCTATAACTCTCTGTGACATTTGGCGATGAAAATGAGCACAAAATATGAAGGTGAAGACTCGATTTGAAACCAGAGAAATAGAATGTATATTCTTCTGACGCAAGATGATAAAATTCCTCACCGATAGATGGTCATGGGTTTGTGCCTTCACAATACTTCTGATGTCGTCACTGTGAAGGGCCGAGTGACTTTCTCAACATATTTTCTATGTCCATCGAAAATAAGGAACAGAGACAAAAACATGTTGCTGCATCTCCACAGTCCATAGAACACTTCCATTCTGTTGCCATGGCCGATATGTTGATCCTTGATATCGTTCAAGAGGACATATTCCCTCTCTTGCCATGGCACGCTCGTCCCCTTCTCATTTCCTTGAACAGAGCGAGACGTGGCCACTGCAAAAGTTTTCGATGGGAAATGGAAGTCAGTATATACAAATTGCAGACCTATTTCGCATATATGCACATCAGGCAGGGCTGCAGGTGGCCTTTTTACAATTAACTATCATTGCGGAAATGGCACTGGTCATTTTGACATAAATGAGATAACTGGTGCAGGAGAAGCAACAGAGGAGGGATATATCTAGGATGAGAGTCTTACATATTGCTCCACCAATTGCTTTACCCAGCCATTCTTTGTGCATGTGAGGTACAGGTTGTATTTCTTTGGATTAATGGATTACAACAATGGTGTCTGGCTTTATGACCTAAATCAAAGATCACACACATTTAAGACAAAATCGTTTTACATAGATATATGGTTTGCAGAATGCGGATTTTGACAAGGCTTAGAATAGAAGAATTTTGACAGGACAAGAGCAACCGATAAACAAAGAAACAACCTTGAATACAAACATGAATAAAATGCATATACATTTAGCATATGAACTAGCACACATAACAAAACGAGATTCAACGCATATACATTCACAAATTGAAACAGTCTGCTAGAGTGCCCAGGTGCAATGGAGAAGCATTAGTATATTTCTATAAATAGGGAAATGGCAGACAAATTCTCGAAAGAATGCAGCGCTGACAGTCTCTGAAAATTCCCAGGCCTAACAGCAGCTATGATACCATGTTAAGATGCATACATGGAAAACACAAAAGATGAATGATAAACATGAGTGTGCATCTATTATTAACAAATGATATACATTTATAGTACATTCATATGACCTTTGGTTTCGTATTCCAAGGACTCTTGGACTTCCTTAGACTATTCAGCTTCCACACCAACCCTTAGAGGATTAGGTGTCCAAAAAATACATTAAAGGAACTATGGAAGCCACCTCAAGATAATGAGCTTCATCTCTATGTTTGCTAATAAAAGCATTAGGTAGCATGTAGAATCCCAATGAGGCATCAATTAATGGCTCGTCATTGAATGTGTATGGATTGACAGGATTGCAGTGAGCCATTTGATGCATTGGTGCAGTATTGTGACCCATTACATACTTTGGAATATTTCTTAAATTGTTTGTTTGCATGGGCTTCCTTGTAACAGTGGTTGTCATGTTATACATTACATGAATGTTCTCTAGGGGGGCGGGTTGTTTCCACGTCCAATTGAATCATGGGTTGGTGGGGCAATGGAAAGAGGACCTCCACCCCCATTTTTCCACCTTAGTCACCCCATCTACAGAGAGTAAATGACCTATTTATTATTGTTGGATAGTTGATTAATGTTAGTAAATTACACAGAGAATAAATGTTGGGTTTTTATGTAATCATATGATTCATGAAAACTATATAGATGGGATGGTCCATTGTGAGACTTTGATATTGTAGCAGGGTGCTAACTCTTGCATAAAATGGTATCAATGTAATAAGAGCCTATGAAATGGGAAGAAGAAAATAAAAATGAGGAAGACAATATTATGTTAGTAGAGGATAAGACAGTGTTGCATAAGGAACTTTTTTTGCTAAACTTGTTGGAAATGTAACTAGTTCCAGTCTTCATAATTGTTGTTGTACTCATTTCAATATGTATTCTATGTAACAAATAAGAGAAGAAAATAAAAAATTATTATTTTAAAGCATGGGTTTCATGCTCATTATTGATGGTATTGTATGTAAAAGCATGTTCGTCATGCCTCTAGGGTTTTTTAGGTCATATGAGTTATTGTCATGAGTCAAGAAAGTCAACATCGTGTTCATAAGACCTTTTCGGGAAAAATGTAATTGGATAAAGAATGATTTTGAGCCTAGAAAATCCAAGAAACTCCAAAAGTACAATTCAGACCTGGCAGCTTTAGGTAAGCCTAAAGGAAGCAATTCAACCCTTTAGAAAAGCTATAAATACATGCACTTCAACCTCATTTGTGTCTCACTCACTCACAAGTTCAATTTCAAGAAGGAAGTTCTACCTGTAGCTGGGAAGAAGGAGAAAAAGATAGAAAATGTCTAAAAGGAGAAAGGAAGGAAGGAAATCTTGTTTTTGGGCTCAATCTCTCACACACATGTGAAGGATTAGGGTTTTTGCAACTTCCAAGAAGGTTGAAATCGCAGGTCTGAGTTGTAGTATCAAGTAGCTGTGAGAGCAAGATATTTTGTTTTAACTTGGTTGATCTTGGAAGACTTATTGAAGGGTTGAGTTAGAGTTTCTACAACATCTACAGGGCTCAAGTTGTAGGTCGAAGTAGTAGTACTAAAGCTGGAAAGTCAAAGTTTCAGTGTGAAGCTGGTTGGTGCTAGATTAGGGAAAGACTTGACTAGAAGGATTGACTTGGTACTTGGAGGACTTGGGTCTAGGGATTGGGTGATTTTTGTCTCATTTGAAGCAGATTCTATAAGAAGAGAAGATTTTTCTGAATTTTCCCCTTGGAGGGTTTTTTTTTCCCTCGTTGAGAGCCTAATTTCTCTATCCTCTATTGCTACTATTTTTTTTCTTGATATTTTTTTGATGAAAAAATCTAAATAAAGAACACAATAATACTAACTATACTCACAAGAAAACATTAAGGTTAAGAAAAATTGGAATTAATAGCTGCCACTTTGTATTTTTCCAACAAAACTAAGAGAAGTGGAATAATGTACCATTCATGAAGTGTTGGACATGGAAGTTGTAAGATGTAGGAATAAGAGGAACCCATGAAGAAATGAATGGTTGAGGAATGAAGAGACTAAAGAATGGTTGAGGCTACAATGCTCTTTGGCTTGACAACCCTCTTTGAAATTTAGAGGAAGAGGGAATTAAGGCTAGTTTTGTAATATTTATATAGAAAATGATTAATAAATAAAGAAAAGAGACTAAGCACATTGTTAGTGTTTTTTTCCTTTGAGTTTTCACATTTAATTTATCATATTTATACTATGATGTCATTATTTATTACAACCAATGATCTATCAATTTTTGTTGTGCATACTTAATTAACATCATTAAATGATATAGGTCATACATGTTGTTGGGGTTTTGTATAATTTATCATGTTTATATGATGATATCATCATTTATTGCAACAAATGATCTATCAATTTGTTGTGCATACTTAATTAACATCATTAAATGATATAGGTCATACACGTTGTTGGGGTTTTGTATAATCATGGGATTCATGAAGACAATTTGTTGTGCATACTTAATTAACATCATTAAATGATATAGGTCAAACAAGTTGTTGGGGTTTTGTATAATCATGGGATTCATGAAGACTATGTAGAAGTGGTTCATTATAAAAAATTGACATTGTAGAAAATGGTTTCTCTTCTATCACTTTCTCACACCTACACACAATTAGTACTACAATTTCATTAAATTACATTTGAAATTTTCAAGTTATTTCATAAATTTTATTGAAGTAATGGTTGATTTTCCTTGAATTTCTCATATTTGTACTTAATTTAATGACATTATTTTTGTTTCATTATTATTGCTTTTGAATATTTCAACTCGTTTCAAAAAGAATTATAATAATAGTTTTTTAGCTTTTTATAATTTTCTCACATCTCTACCCAAATTTATGATGACATAAAAAATATTACTACTAATCCGACCATATATATAAAATGGTTGGTACACATTGATAGTCATCAAAACACTTACATCATGATATCTTAAATTTCAAAAGTTAAAAAAATTCATTAAAAATAATTAAATTATAACTTTATTTAAAATTATTACCATTAATTATAAAAATGATTGATATATGAATTAAACAAATATACATTTAAAAAATAGATAACAAAATCCTTAACTATGGATATTGTCCCCCACTGTAACATGGAGATTCTCAACTTGTATATTGAGTTTTTGCAATACCATGGGCCAATACCATGGCTCACTAATACCACATTGCCCAAAAAGCCATAGCTGAGATTGATATGAAACATGTTAATATGCCTTTTTTTTATTAATCATTTTAATTAAAAGAGTAAATAAAATACAACTACTTAATTTGTTACCCACTTAGAGAATCTATATCAAGATTCTCCCACTCTGTCACGACATCTCTAGTGACTTCTCACTCACCACCGTCCCAAGATGAGAGAAAGTCAATACATCCACTTCACTTACCTTTCTATTTCATCTTCTGGATGGTGACTTCCACGTCCATGGTGCAAGACTACTGCAATTTCAGTTTCTATCACTGCAAGACCACTAGGAGCTTTCAACTTTCTATCTCTCTCTCGCTCCAAAAACTATGGCCCCTATAAAGATGATATAAAGTAAATGAAAAGATGTTATAAAGTTGATATTATATGATTAAAAATGTTTTACTGTCCGACACTCATTTATCTTTCCCTAATTTTTCCGACTTACCAAAAGACCAGAAGTGTACGCACATTTATCTCTCTATTATAGTCCTTTCTAATTTATTTCCGATTTACTCACGGCATCTTGGATCATTTCAATCAAATTTGTTAAATATCAATTTGTTACCCACTCACAACATTTGTCTCAAAATGCTCCCTTTTATTTTTACCACTCGGTCACGGCATCTCTGCTGAATTTTCACTCACCACCGCCCCAAGATGACCAAGAGTCAAAATCACGGCTCCAGGACGAGCGAAGTGAATAGGGAAAATCCATTGGATTCCCGGCGGAGGAATTGTCCGAGCCACAGTGAATAGGGAAAAATTCATTGGATTCGAGGCGGAGGAATTGTCCGGACGGTCAAAAGTGATTTGAATCTAGGCAAAAGAAAATCGTAAAATCTTGTAGAGGCCGTGTTTGAATCATGTTTTTGATGGTGGAAATGGATTCGGCACTATTAAAAGCTTTCGAGGCACCTAAAATCTTGAAGTTTGACAATTATAACTTGGATTTACAAAAATCCTTGCCAATTTTTTTCAAAATATGGCTAGAATTTCCATAACTTTCAGAGCAAAAAAAAGTCTCCCGAGGCACCTAAAATCTTGAAATTTGACAACTATAACTTGAATTTACAAAAATCCTTGCCAATTTTTTTTAAAATATGGCCTGAATTTCCATAATTTTTAGAGAAAAAAAACAGTGTCCGAGGCACCTAAAATCTTGAAGTTTGACAATTATAACTTGGATTTACAAAAATCCTTGCCAAATTTTTTTAAAATATGGTTGGAACTTCCATAACTTTCAAAGCAAAAAAAACAGTCTCGTTAGACTATGGCAAATTCATTACACAATGTTGTAGCTTGGATTTACAAAAATCCTTGCCAATTTTTTTCAAATCATGGCAGAATTTCCATAACTTTCAGAGCAAAAAAACAGTGTCATTGGACTATGAAAAATTCATTACACAATGCTATAACTTGGATTTATAAAAATCCTTGCCAATTTTTTTCAAAATATGGCCGAAATTTCCAGAACTTTTAAAGAAAAAAAGGATCTCGGTAGACTATGACAAATTCATTACACAATGTTGTAACTTGGATTTACAAAAATCTGGCCAATTTTTTTCAAAATATGGCGGGAATTTCCATAACTTAGCAAAAATAACAGTCTCATTACACTATGCAGAATTCATTACACAATGTTGTAACTTGGATTTACAAAAATACTTTGCCAAGTTTTTTCAAAATATGGCCGGAAATTCCAAAACTTTCAGAACAAAAAAGAAGTTTCGTTAGACAATGGAAATATAGAATTTATGTGTCTATCGTTGCAAGACCACCACGAGCTTCACCTTTTCTGTTTCTCTTGCTACAAAAGCTACTGCCACTAGACGAGCAAGAGTCATTTCTGGGCCACAGTCCCATTTATGTTTCCTTATTATTATCTTTACAATTATCATTTCTCCAATTTATCTCTCCTTACCAGTTTAGATCCATCTTAACTCTCATCTATAAGAGTGCAAGAGGGATCATGTAACACCCCAAATTCCATTAGAAAAACAAGCACTTAGAATTACTATTAATTACTTTACTTTGAATTACTTAGAATTACTATTAATTACTTTACTTTGAATCTGGTAATTTTTTAGGCTCGTGAAGAACCTAATGAAATTTTGATACACTCTTAAAAGAATTTTTTATTATTTTTATGATTAATGTTTTAATATCGAAAGGAAAACTCACGGGAAGACCCACAAGATTTCCCAATTTCCAAAAGGTTGGGAAGGACAGTTATTCTCCTACCACTTAGAGATTTAAAGGAAAATCTCGGAGAGGAGGAGGTTTCTCTTATTCTTTTTGGCTAGAAGAAATTTAGAGGAGGATACTCATTGGAGGTAGGACGTTGCCCTAAGAATGAACTCCTGAACTGGTTAGAACAAGTGGAAGGCTCTAAGTCGAATAGAACACTGTAAATCCGAGCCAAGATAAGTGAAGCCCTTATGCAATTGAATTGACCGAAAAGATTGTCAGACGAACTCACTGCCTAGAAATTAGGAGAGCTTGGGGGGACTGGACGTATTAGGCGTTCTCATTGGTAGGGAGGAGTGGTCTTCCTGAACCAGTTTTTTGAATGGATTATCAAGATGCAGATAAGTTCTGAAATTGCCCTACTATTTATTTTTATATGTTTGTGTAAGAGGAGGTTTTTGACTAAATAATTATGAATAAGGAAAAGGTTTAGTAGACTCTGTTGGAAATTTTTATTTGTCAACATTCAGTAAAGAAATGATGAAAGAATGGTTGTCAGGAACAATGATTTAGAGAACTGATTGTTTATTTGTACAAAATGTTTTCATAAAAGAAATCTATGGAGCTAATATCTATTACCCTGGACCTATACCATCTCAACCCATGGTTGAGGTCACGGTTCCGTTGTCAGTTGCTTGGGGCACCACTGGTTATCATGGTGGCCAAGCATCGCCTGCAAATTTTCAAGGGCCACCTTATTAAGGTCAGTCGTCTTACGGACAACCTTATCCAAGGCAACCTGGAGGCCCACAAGGACAACCCTTCCAGGGACAACCTTTGGCCTTTGGTGGTTCTTCCTTTACCTATTATGGGCAACCTTCTGGTAACCCGGGACAACCTTACATCCAACAAGGTCAACCCGGTATCCAGCAAGGCTACCCTTCCGAGCAAGTTGGTCAGCCTTACGTGCAGCAAAGCCAACCCACTGTCCAGTCTAGTCAACCCACTGGACAGAGTGGTCAGCCTCAAAATCAACCAGGCCAACCAACTATCCAGTCTGCTCAGCCATCCGACCAATTAGGACAACCCTCAGTTGTGCAAGGACAACCCACTACCCAGCAAGCTCAACCTTCTGGGCAAGTGAGTCAACCTCAATCACAGCTAGGTCAACCTTCTAGCCAGATGGCTCAGCCCCAGTTTACTCAAGGACATCCGTCTGGGCCTGCTCAACCGGGCACTCAAATGATGGTTTCTTCTCAAGCGACACCCAATTTTCAGCCCCAGTCTGGGCTCCAGACCCAATCTGGTTCTCAAATTCAGGTTGGATCTCAAGCTCAACCTGCTTATCAAACCCAGCCTAGCTACCAAGCCCAGTTTGGAGCCCAACCGCCCTATGGTACCCAACAATCCCAAGGGAAAGCCCAATTTGCCCCGTATCAAAATTATCAACAATTGCAGTTGAATCCTTATCAGAATTACCAGCAACCCTATGTTGCTCCTGCAGGCCAAGTTGGTAATCAGTGGAATGCTGGGGGGGAAGTCTAGGATCAACCGTCCAATTATAGCTATAACCCCTATGGGTAGAACTCCTATGGACAAAACCCTTATGGGCCAGGTCTGTTAGGACAAAACCAGTGGGGGCAACAAACAGCTGGATGGAACACTGGTACTACCTCTTACCCGCAGCCGCAAATGTCCTTTAATCCTCAGTTACCCTTTTTAGTGACGTTGGAATTGTTGGACATGTCTAAACTGACAAATGATCCCATTCTTCATAATCTGTATTGGCTGACAATTCCAACTAAAATTCCAGGTGATTGTCCCAAGTTTGATGGTAAAGCTGGAGAAGATCCCCAGGCTCATGTTATGACGTATCATCTATGGTGTTCGTCCAACTCATGGCTTGTTGATTCAATCAGACTTTGCCTTTTCAATGGACTCTCACTGGTTCTGCTGCTAAGTGGTATATCGAATTAGCTCGCGGATCTTTTCAGGACTTCAACTCGTTAGCTATGGCATTCTTAACTCATTTTCAGTTGCTGATTCGCTATGAAATAGGCACACATCTCTTGACATCCTTAAAATAGACTATGGCCACGCATATCTCCAATCACATTCATGAATGGAGACGACTTCGCCGTTTGATTAAGTTTTGGATTCCCGATCAACTTTTGACTGACTGGTTTACAACCTCATTTGTCGGTCCAATAGCCAGGGACATTGCGATGAGAGCGTGTGTAACTGAAGAGCAAGCTATCGTGCATGCTCAGTACCTTGACTCGGTTTATTCCCAGTTTGGTACATTATATGATTATTTTCCTGATGCTCCAAGGCCCGAAACTTCCAAAGCTCCGCCGACACCCTTTGTTGACGGTGTCATCAGCTCTGTAAGTTCGCCCTCTAAGAAATCTTCCGTGAACCCTGGGAAGCAAAAGCAAAATGCTTCAAATGAAAACACTTCCCAGGGCGTGTCCAATGCTAGTAGTACTTCCGAGGTGAATGTCATCCAGTCCACCATGGTAGACAAATCCTCGAAAGGGAAAAAGAAGGGAAAAGGGAAGAATAAAGTTGAACAGCCGAAACAGGATTCCCCTAAACCTCCACCTGAGGAAGGTTCCAAACGCAAGCCCAAGTATCCTTGCCTTATCTGTGACGAGGATCGCTACACGAAACACAGCCCAAGGCGGTCCGAAGTTAGTCCTTTGCTGAAGAGTGCTCCCGGGACTCCTGCCGTGCTCAAAGAGCCTTTTCCCTCGCAACAAACTCAAATGGTGGTTGATCCATCTCAATCCTCTTCTCCCTTTGGTTCTCAGGTATTTATGCCTGGGACGATTCTCGTCCACATTAGTACCCGAGAAAAAGAGTATCCATCGCCTACCAGGAAGGAGCCTGAGGTCCCCTCTAGCGCTCCTCCGTCCAGTTCTGGTCCCCTTCATATTGAGTGACCACTCATCCGACCTCCTCCCAAAGGTGTACTCCGGAAATCTTCGTACAACCTCAATGCTCGTGCTGCTCAACACTATAGCATCGTTGAGGACTTAGCCCAAGCTCCGTCAACTATGTCCGCATTAGAAGTTCTCCAAAGCTACCCCTCACAAATGAAGTCTTTGCTATCAACCATCAATGGCATTGACCCGGCCGACTCAGATTTGATTACTTTTGACCTGGACAGTCATGTACCGAGACTACCTCACCAAATTGCCTTCCTTATTCAGGTCATCATCAATTCTAAAACGATTCATCGTACCATCATTGATGAGGGCGCTTCTACTTGTATAATGTCTGTTCCCTGTTGGAAGGCCATTGGTTCTCCGACTCTGAGCCAGTCTCCTACGACCTTGGAAGCCTTCGATGGGAGAGAGTCTCGTCCTTATGGTATCCTACAACGCTTTCCCATTACATTGGAAGGAAAGATGTTCGAAGTAGAGGTTGAAGTTGTCGATGCCAATTTAACTTACAACCTCCTTTTAGGACGAAGCTGGACCTATGCCATGCGAGCCGTGGCCTCATCTCTATTCCGTGTCATTCCTTTCCCTCATTAGGGGAAGATTGTCACCGTAGACCAGCTCTCCTTCTTCGCCTCTTCCTTTGATGGCAATGTGCCTTTCGTGGAGCATACCTCAGTTCCACTTGAGAGTGTGGGTGCTGGACTCTTTAAAGATCCTGCCCTTATGGGTTTTTTTTCACTCCCACCTCCCAATATAGCCCCCATTAATATGATTTTTGTTTGCTCTGATCTGTGGGTTCTTCCCCCTCCTGATCAGGTAGACTCCTAGGGCGATGAGATGCCGTTGAGTCCTGCCGAGCTCAACTACATTGAAATTGTTGCTGCATCGGCTCCATCCTCTGAACCTGCTCCTTTGAGCAGAGCTCTTTACTCGTACATGCATCCCCCTTGGCTTGGAGATAGCGCTTCTTCAGACCCGTTATAGGAACTTTATCCTTCTGATGAAGCAATCATAACGACTATGTCTTTCGAGGAACCCCCTTGCCCTGATCATCACCATCATTCCTCGTTTCTCCCTACCCATCGGGAAATGCTTGCTTGTCTTGAGCGGTTTGCTTCTTGTTTCCCCTTTCAACCTCTTCAGACACCTATTCAGATCTATCAAGTGTCCTCTAAAGGGAATATGGAGAACATCACGCAAACTCGGCGTATCAACATCTCTGTTAAACCAGGGATTGTCGAGCATATCCATGTTGGGGTAACTTGTACTCCAGAGGAGATTCAGCTCTATACAAGTCTTTTTCGTGAATTTCGTGATGTGTTTGCCTGGTATTACGAAGAGACGCCCAACATCGATCCTAGCATTGTGGTGCATGAGATACCTACCTATTTGGGTGCTAAACTTGTCCGCGTCTACGCCCCTTGCACCCTTGAAAGGCTACAACTATTAAGGCAGAAGTGGAAAAGCTTCTTAAGGCTGGTTTTATTTAGCCCATCCCACTCACAGATTGGATCTCTAATAGTGTCCCTATCACTAAAAAACAAGGCACTATCAGGGTATGTGTTGACTACCGTGATATTAATCGAGCTTGTCCCAAAGATAATTTCCCCACACCCTTCATTGACCAGCTCATTGATTAGTGTGTCGGGAGTGAAATATACTTGTTCATGAACGGCTTTTCTGGTTATAACCAGATTAATATCGCCCTCGCCGATCAACACAAGACCACCTTTATATGTCCATGGGGCACTTTCGCTTATAAGAAACTCCCTTTTGGCTTAAAAAATGCCGGTACCACCTTCCAACGCGCAATGTCATATGTGTTCCATGATATTCGCCACATTGTGCAACCTTACTTGGATGACCTTCCGGCTCATTCGGTAAGGCGTCAAGACCATCCCACCCACCTTCGCGAAATTTTTTTCGTTGTAGACACTATCTTATTCGACTCAATCCCCATAAGTGTGTCTTCTATGTCGAGTCTGGCAGACTTCTCGAGTTCATCGTCTCCTGAGAGGGTATCCATTTGGATCCTCTTATAGTCGAAGCCATCCTGAATCTCCTCCCCCTTCTTCTTTGCAGCAATTATGGAGCTTGCAGGGAAAAGCGAATTTTTTACGACGATTCATTCCAAATTATGTCGAAGTGGCTAAGGGCTATACGTGGCTTTTGAAGCGTGACACTCCTTTTCATTTGGATGCCGTCACCCAAGAGTCGTTCGAGCGCCTCAAGGCTCTCCTTGTTTCTGCTCCTCTGTTACGTCCCCCTGACTATCACCGGGACTACACTTTTTACTTAGCCACTATTTATACCACTATCGGCATGGTTCTCGTTCAAGACGATGATGATGGTATTGAGCATGTCATTTATTATCTTAGCCACAGTTTACTTGATACAGAAACTCGCTATGCCCATGTTGAGAAGTTGGCATTGGCCACTGTTTGTGCCATCCAACATTTCCGCCATTACATACTATTGCGTACCACGACGATGATTTCTGATTGAAACCCGATGATGTACATTTTTTCACGTCAATTACTGGGGGGAAAATACTCAAAGTAGATCGTCATCCTCCAAGAGTTCGACCTGGAGTTCACCACTGCCAAGTCTAAGAGGTCCCTCGTCTTTGTTGAATTGCTTTGCTCTCTGCCATCTGTTACCGCACCCTCTCGGTTAGAGGATCATATTCCGAATGAAACTCTGTTCTTGATCAGCACCCTTGACCCTTGGTACAGGGATATTATTGTCTATCTCCAGATGTCCTCTTTTCTTCTCGATTTGTCCAAAGACACTCAGCGACAGATTCGCCATTAGTCTCAACCTTATCGCATTATTGGGGACACCCTATACCGACTTGGCGCCGACTCTATCCTTTGCCGATGTTTAACACTCAAGGAAGCCGAACGAGTTCTAAATGACTACCATTCTGGTGCCTGTGGTGGTCACATGTCCAGATATGCCACTGCTCAGAAGATTCTCCGTGCTGGTTATTTTTGGCCCTCTATCTTCAAGGATTGCATTCTTGCCGTCCATTCTTGTCATGAGTGCCAAATCTACCAATGGAAAATGCACGCACCTCATGTTCCATTGCACCCTATTGTTACCGTCGGCCCTTTTTCCAAATGGGGCATTAATTATATGACCTGTAACCTTCGCTCGACCAGAGGGAAGGGTATATCATCGTTGCCATCGATTATTTCACAAAATGGGCCGAGGCGATGCCTACACTATCTAAAGACGGTCACACAGCAGCGCAATTTTTGTTCAATCATGTTATTTCACGATTCGGAGTCCCTCAGGCTATCATCACTGATCACAACAAGCATTTCTGTAATCATATGATGATTGAATTAACGACCCAGATGGGCCTGCAGCATGATAGCTCAACACCGTACTATCCTCGGGCCAATGGCCACGTGAAAGCTATCAACAAAGTTCTAGTTACAATGCTTCAACATACCATTGGCATGCACAAGTCCAACTGGCATTTGATGTTGTTCTCTGCCTTATGGGCCTACCGAATTTCAGTGAAGGATGCCACCAGGTTCACCCCGTTCCAATTAGTTTAAAGTCTGAAGGCTACCCTTCCGATTGAGTGTGAGATCCCTTCTTTGGAATTAGCTGTCGAATTACTCCCCAACACTACTCCGATAGAAGAACACCTTCTCTACCTAGAGTGACTAGACAAGATCCATTGACTAGCCTCTCTAGCTATTGAAGCACAAAAGAAGAGAGTGAAAACTCACTTCGATCATACTGTCCATCCACATTCTTTTGTTGAAGGAGATTTAGTCCTGCTTTATGATCAAGTGAATGATAAGCTAGGAGCAGGCAAATTCGAGCCTATGTGGCACGGGCCTTATATTGTAAAGCGAGTTTTGCAAAAAGGGGCCTACAAGCTGATTGATTATGAAGGGAACCCTCTAGATAAGCCCCGAAATGGGCTTTATCTGAAAAAATATTATGCATGAACCCCATGCACTCTGATTTGTACATACGTGTATTCCGCAGGTGTGTTGTGTGGGTGTGTTTGCATGTTTTTGGCTTAGTGTGTAGGCATAATAGCCACTTATTGTGTCTTTTTTCTTCGTATGTAGATGTCTCGTACACCTTACGTTGGTTTTGCTGATGGTGCCTGCTGCAGTACATGCAACTTGTCTTCTGTAGCATGGGTGATCTACGATCCTCACGGTGAGTTAGTAGACCTTCAAGGTGTTTGTTTGGGTTGTACCACAAATAATGTCACTGAATATAGTGCTGTTATTGAACTACTGACCGAGGCTATCAACCTCGGAATTCATGCATTGGTTGTGAATCTGGACTCTCAACTTGTCGTCCACCAGCTTAATGGTCATTATTCTGTCAGAGATCATCGGATTTTAAGGTTATATTTACGTGTTAAGTTGTTAGAAAGGAATTTTGATTTCATCACATATCAACACATTCCAAGACAACTAAACACGTTAACTGATGCATTAGCCAATTATGTATTAGACAGAGATTTGCGTAACATCTAATCAAAACAGTATATAGAAGCATTCAAAACACAATAATGAACCATAGGAATATGTATATATATATATATATATATATATATATATATATATATATATATATATATCGTGTGGCGAACCGAGGCGCTCAAAAAATAAATGTATATGCCCAAATAGAGTCTGTGCTCTCTATACATCCGAGACACTTCTCTCAAAAAATTAGTAGGATAAAACCTAGGTGTCTACTATGGTGGGTTGTGCTCCTTGTAGCACACCACCGCTCGTTCAACCCGTCTCAATAATCGGTGCAGCTTAGGAATCACTCCTACTGTGTGGATCTGGAACTCTATGGGGACCTCCTCGATCCCCATGTAATCTAGGATCCCCGCCATCAGACCCTCAAGATTCTGGGCCACTGTCTCTATCGAATCGCCAGCTGGAGGAGCAAAGGCTAGCTCTTTGATACCCTCCGAGTCCCTCCGTGCCTTTGGAGCCAGTCCTACGAGTCTCACTAGTCCTACATCTGCAAACACCATAGAGTACCTCATTAGGACATATGCATGAAAAAATCCAAAAACATCATAAAAGATAAAAATACAAAAAATAGCGTGATCAAGTGCTTTACCACCATCATCCCACTGCTATCCAGGAGGTAGCTGCATATTGGGATCTCCACGGAAGTCCATCCCAACATATGGCCAATCCTCAACAAAGATAGTCTGGTGCTCCAACCACTCATGGAACATCGCCCCCCATGATACTGGGCGTCTGCCACCTCCTCCTGGCATAACGTGAGCCCACCGTGTGATCCTGGGCTCTCGTGGTTTGGGCGCATCCAAGACCATGTCCTGTAACTGCAGTGCCAGCACCCGCTCCAGCATGAGCGGGATCAAGATGGACCCGTAACCAAACTGTTTCGTCTCTCCTCGACAACAGTTGTTGAGTTGTCTCTTCATATTTGTTGTCACTGTCTCCACCCAGTTGAACATGGTCGGATTAAGGCACTCGAGAGCCAACCGCAGGTGATTCTTCGATGCCTTGTGTTGGTCTTAGGAGCCCACTGCCCTGGTTACCATAAACAGAACTGCACGGAGAACTATGTCTTCTACTATCGGGATTGCAACCTTCCCGCTCTTTGTCTTACGTGCCCAGGGGCACACTCGTGCCATCAACATCTCTAGTGTCTCGCCCCTAGGACGTTGGCCCTCTAAGATTGGCCTCTCACCTCGATGGGACAATTTGGTCAAAAAGTACACATCTGTTGCATTGAAATCGATGTCTTGGCCTCGAATTATGAATTTCTCGTCTGTCGGGTTCCATGCACAGATTATCAGCTCTAGTAAATCGGGTTGGGCTCGAAGATGCGGAGTTAGGAAGAACTTTAGCAATCCGCATTCACATAGAGCGTTTCGACACCCAGCATTAGAAAAAGCCTCCTCATCATTGGCATCGTGAACTCGTTCCAACCAGACAAAAGCCATAATGCCCTGCATAACGAAAATAAATGAATTAGAACTTCATTCATGAATTTTGATCCATAATTTGCATAAAAATATAGCTTTGTGTTGCCATTGCGACTGTTTTTAAAAAAGTTGCAATGGTGCAAAGCTCATAGTTCAAATTTTTTGCGGTTGATCGGAGCGTGTTACATGTAAGCCGCGCTCGGTGATCGTGGACCCGAGCGGTATACCTGCGATGACCGAGCAGCGAATGTCAATTCAAAAATCCGCTCAAACTTGCATGTCCAACGCTCAAATGCATAAAAAAACCAATGAAATGAAGCACAGTAGAATGACTACTTACTTGGTCGAAGTTTCACGGTGAATCGTCAACAGATGAGGCCGCAATCAGCTCGAGAAGTTAGCTCTGGTTGGCACTCCAAAATCTCCAATGGTGAATTGTACAATGAAAATGGTAAAAATGAAATGGTTTACCCCCCTTTTATAGTAATTTTTTGAAATGTTTAAAAAATTACACTTTATAATGTGGGTTTTTACCATTTTTTGCATGGCTAGTTGGAATTTTGGTTTTTTAAATATGTTTCCGCATTATTTATGTCGAACAGATTTTACGTTTGACGTGTTTTGTACAGAGCTACAGGTGGTAGAGTTACGCGTGCACTTGGTCGGTAAAGTCGTCTTTAACGCTCTTTTCCGACTCAAAAAATGAAAAGATAGCCGAGTTGTTCCTTTCGACTCGTTAAACAAAATGAGAGGCAGTCTGCTTTAAGCTCTTTCCCGACCGTGTAAACAAGAAAAGATTGCCAAGCTTTTGTCATTTCAGGCTTGTTATTGGTTACGAAACGACATGGTTTCGATCGCTTTTCTACTTTTTTGGGTCGAGATCACTAATTACGAAAAGTACTCCTTGATCGTAATGGTCAAGCGGTTCTTTCGAGTATCATTTTATACTTTTTCGGTCTTGAGAGACACAACTTTACGAAAAAGGACCCCCCTGGAGTTTTCTTTTCCGTGTCTTTTTTAAACTCCCTAAACATGAAAAAGACTCCGAGTTTTGCCTATGTCGGACTCGTTAAACCCTGACGACGTTGGACTCGTCACCATGACAAGACTCGAGCTTCTCGTCCCTAGGGTTTGTTAAACTATTACTAGGTTGGATTCGACCGAAGGTCGAACTTATATCACAAGCATATGCTATTCCCTTCAAGCTTGTCTTCAAAAATAATTGGGGTACTCACCAGCAATGGTGGGGGAAAATTTGGAAATCATCATTGATTGTCTATGGCAGTGAGTTACTCTTGAACATCGACACTTCTGCTTCTTGTCAGGATGGGACATCCATACATCGTCAGTTGGCCTTCCGTGGGTTTGGGTTGTCATTTAGTCTCATTCCATCTGATCCATGTTGTTTCCATTCAACCTCTGATCCTTTGGTACCTGAATGCTGCCACCCTCCAGAGTCGTGTTGCTGACATGTTCAAGAGTATAATCCTTCTGCAGTTTACATCCTTGCCTTTTCCTCTGATACTCTGTTTCACTGTCTACCACTTGTTCCTTGTCTCATGTCATTGATGGCGAAAACATTATGGCCCTTCTGCGACAGATCGTCTCCTGTCGACTTCAACTCATTATCCAGGAGATTGATCTATAGATCCCTTTTGGTACCTTGGAGCTTGCATGCCTCAATGGCAAGTTATTCAAGCCTGACGGTCAACTTACATCATTGGTCGCTGATTGGGTTATTCCAAGAGTGTTCGACTTCAACTCATCCTTCACACTTCGTGGATTGCACTGAATAGTACCTTGAGAACCATTGGCATTATTGGTGGTTTCTCTCACGCTTGTTAACAGTTTACATCATCGACCGGTAATCAAGCGATTTTCTATCATGCTCGACTTCAACATCGTTATGCGCATGTTAGAATTTGTACTATGATCGGTTAGGTTAAAGACCCCGAACTTAGATCACACATGTTCAGCCTGCGTGGATTGGTTCGTGATTACATGACTCATTGATGGATGGCTGCGACCATACTTGAGTCTTTATGTATCGCTGCGACCATACCTTTATCATTATCATGGTCTCATTAGCTGGATGGCTGCGTCCATACCACAGACCTAGTTTGTGTGTCTTTTGGATGGCTGCATCCATGCCTAGACTACATGTATTTCACTATTAGAGATTCAGTTGTACTTGCGCCTACAGGTTCTAGATGGTGTTCCAGCTCAGCTAGTTTTGTAAAGCATTTCACCCCTCCCACTCTCTCGGGCTTCATACTTTAGGGGGCATTTGTTACACAGTAATTTGTCACTGCCTTCACTCCCAATCCATCTACTGTGTCATGTGTCCAAGTCAAACTTGCTCATGCTGAACAAATGCTCTCTTATGCTGCCAATTGACCCACTTTTCCTAAGGTATCTGCCTCATCGCGACTATGGACTTAATAAACGCACTGAAAGACGCTTCTAAACAGTCCAACCATGCCGCCAGCGAGGAAGTACATCTGATTCCTGTGATGGCCCGATTTCATGCTCCAACGCGAGGTTGCTAATTATCTTCAGCGATGATTTGACTAGCTACACTGCTCACCCACGACGTAAGCGCTGAAGCTCGGTTATGTACCCGCGATGATCCAGATTGGGAGAATTTGTTCCAACAGTCGACCTTCTGGATGACTCCAGATCTGGTTGTTGGCATAGTTTGTGTCGCCCTTCCTTCCCTGGCATGGCAGTTCCATCAATTGTGCTACCTTCCTTGGTGATATGCTCTCTCTTCCACCTTTCATGGAGACTCCTTCTCCTATTTAAACACTCACCTTTGCTATGATCAGCTAGTTGGTAAATTCTTGGATTGAGTAGTGTTGTTAGTGCTTTTGATAGATAGTTGGTGTGAGTGTGATAAGTGTGAGAGTGTTGATAGCTTGGGGAAGGTTGTGAAGTGCCCTTGATTTCATGCAAAACTTATGAGTGAGAGAGAGACCTTTGTATGTTGGAAGATCCATCTTCAAAGAGTGAATGCTTGAAGAACATGCTGGTTGGATTCCTCTGAAAAGGCTTGTGACGTCATTATTAATACAATCAATGATGTTTTCCTATGTCTTATATGTAATGTACTTGATAGCTCATGACTTCTTGACTTTGTGAGTAAATAGTTCATTATTGTTTTCCAGTTACGTGCTTTGTTGTATTTCCTTTGCATTGTTTCAGGTTGACCACTCATTAAGGAGAAGGAAGCGAAAGTTGGAGCAGCGCAACGGAACTTCACCGACCACCGGAAGAGGTAGGCCTCCAATTATGACTGTTTAAGGAAAGCTATTGTTGATCTGTCCTTGTTTGTGACTAGACCCACTCCAGGGCTAGAGGGGTTGCCTCTGTCCGCAGAGGGAACACTTTCCTGCATCACATCACCTCTTCGCTTAAAGATGCTGCAATTAATGCATAGGCTTTGCTTTTCTTATTTTCCCAAATGGTGAACTCTTTATCTCAGGTACGTTTTTCTGGATCTTTGTCTCTATCTCCAACACATACTCATTTCCACAACTCATTGAAAATGAGGGTGTGTTTTATTATCCGGGACCATTCAGGATAGTTCTCATTGCCATTGAGAACTATTCCCACAATGGATATGATTGAATGCATTGTAAAATCTGTAAAAAAAATACTTCTGCTGGCAAAAAAATCTGTGTACTATAAAATCTGTATACTATAAAAAATACTTTTGCTGGTAAAAATGTGCTTCAAAATAATACAGCCTTATTCTTCCTTGTAAGAAATTGATTTAATATACAAAGAGAAAAACTATATTCTATCCATATATAATATCACCATTTGTATTTTCAACCTTATTTCATACGATATATTAAGCATTCATGACAAAAAAGAACCGCTCACTGCACCATTATCAGTTTATTGTATTTCATAAATCTAGAATGACTAATAAAATAAGGAAAAAAAAACTTGAGCAAAATTGTTTCTTTCAAATATATTATCATGCTCAGCGCCTTTTTTTTCTTGTCAGTGATACCGAGGCTTACAACAGTGGTACCAAGGCTCTTGGGCAATCTCATACCATGTCAGAATACCATGTCATCGCACTTATAACCGCTGCCTCCACCACAGTTGTCATCACCACCAACACCATCTCGGGCAATCTCAGATACCAATATCATGTTACGTTGCACTATTGTTCTTCATTCCTATGTGGAAGCACCCTCTTTGCCGAAGCAATTGGAATATTACCATAGTTCAACGCAACTCTGGGAATAAACACACTTCAACACAGCTCCTGGAATACACACAGTTCAACGCAGGGAAATTGGCTAGCGGAGGTCTGGTAGCTTTCTTCCGGGAAGTGTCATGCGCCTTAGAGAGTCGGGGAACGCGTGAGGCTGGCTTCATAGAGCAACAATGGAACGCTGGCCAACTTGGGAGCCAAACGTAGTGGTGGTGGTGATGTCTCAGGTTGCACTGGACGCTGCAGTGGAGAGGTTTAGTGGACGCTGCCACTACAACGGATACAACAATGGAACTACACCAGATTCCCAAGTTGGTCTAAAGTGTGCATATGACAGTGGGTCTAGGCCTCAGGTGCATGGCTTCAGATCCCACAACTGTCACTGCAATTTTAGCGAAGCAGGCAACTATTCAGAGGAAATATAAAAACGCATATGACATTATATGGAGGGTGGACTATTGAAAAATGTATATGACACTGTATGGATCAGCCTTCAGGCAACTGATACTAGGTAGAGGTGTGAGTTTTGCAAAATAGGCAGAACATACGCAGGAAACTAACACCAGGAGTTACACAAAAGTTAATTTCGTGAGTTGGCTCTAATACCATGTCAGGCCAGACATTAACTCCTCAAAAACAATTCATTTATTTTCATTTAGATTGGTCTTTACTATATACATTAGGGAGAGACTGTTCATTTCATCTCCCGATGACTATTCATATTCTCTATGATTAGGTGTTAACATTTAAAAACATTTGTTATGTGCCCTCCTAGTGGTTGGGCACGTCTAGATATAGAGACTCGAAATTCAAACGATTAAATTTGAAAGATAATGACGCGGTCAATTCTATTGGATACTTACAGTTCAAGCTCTGCGCAGGGAGGTGGACGAGTTTTGGAGAAGCAAAGAGGTAGGGAGCAGTGTTCAAAATTGAACCCTTCCTAGCCCTTCTTTGGGCTCCTGGCCCTTCCTAGAAGGGTTAAAAAAAATTACACTTCCAAAAAAATTTAAAAGATCAAAACCACTAGTCAATTACAAAGGTTAGATTAAATTTTTATATTTCAAAAGAAGGGTAATATTTTTAATAACCTGTCAATACTTTTTTAAGTTTACTATAATTTTGAGTTTGTACTAGTGCATAAATTGCTCTGACTAGTGATAGTTTCGTAAAAGAGACCAGTGAAAGTCCAAATGACCTCATACAATTTAATAGTTATGTCATGATTTGGGAACGTTTCCTGAGGCCCCTAACTTAGGCCAACATGATGCAACTTGCAACAATAATACATGCAACAGTCATGGTACTATTACACCTAGCACAGGGTGGCAGAGCACATTGAATAACCATTCAACAACTATGCACGTGCTCTTGCTCCTCTGTGATTATCCTTGACTGCTCTTTCCCTGCATCCACTTTTTCCATTTTCATTTGAATTGCAACCCATCATCCATAGAAGGAAAGTTATGGTTCCACGCTAGACTATAATGTATTTTTCATTATCCTCCTCATATCTTCATTAAAATTTGGTTTTTCATTCTATGGATTCTTTAATGCAACACTCCTTGAAGTATTGGCAGCCTTCATGGTCACACAATGTCTCATGGGCACCACAGAATCCACCCCAAGAAACCAACATTGTGGCTAGATACCCTGAATACCACTTCTTGCCATCCTTCCATTCTAGGAATGGGTGGTGGAGTTGTTTTCTACATTGTTAATGGTGCCATTTTTATTGTCATAATTATATGAATCTACCAACTATGAAAATAATATCTATCTTATATCGAGGGTATTGGACTCCACAACTATAACGCTTTCATTCAAACTCTTGCTTATTTTTCTTCGTTGCTTAAATCCATACAAATTTCTTGTCACAGTATGATTTTTCATGAAGTGTTTGTTCTCTATCATAAAGCTACAGGTTTCCTTGAATGTTACAAAACATAATTCAACAAATCAATGAATAACCTATCAAGAAATCTATAGTCAAATCCTATGGAATCTTTCTAAAGTTGAATTTTGTCTATCTCAATCTTGCTAAGGGATTTTTAATTTATGTATTTACTTATTCTATTGTTTTTATTTATTTAATAGGCGTAAATCTTGAAAAATTCTCCTATTGGTTGTCCTAAGAAGGATAAAATGCAATTATCAATTGTTGAATCATTTGGCCTTACACAACATTCTAATCAACCATGTAATATTCAAAATGAAGTTGATGCTCATCTACATGAATATGATGAATCAAATAGTGTAGAGCTTGTTGAAATAGAAAACCCATCAAAGAAACACAAAATAATATTAAAATCCAAATGGAATACAAGGTTTCCATGGGCTTATGTTTTAAAACATTTAATGGTAATGAAAGAATAAAATGTTCTTGACGTGTTAAATTTAAAAGTGAGACTCCATTTTCAAAAGAGTGAACTACCACTCTTCATGTTAGTGGTATAAGTGGCCATGCAAAATCAAAAGCTTAATTTTTTTTTCAACTTTTGGAGGGAACAAGCGATTGAAGCAATATTCCAATCACTAAACATGTAGAACTAATGGTAAATGTTGGAAAGGAAAAAATTATATCAATGATTGAAAACATGTATTTTGTTGCTATACATGATTTATCTTTAAAATGTATAATTCAATATGTGACTTTGAATAGGTATAAATGAACTGCACCACCAAGAAAAGATTTTCTTCAAGTTTCTAAAGAGGTGTATTGGAAAAAACTAAAAGAGAAGATTTTACATAGGTCATTTTACTCAATTTTAGTTGATGAAAGCACTGATCAAATTATGAAACTCCAATTGATTGATTATATTACATTTTTGATGAATGGAGGAAGAGTTCAATCTTTAACAAAGTTTATATGTTTACTTCAAATAAAGGATGGAATAGCTCAATGTAAGTATGATCTAGTGAGAACTCTTTTAGCATAAATGGATTTATATTTGATGAAGTTTGTTGATTTTGGTTCAGATGGTGCTTCTTCCACGAGGGGTATTCATGAGGGTTTATCTCCTAAGCTTCGTATGCTACTCATTTATTAGTTATCCATTGCATAGATCATGGGGAAGCATTACAATCAATGAGGCTTCATCTCATTTTCGAGAGTTGCAATATATTAACAAATTTGAAACAAAGTTTATTCATGACTTGGAAAATCAACTAAAGGACAAGGAAAATTGAGAGAGCTAATGTATACATTTCAAATCACTAAGTTAGTGGTCTTACAAATTCATCAAATTAGGTTGCTCTCTAGAGGAAAGGTCATGGAAAGACTTGTTAAACTCATGCATTATTTATCACGATTAGGAATCACGGGAGAAACAAATGTATGAGTTGGCAACAATATTTCAAATGCATACTTGCATCCATATACTTGTAGACATGCTCGTTGAATTAAATAATTTGAATCAAAAGTTCGAAGAGGATCATGTTGCTATTACATATATTGACACTACTTTACATGTTTCTATTAGCATTCTTCATAAATGATCTTTGGAAAGCATTTTTGGTGTAGATGCAATGCATATGTCTTCTTTTTTAGTTAAAGCATAAAGAGGAACCCTTGAATTTGCAGATAGTACAAGTATGGTACATTTACATCCATTGAGGTTTGAAATTTTTCCAAAGATGAAAATATCGGGGCTACTATATGATTGTCTTTTTTTGGGAAAATGTTTTATTGTAAAGGTGATTAAATCTTTAGATAGGAGATTCATAGATTTACATGTATTTAATGTGGATAAGTTTTGCACTTTTCAACATTATTATGAAGAAGTGAATGATATAGACTGTCCAACAAAAATATAGTTGAAATGTTTATATGAAAAATCTATTGTGGATAATTGTGGATACTGTTAGATGTTGGGGTGAAATGAATTAATTTATTTGTGCTATTTGTAAATCATACTTGAAAAGCATATGTATGGCATGACACCTATGTGGAGATGAACATGGATGGTTTTAAGACTTTCCATATTGATGCAATTATGGCAAGCTATTCTTGTTATCCCAACAACCACATCCGTGTGTGAAAGACACGTCAGTGTGTGAAAGAAGCTTATGAAAATTAAACAGGATAAAAAATGATGATAGATGAAGACTTTCATTGCAGACACTAAATATGTTAATGTTTCTATCTCTAAGTGCACATCATGCTCTAAATGAGGTAGATTGGAATGCTACTTATGATGTAAGGAAATAAATGAAAACTAGAAATCCATTTCCATTGGGAAAATATATTTATATTTTCAATTATGTAAGTCCAAATACTTTTCAAAATCATCTAATGAAACATATGTTTACCTTTTAAAGATTTAGAATGACACTATTTTATTATGGATTTTTTTTGAAGGGTTTATTTAATATATACTTTTCAGTAGAAGTGAATTTTTTTATAACCTTTCATCTATGAAGGGTTAGATGAATATATACCCTTCCAAATTAAATTAAGGGTAGACCTTCAAATTTGATCACTGATGGGAAGTGGACGTATATCAAAGATAAGGGATATTGACTCCGGGTCATCTTGGGCCTGTAGTAACTCGTGAGTGACAAGTTAACAGAGATCGAATTTGTAAGAGTGTGAAAAAGCAAAGGGAGCATCTTCAAACACATGCCGTGAGTGGTAAAATTTGGTATCTAACAGATTTGATTGAAATGATCACAGATGCCCTGAGTAAACTGGAAAATTTTGAAAAGGACTATAATAGTGAAAGATAAATGTGCGGACTCTTCGGGTCTTTAAGTGAGTTGGAAAAATTAGGGATAAGAGTAAATGTGCGTACTCTTCTGGTCTTTAAGTGAGTTGGATAAGGCAATTAATATTTAAGGCGGAGGAATTCCCTGGATTCTGTTTTTGTTTGGAAAATATTTCAGTTTTGTTCGGCATTCTTCCAATTTCTCTCACACGTTTCTGATTTCACTGTCAAAATCCGTCAGAATCAAAATCTTTCAAACCTGATCGGTCACATCCTCCGTCCAACCAGGCGACCCTACTCCGCTCGTTAATGCAATGCAGATGGTGGGTGGGCGACTTGAATTCCAAACCAGACACAAAACCAAGTTGCGCCAGAACTCCTCCACCTCCCACCGCATTAAAGCTCCTTGACCTCCCTACCAGTGATCAAATTTGAAGGTCTACCCTTAATTTAATTTGGAAGGGTATATATTCATCTAACCCTTCATAGATGAAAGGTTATAAAAAAAATTCACTTCTACTGAAAAGTATATATTAAATAAACCCTTCAAAAAGAATCCATAATAAAATAATGTCATTCTAAATCTTTAAAAGGTAAACATATGTTTCATTAGATGATTTTGAAAAGTATTTGGACTTACATAATTGAAAATATAAATATATTTTCCCAATGGAAATGGATTTCTATTTTTCATTTATTTCCTTACATCATAAGTAGCATTCCAATCTACCTCATTTAGAGCATGATGTGCACTTAGAGATAGAAACATTAACATATTTAGTGTCTGCAATGAAAGTCTTCATCTATCATCATTTTTTATCCTGTTTAATTTTCAGAAGCCTCTTTCACACACTGACGTGTCTTTCACACACGGATGTGGTTGTTGGGATAACAAGAATAGCTTGCCATAATTTCATCAATATGGAAAGTCTTAAAACCATCCATGTTCATCTCCACATAGGTGTCATGCCATACATATGCTTTTCAAGTATGATTTACAAATAGCACAAATAAATTAATTCATTTCACCCCAACATCTAACAGTATCCACAATTATCCACAATAGATTTTTCATATAAACATTTCAACTATATTTTTGTTGGACAGTCTATATCATTCACTTCTTCATAATAATGTTGAAAAGTGCAAAACTTATCCACATTAAATACATGTAAATCTATGAATCTCCTATCTAAATATTTAATCACCTTTACAATAAAACATTTTCCCAAAAAAAAACAATCATATAGTAGCCCCGATATTTTCATCTTTGGAAAAATTTCAAACCTCAGTGGATGTAAATGTACCATACTTGTACTATCTGCAAATTCAAGGGTTCCTCTTTATGCTTTAACTAAAAAAGAAGACATATGCATTGCATCTACACCAAAAATGCTTTCCAAAGATCATTTATGAAGAATGCTAATAGAAACATGTAAAGTAGTGTCAATATATGTAATAGCAACATGATCCTCTTCGAACTTTTGATTCAAATTATTTAATTCAACGAGCATGTCTACAAGTATATGGATGCAAGTATGCATTTTAAATATTGTTGCCAACTCATACATTTGTTTCTCCCGTGATTCCTAATCGTGATAAATAATGCATGAGTTTAACAAGTCTTTCCATGACCTTTCCTCTAGAGAGCAACCTAATTTGATGAATTTGTAAGACCACTAACTTAGTGATTTGAAATGTATACATTAGCTCTCTCAATTTTCCTTGTCCTTTAGTTGATTTTCCAAGTCATGAATAAACTTTGTTTCAAATTTGTTAATATATTGCAACTCTCGAAAATGAGATGAAGCCTCATTGATTGTAATGCTTCCCCATGATCTATGCAATGGATAACTAATAAATGAGTAGCATACGAAGCTTAGGAGATAAACCCTCATGAATACCCCTCGTGGAAGAAGCACCATCTAAACCAAAATCAACAAACTTCATCAAATATAAATCCATTTATGCTAAAAGAGTTCTCACTAGATCATACTTACATTGAGCTATTCTATCCTTTATTTGAAGTAAACATATAAACTTTTTTAAAGATTGAACTCTTCCTCCATTCGTCAAAAATGTAATATAATCAATCAATTGGAGTTTCATAATTTGATCAGTGCTTTCATCAACTAAAATTGAGTAAAATGACCTATGTAAAATCTTCTCTTTTCGTTTTTTCCAATACACCTCTTTAGAAACTTGAAGAAAATCTTTTCTTGGTGGTGCAGTTCATTTATACCTATTCAAAGTCACATATTGAATTATACATTTTAAAGATAAATCATGTATAGCAACAAAATACATGTTTTCAATCATTGATATAATTTTTTCCTTTCCAACATTTACCATTAGTTCTACATGTTTAGTGATTGGAATATTGCTTCAATCGCTTGTTCCCTCCAAAAGTTGAAAAAAAAATTAAGCTTTTGATTTTGCATGGCCACTTATACCACTAACATGAAGAGTGGTAGTTCACTCTTTTGAAACTGGAGTCTCACTTTTAAATTTAACACGTCAAGAACATTTTATTCTTTCATTACCATTAAATGTTTTAAAACATAAGCCCATGGAAACCTTGTATTCCATTTGGATTTTAATATTATTTTGTGTTTCTTTGATGGGTTTTCTATTTCAACAAGCTCTACACTATTTGATTCATCATATTCATGTAGATGAGCATCAACTTCATTTTGAATATTACATGGTTGATTAGAATGTTGTGTAAGGCCAAATGATTCAACAATTGATAATTGCATTTTATCCTTCTTAGGACAACCAATAGGAGAATTTTTCAAGATTTACGCCTATTAAATAAATAAAAACAATAGAATAAGTAAATACATAAATTAAAAATCCCTTAGCAAGATTGAGATAGACAAAATTCAACTTTAGAAAGATTCCATAGGATTTGACTATAGATTTCTTGATAGGTTATTCATTGATTTGTTGAATTATGTTTTGTAACATTCAAGGAAACCTGTAGCTTTATGATAGAGAACAAACACTTCATGAAAAATCATACTGTGACAAGCAATTTGTATGGATTTAAGCAACGAAGAAAAATAAGCAAGAGTTTGAATGAAAGCGTTATAGTTGTGGAGTCCAATACCCTCGATATAAGATAGATATTATTTTCATAGTTGGTAGATTCATATAATTATGACAATAAAAATGGCACCATTAACAATGTAGAAAACAACTCCACCACCCATTCCTAGAATGGAAGGATGGCAAGAAGTGGTATTCAGGGTATCTAGCCACAATGTTGATTTCTTGGGGTGGATTCTGTGGTGCCCATGAGACATTGTGTGACCATGAAGGCTGCCAATACTTCAAGGAGTGTTGCATTAAAGAATCCATAGAATGAAAAACCAAATTTTAATGAAGATATGAGGAGGATAATGAAAAATACATTATAGTCTAGCGTGGAACCATAACTTTCCTTCTATGGATGATGGGTTGCAATTCAAATGAAAATGGAAAAAGTGGATGCAGGGAAAGAGCAGTCAAGGATAATCACTGAGGAGCAAGAGCACGTGCATAGTTGTTGAATGGTTATTCAATGTGCTCTGCCACCCTGTGCTAGGTGTAATAGTACCATGACTGTTGCATGTATTATTGTTGCAAGTTGCATCATGTTGGCCTAAGTTAGGGGCCTCAGGAAACGTTCCCAAATCATGACATAACTATTAAATTGTATGAGGTCATTTGGACTTTCACTGGTCTCTTTTACGAAACTATCACTAGTCAGAGCCTATCACTAGTCAGAGCAATTTATGCACTAGTACAAACTCAAAATTATAGTAAACTTAAAAAAGTATTCACAGGTTATTAAAAATATTACCCTTCTTTTGAAATATAAAAATTTAATCTAACCTTTGTAATTGACTAGTTGTTTTGATCTTTTAAATTTTTTTGGAAGTGTAATTTTTTTTAACCCTTCTAGGAAGGGCCGGAGCCCAAAGAAGGGCTAGGAAGGGTTCAATTTTGAACACTGCTTCCCATATCTTTCTATCTCCTGTTCTGAACCGCGACTTCCGCGTGTATCGGCGCAAGACGACCAGCAGTCAATAGATCAATTTTCTTCACCTTCCGTTTCACAATTTCCGCATCTATCGCGGCAAAAACTACCGGCCCTAGACGACCAGGAGTGATTTCCCGGTTAATACGGCGATTTCTCTATTCCTTGTGCGTTGTTGCTGCGGGGCTTCATGGTATGAGAGTTGCTCTCCTTTTAAATATGTACATATATCTAACGACACAGCCCACTAAACTTTGCAGGTCGTTTTGAGTTTCTGAGAGGGAGAAATGGATCCTAAAGGTGTTGTTATTCTGATGCTACCGTGCTTCCTATTCATGGTGCCCACCCTAATTGTAAGTGCAGCAACTGTTCGAAGAAGTCATGTCTCTGGCCAAATTGGTGGTTTGAGTTATCATTGCACCGATTCTTCTTCTGATGAATTTGCTTTTAATGGACGTGCTCTGCTGGAGGAGAAAAGTGAGGACTTCAGATCATCCATGGACCGTCACGAAAGAAGGGACGTGGAAGCTCTTCTGTCTTCTAAAAAACATATCAAATCAGATCCATCTGGAAAGCTCTCCAACTGGACGGCGGAGAATTCAGAGGAGGTGTGCTCCTGGTATGGTATTACCTGCAGGCCACACACCAGAAGAGTTGTCGCCGTAATACTCCCTGATTCCTCACCCGACGATGATCTTAAATTCGGGTTGAAAGGTGCCCTTTCCCCATCTCTGGCCAACCTTCCATTATTGCATGCGCTGGATCTTTCTGGTAATTATTTTACAGGAGGAATTCCACCTGAATTCGGGAAACTTAAAGCGCTGAGAAGACTTGACCTCAGCTCTAATCAGCCCCTTCGAGGATTGATTACAAAAGCATTGTGTAATTGCACGCGCCTCAAATGGCTCGATCTTTCCGAGAACAACTTCACCGGGAACATACCAACGGAGTTTGGTCATTTGGTCGAGTTGGAACATGTCCACTTTGATTCTAATTATCTGGGTGGAAGTATTCCAACTTCTTTCAGCAACTGCACATCTCTCCGTGAGTTATCTATTTCCTATAATATTTTGAATGGTCCATTCTCTTTTCTTGACCTGTCAAACAACATTTTCAGTGGTCACATCCCTACAGCTCTCGGCAATTTTACTCAACTGGTGGAGCTCGATTTGTCTAACAGTGGTTTGGATGGGAGAATACCAGATGAATTGGGGTTGTTGCATAAATTAAAGTACCTGAATCTAGCTGGAAACAATTTGCCGGAGAGCATACCATTTTACTTGGGTAATTTGAGTGAGCTTGTGTCCCTTAGTCTCGGTTTTAATGAACTTAGTGGTAGCATACCTGAAACTATTACGAAATTGAACAAGCTTCGCGTACTTTATCTCTGCAATAATTTTCTCACGGGTGAAATTCCAAAAGCCATAGGAAATCTTCAGTTTCTTGAAATCATGCATTTAAACTTCAATAACTTAACGGGATGTATTCCTGAGGCCATAGGTCAATTAGAATCTCTTAAAGTTTTAGTTATAACTAATAACAATATTTATGGAAGTATTCCTAATAGTATTGGTAATTTAGTTTTACTTAAAGTATTAGTTTTATCTAAAAATAATTTAGAGGGACCAATTCCCCAAGGCATTGGTAATTGCACTTTTCTTACTATTTTCTTGGTTTCCTTTAATAATTTATCTGGGACTATATCCACATCTTTAGCTACTTGTATCAATATTCAGCTACTTGATTTAAGTGCCAATGACTTATCTGGAATTATATCCACATCTTTTGCTACTTGTACCAACATTCAATTACTTGATTTAAGTGCAAATAGATTGATAGGAGAACTTCCTAACTATCTCACATCTTTTTCTCACTTGATCTTTTTAAAGATTAGCTATAATAATATCAATGGTGATATTCCTAAGTGGATTACAAATTTCATAAATTTGACTTACCTAGACAATAAGTTTACTGGAAGAATACCATTTCATTTTGAGAGACTTAGGGGGTTTGCACTTAATGTATCTTCACTTGGAGAAAATAAGGGAATAACAATTATAAAGATAATGAAATTTCATATGTTATTAGACGAATCATATCAAGTAAACACTTTGTTTGATTTGTCTAACAATAACCTTACAGGGGAATTACCCATAAGCATAGGAAGTATGAGCACTTTGCGATGGCTAAATTTATTTGGGAACCAATTGGAAGGGCCAATACCCACCTCACTCAATAACATATCTGCTCTAGAGGTGTTGGACTTGGCTAGAAATAGCTTGACAGGAAGAATTCCTGAAGAACTCTCCAACCTACATTGGCTCCACACTCTCAATGTTTCATCTAACAGCTTATGTGGCCCGATTCCAACAGGTACACAATTTTCAACTTTCAATGTAACGTCATTTCAAAGTAATAAATGTCTATGCGGTTGTCCTATAGATCGATGTAGCAATCAAGAGGAAAAGCATGTGCAAGAAGGCAATAATACTATCAAGAGTAATCATGTCAAAGTGAAGTGGTTGAGTTCTTTGAATAAAAATATGTCATTGATAGTATTAGGGATGGGGATGGGGATTAGATTTGGGGGAGTAGTTGTTATGTTCATATTGTGGGAGAGAGCAAGGTGTTGGGTACTAGATTTAACTCCCCAAAAACCACAAATATTTTATGGATTGTATAGACTCCCTACATAGTAGAGCATTGTATTATTTACATTGAAGTATGAATTTGAAAGCCTCATGCTACTATTAGAATATATCCACTCCATAAATGCATTTTTTTTACATTAAAATATGAATAAAAAAAACTTGTACTCCTATTTTTTTTTTCTCAGTAAAAACTAATTATATTAAGAGGAAGTATGGTACAATAAGAAGATACAACCAAGAGAGGCAAGAACACAGGCTGCCAGAAAGGATAGGCTATCCACCTCGGCCCCTAAAAAGGAAAAGAGAAGAGAGTTGTGCTGAGCACGAAGAAACAAGAAGAACAGATGAGCCAGAGCCGAATAAAGGATTCTACCCAACATGTGTTGAATCAGTTATACAACATTTTTTCCCTTTCTTTTTACCAACTTTGACCCAGTCAAGAGGACTTTGTTGAACCGGCATGATTTGCACACTGAGCTGAGCTGACGGGGAGGGTTCCTTGTCTGAGTCTGAGGTGGAGGATTCATGATTCCTTTTCTGTGAGAATGGAGGGACAGACGAAACCTCAGGATCGGTCAAGGGCGGATCATGTGCCAGTGTTGCTTCCATTCCTTCCTCAACCTCTTCCTCTTCATCCGAGCTGAAATCGAAGTCGTCCATGGGGGGAGGATCATGAGGCTTCCAGCGTTTGGTTTTCTGCTTAGGACTGACTTTCTTCTTTTGGGCAGGCACTGTGGGACAAGAGCCCTTAAGGTGCCCCGTGTGATGGCAGTTACGGCAATGAAATGTTGTGTTCTCATAGTCCAGGGTCTGAGTCCAATGGAAGTCTTCAATTTTGAGATTGATCTGGTCAGGAAGACCTTTGCTCATGTCTATCTCTGCACAGATTCTAGCAAAGGTATATATTCCTTTTTCCCCTCTTGACACGTTTGTGTCTAGAAAGCGGCCTAGAGAATTTCTGATCCCCTGGAATACTGCAAAATGCCACAGGTGCACTAGGAGATTTGGAAGTCTGACCCAGATGGGGAGCTTGGTGATGACTGTTGTAGAGGGATCGAAATCTGGGAACCAAGGGTTGAGGAATAAACCTGCTGAGCCCCAGAACCACGGGCCTGCTGTTAAAGCTTTCTGGTAGTCCTCATCTAGAACAAACACTACAATGAAGAAGCCCTTTGAGCATAACAACACTTTGCAATTGTTGGTCCAGTTAGAGTGAATCCATTGGTAGAGGTCTGCTGTGCGCGGCCATAGCCCATTGAACCTGCAAATGATGGCTTGTTCTTCAAACGTTTGGGTTTGCTCATCCAGCGATGGATGCATGATTTCAATGGAGGGGGTTTCCTCCAATTTGTCCACCAGAAAAGGCTTGGGTGCCTGAACTGGTGGAACAATTTTCTTAGGCATCTGAGCATGGACAACGTCTTTGTATGAAAACGTCTTAGCTGAGGATGACTGTCCAACAGCTCCCCCTCTCAAGCGAAGGGAAAGAGTAATGGATGCATTTCTTTTAATGCTGTAAAAAGACAGGGGGAGAGGATCCTCAAGTTGTTTGCCTTCATGGAGAAGTCGTTGAGCTGCGGAGGGTATCCCCAGCTTGAGATCCAGAGCATGCTTGAGGTCCTGCACAAGATCCAACGAGCTCACCCAATGTAGCAGAGTTTTGCCGGAGATAAGCCTGATCTAGATCTGGAACTCAGCA
This sequence comes from Pinus tabuliformis, assembly GCA_031772625.1. Classification (NCBI taxonomy): domain Eukaryota; kingdom Viridiplantae; phylum Streptophyta; class Pinopsida; order Pinales; family Pinaceae; genus Pinus; species Pinus tabuliformis. Next base: position 450,884,101 of record CM062808.1, on the reverse strand, counting down.
GAAAGATCAGGGTTCTGCTTTCCTTTGCAGATCCCAGGCGAGAGAAGGCTGAAGCTTTGAAGGGTCTTCTCCTCCTGAACTTGCCGCAGGGGGATATGAGGAGAAGAGGAAAGGGTCCAAAGATTATTGAATCTGTCAATGCGTTCCGCCCAGAAGGGCTTCCAGAAGATCCGTTCAGGCCGAACCAGGAAACTTGAAAAATTCTGAAGATCTAGAACAGAGTATTGGCTATTCTGGGGAGACAGAGAAGGCACTGAAATGAGTGAGCAGCCTTCTATAGCAGAGTAATTCTTCCCGGGAGCCGCCGCCTGAGGAGAGATGAGAGAAAAATCTGTGCATTCTGCCTCAGCCGCAGCATCTGCATTCTGATGGAGGCAGCTAGCACAAGATGCGGCAGCATAGGTCCAAGATCTGGCAGCTTCAGGGCCGAAGGCGAAACAAATGAGGGGGAGGGGTGCTTTCAGAATATATTGGAAACCAGGCGTATCAGAAATGCAATAGAGCAGAAGTCCGTGATTGAATCGCACATCTTCTGCATCCACAGGGCTGTCCAGAGGCCAAACGACGGTCGAAGGCGAGGAGGCGGCGACTCTGCAAGTAGGGTTCATCTTCGGCTTTGTGTTATTCACTCAAAACTAAGTAATCAACTTGTACTCCTATTACTCTGATGTCTATATTTTGATTTACTATTGTTGTTGCTATAATGTCTATATTTTAATTAAAAAAAAAAACAAATAATAACAAATATAAATATAAAATTATATCATTCCACCAAATTATTGTAGAAACTATGACCAAATCTTAAAATGAAAGTAACATCAATTCCATAATATAAACTAAAGTGGCCTCCGTTCCATAACATAAATTGATACTTATGAAATTTAAAAGATGATATATTTGATAATTTTCCTCTTTCATTATTATTCTCCATTCCATAACATAAAAATTCAAAAGATGATGTGTTTGATAATTTTCCTCTTTCATTATTATTTTTCTAGGTAATTTTTTTATTAAATGTAATTTTTTTTCGTTTTAATTAAAGATAAAAAATAATATTATGCTTATTATTTATTTTTTATATTATATTAAAAAAATTAGTATATTTTTATTAAACAAAATTATATATAATTATTAAATTATTTTTAAATTTTATGTATAGTTAAATAAATTCATTTAAACTAATTTCTACTATGGAAGAGATATTGCAATATTAAGTTATGTTAGATAAATAAAAATAATAAAAATAAAACCAAAAATAATCTTAAGTTGAAATAAAAGTAGCTTTAAACTAAATTAACAAATATAAAATTTCTATATAATTATTATTAATTTTTATTAGGTAGTTGAGGTAAATTTGAATAAGCCAAGTTATAGATGGATTTTGAGCTTCATTTTGATGAGAAACCATGATATTTATGTGGAATATAGCTTATTTAGAAGAGAAAAATTTTACTTATAGAAATTAAATGGTAATAATTTTTTTATAAATAATTAAAAATTAATATTATGGTTACTAAATTTTGATATATATTAAAGAAATATATTAGAAAGTAGAATCAACCCTGGGAACAAACAAATAAATAAACAAATGGGTGGAACGAAACCATAATCTGAGCATGTAAAATTATAATATTTTTCCAAAAAAGAAGAAGCATCACAAGTTTGTTTTATTCATAGTAAAATTGAGTTACATTTAAAGGTTCAGAGTCGAAGGCCAAGAGGAATTTAATAGTTAAGTCCTTGGTATAAAACCCTAAAGTGTTTAATACGAATTTGATTCACATGATAACTAAACTCTTCCTTAAATTACAATAGAGGTCGCATGGCTAAATATTGCAACCCTTAATTTGAGGCATAAAGATAACACCGTGACCGTGGTCAACTATCGAACTAATATTCATTTTAACGAGTCAATATCCCACATAGACTTGAAGAAAATGTAATTAGCAAGGAGGTTAGAACTTGTAAGCCTTGAAAGAAGTTGGAGTTGCTAGATTAGCAAGCCTAAAAAAAGGTGACAGTGCCGAACCTAGGTAGGCAATTCGAAACAAAAGCAAGTAGTTAGTATATTATAACAACAAGGAAAAATTAAATGCAAAAAGAAATGCAAATAGGAAATAAGAATAACTAGCAACTGCACCAAAAGTTGCAAAGGAAACGGTGTAAGGCAGTAGTATAGGAAAGAGTAGCATTAAACTATTACTCTTCCATGATGACTTTGAATTGCCAAAGGGTCTAAGTGGAATTTTGAATCTTTGTTAAAGAGGGGGTTTAAGGAATTGCATCTTTCACATGACATGAGTATGATCTTTGTTAAAGAGGGTGTTTAAGGAATTGCATCATTCACATGACAATTATTGACCAAAAGACTTTGATTTGGTATTTTGGTTAAACATCCATATGTATTTGCACTGGCAAAACTTATGTTTGAAGTATTAGCCTACTTGAATGGTTGGAATACATCCATACCCTATTTGTATATGCCAACATTATTCTGGATTCAAGATTTCTTGCAATTGATATAACTCCCTTCAGTTTCATTTAAATCTATTGACATTGTTCCCCCAATTCAAACTCTAGCAAACATTTGTATCATTATTTTTTTGATGAGTCTGTGGACTAGATCATAGTGACCTGCATCGAATGATTTTGGATAAATTATAAAAAGATGAAGTTGAAGCCAAAATATGAATCTTTTGAACAAGGTTGTTGAAAATATCAAATTACCATACTAAACAACAACTATGGTAAATTTGAATAATGAAGCCTCAACACATTTGGTCTTTGAATCGTAGAGAGGACTATGAGCCTAGAGTAGGATGCCAAAGTCCTTTAATAGATGATATCAACAATCCAAAAATCATTATTAACCAAAACATCATTATTAACCAAAAATCATTATTAGGATTTGATCTTCCAAAAATCATCTATAACGAAAACAATAAATTTGTTAACTATATTTGGCAATTGTTATGGAGTTGGTTTACATGAAATAAAGGAAAGTATTTCCTTCTGTTCACTAATATGGATCAATTGAGTTACCAAATTGCATTATGATTCAATCATTATGTATATTCAATTAGAAACAGTCATTTAAAGATTCATAATAATAAAATTCAAGAAGCTTAATATAATAAAATTCATTGAATTTACTCCCAAAAATTTGAGTTGAATCATCTCCTCAACTAAGAGTTACATTAAAAATGAATATAATTATGACCCATGATAATGTAAAGATTCATAATAATAAAATTCGAGAAGCTAAATATAATAAAATTCATTAAATTTGCCCCCAAAAATTCGAGTTTAGTCATCTTCTCAACTAAGAGTTACATTAAAAATGAATATAATTATGACCCATGATGATGTAATGATTCTTAGTGTTATGTCATTGAATGATGAATCACTTTTCTAACCTAAGATTATTTATATAATTATGATTATAACACTTATTATTACAATATCATCTATTTTTTAAAATAAAGTTTTGCACTTAAAAAACAAAAGCATAAACATAAGCATAAATTAGGTTATTGAGGCAATGGTGATCCTTAGACATGGAACTTAGGTTTGAGCATTCAACCTTCTAATTATCTAAACTAGATTTTGTGTATTAATTTAGGCTCCATCATTTAATTTGGAATTTTGATTGTTGGTAAATATTATTTTAGTTATAGAGTTTAGACTTCTGTGATCCATAACATATTTGTGAGAATAATTTCGGCAAAATCACATAGAAAATCATTTGTCAACGTGTTTAAATAATTTATTAATTCAGATTCTTATTGGAATAATATATATATATATATATATCCGGAGAAAAAAATGAACGTTTTATTAAAAAAAGTTACATATACATGCTACAGCTTCCATTTAGCTGTAATACATCATATAATTCTGCTAGAGAGCTATTCAGAGCTTGAGCAGAGCCTCCTCAAAAGAGGAAAAACAACGCCCAACGATGGAAAAAAGAGACCAACAGTTCCTTATGTTTGATAACAAAAACAGTGTCTGACATCTTTTCCCGGGCTTCCTTTATCAAGGAAAACAACCCATGATGAAAAAGATTGAACAAGAAAACAAAACAGACTTTATACAGATTTCCAGATAACAAAAACTTTCCAGCTATGTTCAAAAAAACTATTAAAATAGTATGACCAGTTCAGCTATATGCCATGATTATGCAATCTGTTATAGGGAGGTTGATCCGAAACATGGACTTCTCCATTGTTTTCCTCCTTTATTCTCCGGCTGCCCAGAACTTGTTGAAGACCTTCTTTAGAAAGCTTGTCTACATAGTCATTTCATTCCCTGTAGATATGATGAATGGAAAAAACATTAAAAGATAATTTTAAATGTTGTATTTCTTGTAATAAAGGAACCAAGATATAATTTTGACAGCTGCTTTGACCATTTATCCATTTAATAACATTTAATGAGTCCCCAAAAATCTGAACTGTGAAGATGTTTCTGTGTATCAGCCAACATAGTAGAAGCTTAAGAGCGGATAATTCTGCAAAATTATTGGAGCCACTCCCCAATCCTATGGAAGCTTTTAGGGAGTGGCTTCCATTTATGTGAATGATTAGACCTGCTCCCACTTTGTTGTTTTGTGAGGCTCCGTCAAAGTATGCCCATGGCACTCCATCCTTGATCTGTTCTTCTTCAACCTGCCTGGGCGTCCTTTCTTCCTCTGAATCCGGGATATTTAAATAAATTGATGAAACCTGCACGGTCATTGATTCAACAATGGTTTCCTTGTCCTGGAAAATGCATCTGTTCCTTGCAATCCAAATGCCCCAACATACAATAGGAGGAAAATTTCTTAATTTTCGTACGAAGTTTTGGTGCCACCATTTGTGCCATGCTTCAATGGTACTATCCCCTTCCCAGCTTATTGGCATAAGGATAATCTTTTCCACCTCCAACCATACTTTCTTGGCTACAGGACAACCAATAAACAAGTGCGTTATAGATTCTGAGTCATTTTTGCACATTGGGCATCTTCCCGATCCTTGTTTGAATCTGGATTGTAGAATGTCCCATGTAGGGACTTTCCCTTTCAAAATACACCAGAATAACAGTTTTGCTTTGGCAGGGCATTTCAACTTCCATATCGATTTTGCCCACCATTCTGGATCTCCCCATCCTTTTTTTCCCATGAGGAATTTATATCCAAATTTAGGGGAATAACTTCCAGACTCAGCATGAGCCCATACCAGCTGATCTGGTTTGTCCTTAAACCTTACATTTGATCTAGACAGTTCTTGAATGTAATTCTTCCAATCGTTCCACCAATGGGGATGAAGCTCCAATTCCTCCCCTGACTTCCAAGCCTATCCCCATATGGTTGAATGACCTATCTTCTCCACCTGGTTAAGGTACAAGATTCCTTTGGATTCAAGGTGTATAATTAGGCCAGGGGGAATAACATAGTTCTCATTACAGCCCACCCAGGGGTCCCTTCTGATTCAAATGTTTTCCCCATTCCCAACCTGCCATGACAAACCTTGTTCAATAACTTTGAAAGCGTCGATAGTCGCCTTCCAGATTATCGACACACTTCCTCCTTTATTCTCTGGATTCCTGATCCAGTCCTCTAGAGGAGTGGGGTCAATGTACTTCCACTTCACCACTTTTGTCTAGAGGTTTTCCATTTTGATGATTCTCCACCCTGATTTTGCTGCCAGAGAGGATCCAAAAGCAATGATGTCATTTATTCCCCACCCTCCCCATTCTTTTGGTCTTGCCTTTTTTTCCCAAGCAATCTAGGGAAGCACTGACTCTTCCTTAGATCCCGCCCATAGAAATCGGCTACAGATTCTTCTTATCTTCTCCAAAATGCCCTTGGGCACCTAGGTCAGCGCAACCCAGTAAACCAGAATTGCTTGGAGGACTGATTTAATTAAAGTTAACCTTCCTACTCTGGAGAGCCACTTAAAGCTCCAATGAGAAATCCTGGCTTCAATCTTTGCTACCAGCCAATTCCATTCCTGCTTCCTATAATTGTCCGGTTTCAGCCAAAACCCCAGGTATTTGAAAGGGTCCCCAACCTTAAGAACCTCTAAAGGGAGGACAAAAGTAATTTGACTTATCTCCTGTCTATTAAAACCTTCCAGCATGAGCTGCGATTTCCTATAATTTACTTGCATCCCTGTTGCTTTCATGAACAACTCCAGTATCTTCTTTATCTCTTTCATTTCTGACAGGCTTCCATTACTGAAGAGTAGTATATCGTCTACAAACAGAAGATGCGAAATGAATAGATTGATAGCTATATATATATATATATATATATATATATATATATATATATATATATAATTATAATTATAATTATAATGTAGATTATACAATTTTAAATTTTTTATATATTTTTTTTCTAAATTTATAATTTTTATATTAATGATTTTTTTTGGATAAAAATATTAAAAATATAATAAAAGTAGCAAAACAAAGATTAAGCTTTTATTATTGTCTTTTTAACCTATATTTTTCATCACCTCAATTTTATGACCATTCAAGATTTAAGCAACATTTATTAGTAACTTTCTTATTTCTAAAATTGATAATTTTTAAACTCTTCGAACTAGAAAGAGGGATTTTAGGACATTAATTAGCATTATAATTAGAGTTAAACATTTATTAGAAACTTTTTTATTTCTTAAATTGATAATTTTTAAACTCTTAGAACTAGAAAGAAAGATTTTAGGACATTAATTAGCATTATAATTAGAGTTAAGCGTGCAAGAAAGAAAATGTGTTTTTCTATGTTTACTATGTAAGCATTAAGGGGGTGACTTGGAGACAATGAATCCATGGCTTCCTTGTTGAATTTGGAATTAGTTTGAGATTTATAGGAGGTAGATTTTCTCAACTCCTATCTCTAAGGTTAGAAGTAGTTGGACCTAAGTTCAACTATATAATTGTATTGTAAATGAATGCAAGAGTGCAATAGAGAATATAATTTTGAGTGTATTTATGTGTACTATGTCTACTCTTCAAATTCTCTTTTTTGTATTTAATAATTATTTTTTAATATTATTATAAAGATATAACTAAATTAAACTTAGAAAATCAAAAATAAAAAAGTACATAGAATAAGAATAAATTTCTTAAATTGACTTTGATTAATTCTTAATTCTTTTTGTGGTGAATCAATTTTGTGAAAATTAAAGATAAAAAGCATTTGCTTAAATAATTATATGCTCAGGTAAAATTTAAATTTTAAAATATTTATCACATTATTAATTTTAGATAAACTATGATAATCTTGAAACATGTTTTTTTTTTTTTAAACATAAAATTAAAACTTTAAAAAATTCCAAATAATATTTTATTTTATTAAAATTTGATAAAAGCTTAAAAAAAATAAAAATAAAAACAAATATTTTTTTATTTTATTAAAATTTAATATTTTTTTTTAATTAAAAATAAAAAACATTTTCCAATAATTATATGCTCACATTAAATTTAAATTTTAAAATATTTATTACATTACTAATTTCAGATAAAACTAATAATCTTGAAACATTTTTTTTATATATTTTAAACATTAAATTAAAATTTTAAAAAATTCTAGATAATATTTTATTTTATTAAAACCAGAAAGAAACTTAAAAAATAAAAATGAAATAAATATTTTAAAATTAAAAATGAAATAAATATTTTATTTTATTTCATTTTATTAAAGTTTAATAAATTATTTTTTATTTGAGTTAGCTAACTCAACATTATAAACAACATAACTTTAGTTTAATTAAAATTTGTTTTTTTTTTTTTTTATTATATAATTTTAATATTTTTATTATTTAAAATTAATTCATTTATATTTTAAACGTCAGCCTTTTGCAATGTAAGATTTAAATGCTAAATTTAAAATATAACTATATATTTTCATTAATGTAAAATTAGTCTATATAAACTGTAAGTTAACTGTTACATAATTTTGTTTAATTTATTAATTCTATTTTTTAATATTAGTAAATAATAATAAAAATTATTTTTGTTTTTTTATTAATCTAAAAAACAAAATAGAGTAATTTTCATCCCTTACATATTATAAATGGTCATTATTTTTATGATTTAGAATTAATGAATTTTCAAAATAAACGTTAAAACATTAATTTAATTACAATGATATTTTATACTTCCCATTCTTACCATAATTTTATAATTTAATTAAAATTTAATTGAGACAACTTGCAATCATCACTATCAAATTTTTTCTCCAACTTTACCAGTCTCAAAAAATTCTCATATTAAATCTTCATGTAAATCCCTATACCACCTACCATATTCAAATAATTTTTAGCCTTGTATCTATTTCTTACCATAATCAATAAAATGACCCAAAAAAAGAAAAAGAAAAAAGGTATACAATTTACCCAATATAATGAGAATCACAACCTCCTGCCATCGTATCAAGGTGAAGAATGCCCATCCCGGGCTAGTGTGACTCAATATAAAATTATAAATATGTTTTGGACTTCCCATTCTTGCATTTTATTCTATTGATATTAGCTACAACATAATTTCGTAATCTAATTAGTTAAACATTAACTCTTACATAATTTCATAATCTAAATTTTTAACAATGCTACGTACCAAGAAGATATTTGTTCACTGTCTCAATATTGATTTCACTTTTCCTGGTAGAAAAATTCATTTACAGATTTATGGTTTATGATACAAAATTATTTCAACTTTATTGAGTGTTTTAGATTTTTTTGGTGAGATTTTATTTTTTGTTATTTAAAATTAATTTTTGAGTGAATATATTGATTCATCCTAAAAAAAACTTTCACAATATATATGGATTCAGAATTTTGAAAAACTCTTAAAACACTAAGATTGAAAAAAGTTTTCAATATGATTCCAAAAAATTTATAACAAAAATATACCAAAAAACCCTTCCAAAAAATAACCCAAGTAAAATAAGACTATTCATAGATTTTCACATTTTGCACTCTAGTTTCAAAAAAATCCCAATAACTACTATTTTACAATGATGCAAGATCAGTCCATAGGTATTGTTGGACTTTGCAAGACCAGTCCACACATATCCCTAGACTTTCACATTTTGAATCCCAATTTAGTACGAAAATCAGTATGTTATATATACCTTTTGCATTTTGCTTCCCAAAAAAATCAGCGAGGTTTTTAACACATTCCCAATTTAGAATATTCTCTGCTGTCACATACAATAAAATGGTGTTTTGTTCATGTAAATGGGTCACGTTTTTTTTGTCTTTTTTGTTTCCTACTAGGAGCACCCTACTACATTGCCAATCATTTTTAAAAACAAAAATCCCTTCACTATGCTCATGAGATTATTCTTCATCCAAGGCATCTCATACACAAATAAATATAGCATACGATCTCACAGATGTTGTTAGATCTCTTAATCAAGACAAGTGATCCATGCTTTCTTTTGCCTCCTACGACAATAGATTTACCTCTAACGCTTCCTGGAATGCTTTCCGGGCATTGACGAGCATCCATTTTTTCTCATAACACGTCCCCAACAAACAAAGAGCTTTGAAATTCCATGCATTGAACCCAACAATGGCCTTCAGGTCATCCAGGGTGGCCTCCAGGCAACAACGCTTGGAATTGGAGGTTTCAAGTTCCAGCTCCTCTGGCTTGACCAGAGAATCAGACTTCTTAGGGACAGAGAGGCTCTTCCCATGGGGGGCATGAGGGCGGCATCCAAGAAACTAATGGCAGCTGTCAAATGGACACTTCAATATATTTTTGTTATATTAAAAATAATAAAAATGAAGCATAAATAAATCAAGATATAAGATATCTTTCTTGGATAATCTAGCTAAACAAGGGCTAGACAATACCATCCATGTGGTGGGATATTTTTCTTCTGAAATCACTCTCTCGCTAGTCCTGGAGCTGTGAGTCTGGGTGGGTTATGTTGCCAATGTTACTAATGCTGGGAAAACTCAATACAGGCAACACAAAATCCCGATCATAGGGAGAGGCACTCTGTAGAATCTGGAGTGGATGGACGATTTCAACCTAGACAGGTCTCTGTCTCCACTCTCTTCCGCCGACAAAACAAACATCGACTAAGTGACCCATAGAATGGTCAGAAACGATGGGAGAGTGCAAAGGTTTGGTTCACTATCTACACCTCCAATGATCCCTGCTCGGCCTTAAAAAAAAGGCGCTTGAGAGCAAGTCTTGCGAGAGCTCAATCGGCCAATTCCAAGCACGACTGAGCCTCCTCTAGAAAAATTTGAAAAGCGAGAGGATCAAAAATTTGGTTGATAATGGTTAAACATAAGCTAATCAGTTGGTTGATAACCGACACAAGCATTTGTTCAAGCTAATCAGTTGGTCGATAACTGACACAAGCATTCGCTCATAACTAAAGTAGGATCTAATGGTCAATATTTTTCCAATCGTCTAACACTACATCTAATGTTGAATATCAATAGAGAGTGGCAGCTAAGGTCATCCATTTCAAAGGGGAATGCCTTATGGTGTAATTACTTGTAAACACCTTGGTATAGTCGCCCTTTCTAGCCTAGAGGACAAGGTGAATTTGAGGCTTTAATTAAATAGATCGCTCAACAAAAAGAAAGAAATGGTTACAAAAAAAACAAACCTAAGGATAGAAGGTCGAAGAGATTTTACTTCAACAATGGCAAGTAGAGTAAAAAGAAACAACATAACATAGGTTGAAGTTTTTACCTGTTCCTTCTATAAGAAAACCAAAACATTCCTATAAATTTTGGGTTAGGGTTTGAACGGTGGTACTAGAGCTCATCCGGTAGACTAAGGGTCAACAAATGAGTAGGAGAGGCATTGGGGGTGTGTGGTGTAGAATTTTCTCTACAAATTAGCTAGCTCACTGATATCACGTAGAAATTTCACCTGTAGATCCAACTGATATATGCAATGTACTAAAGAATAATACTAAATCTACATCTACCATAAACTTAGCGGAAGCTTAATTGAACATGAGTAACTTCAAGCATGAACATATATAACTGAGAATAAGAAGTAATCAACCATAACACAGAAGATATAACCTGGGGAAAGCACCAGCCTAAAACCCCATCTCTGTATTATCAATCAAGTGGAAATATGTTCGGGTTACACAAAGGCTTAGCTCAGAAGATATCCAGCTCTCAGTACAATCCTTCTGCTGCTCATAGACAGTAAAAGGTTTATCACAAACCTTCTCATTTTCCCTCCAGGCCTCCTATTTCTATGCACAGTTTTTCCTGGGTCCTCTAGCTGCAACCTATGTGATTCTCACCTCACACACAACACTAACCTCTGAAATAACTGCACAAACCTGAAGGAGATAAATCCTCATCATGGATGAGCTTCCTTTATAGGAAAAATATTCATCCAACTGATAGTATATTGTCCCTTCTCTAATCTCAACTGGGTCTTTGTCTGAACTGAAATGCATCAGTTATCCATGAGTGAATACACAGTTATCTAAAAATAATAGTTGTCACATGCATACATCTGAAATATCATCTTCTGATTCTATTATAGACCAATCATCTTGAAATTCTTCTATATCTATACAAGCTTTAAGTTTACTTGATAAATTTTGCGAGCACTTTCATGCGAAATGTCCTTCCTTTTTACAAATGAAACAACAATTATTGTTTCTTGGTTTTGATCTTTTCTTCAAAAATTTATACTTTAGGAACAACTTTCTTGGATTTGAGATTCTCTTGGTTTTAAATCTACCATACCTCTTTGTTTTCTTTTTCCTTTTGAATGGTGTCCATGGTAGCATGCTTTTGCAGACATCTGAACTCGGTGTGATGTCATGTGCCTTCTTTTGCCAGCATAAGTATTTAAATTTCTCTGTGATTATGAAAAGAAGGTCAACCCAATAAACTTGATCTAGTCTTTTGTTGTGTACATCTAAATCTTTCATAATGAGGTCTCCTAGATTGCCTGGTAATTTTGACAAAAAAGAAATTTTTTGAGCCACATCATTTGAGAGATTAGCTTTGAAAACCTCAACCATGAAATCTTTGCTGAATTGATCAAAGTACTTCAAATCTTTTAATTCCATTCGACTAAGATCTGTTATCAATTGCTTCTTCTCATCAACTGGTTCTGGCAGAAACTGTGTCTTTAGCAATAATTCTAATGTAGATAGTCTGGCTTCCATGACGGCTCTTCTCTCTTCTTTTGACGGTCCCATCCACCAATCATAGACTATACCAGTCATGTGTTTTTCTGCTAGGACCATAATGGATACATTATCCAATTTTGTTGTAATCTGCATCTGATACAGAGCACCTATCCGAATCCGAATTGATTCTCCAGGGTTTGAAGAATTATCTAAATATAGAATATAGCCACTTGTATTGGCAGCATATAGATCTTCTTCTACATGTGGATACTTATTCACTTCTTTCAAGATATGAGCCTTGTTCTGGTTATTTATGGATGGCAAGATAAAAGAAGGAAATTTGGAGGCAGCTTGATCAAGGGTCATCACTTCTTTTTTTGAAACAAAAGGTTTATCTGTTTTATATGCTTCCTTTTTTTCACTGGTTAGTTTTCCAGTGTTCTTTGAAGTGGACTCTTCTGCACTAGTTGCAATTACTGCTTCTTTTGATTCTTCTTCTTCCTGACCCCAATAATTGGGTGCACTCATATCTATTTGAAACTTAGGGATTTCTTTGGCCTTTTTCTTTTGTCTCCTTCTTCTTCTTTCTTCCTTTTCTATCTTTTCTGATTGTTTCTCATCATAGAGCAATTTTAGATTAGCATTTATCAAATCTGCTTGTTTGCCTAAGTCATCTAGAACATCTTCAGTGTGTGAACACCAAGTGGTTAGATAGTTTCCTATCTGGTATACCTGGTCCATATCATTTGGATTTTGTGAATTTTGTTCTAGTAAAGGAGCATAGTCAGCTCTTGTTGCTGGCTATCTAGTATTGGATGAAGAAGTACTGAATTTTGTTTTAGGCGGCCATTTTCCTCCTTTTACAAATCTCTGATTTGCAAACTGGAATTCATCAACAAGTGGAGTATGACTAACATATGTTCAAAACATCTTATTTACAGCAAAGAAAGGTTTTTCTTCTGGTATGTACAATTGATTTGTAGACAACGGTATACTAGTGGAAGAACTGGCTTCATCTAGTGAAGGAATATGATGATAAAAAGATTTTCTACCACTTACAAGAGGTTGTTCATTTTCTTGAATTGCTAGTAACACATGTTTTTCTGACATGATTATAGGCGAAGGTACTTTTGATACTTTTGGTCAGTCTCGAAGAATTCTAACATGACCATCTGATACAGACATTCTTCTAATATTGCTCTTTGAACTGTCTGCGGATGCCAGAGATTTATATTGGATATACCAGTCATTAGGCAAAGCTTCTTTGTCATAATGAACACCTTCTACTTGAGCATTGCTCACTCCTACAACAACACAATCTTTTAAAACTGGCTGTCTTAATTTAGGATGTACAGTATTGGTCAGCTGGAAAGAGGTTTGGATTAACACAGATAAATATTCATTGTCTTGAACCATTTCTAGACCTTGTATTCCAACTAAAGCTTTCCAACAATCTTTTAAGTGAATATCAGACAAAATAATGGTATAATCTGGATAGATAGTGCCATATTGACATCCCGAGGATAGATTTCCAAGTATTATCCCAATCCGGGCATGATCATATATGTTATTTCTGGTGTCGAAGACTTATGCTATACAAGGAGTATTGAGACCATGACGGAATAATGGAGCTAATCCAATTCTAATTCCCGAGAAATGAAAATAGGAGAATTTCTTTTTAGCAACATATTTTCAGAATTTTTTAATTTCATCTTCAGAAAAAAAAATTGAGACCAACAATTTGTACAGATGGACCTGATATTTTTATCTTTAGTTCAACTTCTTTTAGCCAAACTTTTTTGGATAGACTAAACAAAGATGGAACATGGTAAACTTCTTTAGAGCTCAAAACTGGCGGGTTCCAACTTTTTGGATCTTCAACCTTTTCATGTTGTACATTGTCAGATTCAAGGGATCTATAGTCTACTTCAGATACAGATCGTCTATCAATATGTGAGAATGTTCTTAGGAAATTGGCCATGTTGAACTTTTACAATCTATTTCATGGATTGACTGAAGCAGCTTTTATCTACACAACACTTGTATTACAAATGATTTTCGAAGGCTTCATGGCTAACTTTAGACTCTGTCTATAGAATGTATCATGTCCAAGGAAGGAACTATGGCTCTGATACCAATGGGGTGATCGATAAACAGAAAGACGACAGGGTAGTGCACGGAACTGTAGCAGCACTGTAGCAAGCTTTACTAAATTGAACACAAATTATGGGACGAGGCTAAGCAAAGCCAAGCAAGCACAACATAAACGCAACAATAGAAAGCCTTGGTATTAGAACTTACTTCTAATCAAATTCAAAGACTATTAAACAGCAGATCTAAGGCAGGTTACTTCTCCTCAAGCGAACATGCACGTGAAACTATGACCTCTATCCATGGGTCTTCAAATGCCTGTGCCTTACAATTCCAAGTTCTTTTGGATGACAGAAACTATCCTCGGACAGGCGGCCTAGTAGGCTTCAATATTAATAAAAACAAGCAAAATACATAAGGCTTATTACAACATGAGATCTCAGAGTTCTTCGTCAAGCGATGTCTTGAACATTTGCAGATCTCTCTTTTTATAAACTCCCTGACTCTACTCTTCTAAACTACAATGAAAAAGCAGAAGTAATTGAGGGTCCTTTTGGCATATTTTCGTCGATGGTGTCTACTCAACCTTTCTGGTAGAATCTTTTCTAGTAGTAGAATCTTTTCTACCAGAAAAGTTGAGTAGACACCATCGGCGAAAATATGCCGAAAGGACCCTCAATTATTTCTGCTTTTTCATTGTAGTTTAGAAGAGTAGAGTCAGGGAGTATATAAAAAGAGAGATCTGCAGATGTTCAAGACATCGCTTGACGGAGAACTCTGAGATCTCATGTTGTAATAAGCCTTATGTATTTTCTACCAGAAAAGTTGAGTAGACACCATCGGCGAAAATATGCCGAAAGGACCCTCAATTATTTCTGCTTTTTCATTGTAGTTTAGAAGAGTAGAGTCAGGGAGTTTATAAAAAGAAAGATCTGAAAATGTTCAAGACATCGCTTGATGGAGAACTCTGAGATCTCATGGTGTAATAAGCCTTATGTATTTTGCTTGTTTTTATTAATATCAAAACCTACTGGGTCGCCTGTCTGAGGACAGTTTCTGTCATCCAAAAGAACTTGGAACTATAAGGCAAAGGTGTTTGAAGACCCATGGATAGAGGTCATAGTTGCACACGCATGTTTGGTTGAGGAGAAGTAACCCGCCTCAGATCTGCAGTTTAATATTCTTCGAATTTGATTAGAAGTAAGTTCTAATACCAAGGCTTTCTATTGTTGCATTTGCATTGTGCTTGCTTGGCTTTGCTTAGCCTCGTCCCATACTTTGTGCTTAGTTTAGTAGAGCTTGCTATAGTGCTGCTACAGTTCCGCATGCTCCACGCACTACCCTGTCGTCTCTCTATTTATCGATCACCCCATTGGTATCAGAGCCATAGTTCCTTCCTTGGACATGATACATTCTATAGACAGAGTCTAAAGTTAGCCATGAAGCCTTCGAAAAGCATTTGTAATACAAGTGTTGTGTAGATAAAAGCTGCTTCAGTCAATCTTTAAAATAGATTGTAAAAGTTCAACATGGCCAATTTCTTAAGAACATTCTCACATATCGATAGACGATCTGTATCTGAAGTAGACTGTAGATCCCTTGAATCTGACAATGTAGAACATGAAAAGGTTGAAGATCCAGAAAGTTGGAACCTGCCAGTTTTGAGCTCTAAAGAAGTTTACCTTGTTCCATCTTTGTTTCGTCTATCCAAAAAAGTTTGGCTAAAAGAAGTTGAACTAAAGATAAAAATATCAGGTCCATCTATACAAATTGTTGGTATCAATTTGTTTTCTGAAGATGAAATTAAAAAATTCCGAAAATATGTTGTTGAAAAGAAATTCTCCTATTTGCATTTCGGGGGAATTAGAATTGGATTAGCTCCATTATTCTGTCATGGTCTCAATACTCCTTGTATAGCAGAAGTCTTCGACACTAGACATAACATATATGATCATGCCCAGATCGGGACAATACTTGGAAATCTACCCTCGGGATGTCAATATGGCACTATCTATCCAGATTATACCATTAGTTTGTCTGATATTCACTTAAAAGATTGTTGGAAAGCTTTAGTTGGAGTACAAGGTCTAGAAATGGTTCAAGACAGTGAATATTTATCTATGTTAATCCAAACCTCTTTCCAGCTGACCAATACTGTACATCCTAAATTAAGACAGCTAGTTTTAAAAGATTGTGTTGCTGTAGGAGTGAGCAATTCTCAAGTAGAAGGTGTTCATAATGACAAATAAGCTTTGCCTAATGACTGGTATATCCAATATAAATCTCTGGCATCCGCAAAAAATTCAAAGAGAAAAATTAAAATAATGTCTATATCAGATGGTCGTGTTAGAATTCTTCTAGACTGACTAAAAGTACTAAATGTACCTCGGCCTATAATCATGTTAGAAAAACATGTGTTACCAACAATTCAAGAAAATGAAAAACCTCTTGTAAGTGGTAGAAAATCTTTTTATTGTTATATTCCTTCACTAGATGAAGCCAATTCTTCCACTAGTATATCGTTGTCTACAAATCAATTGTACATACTAGAAGAAAAACCTTTCTTTGTTGTAAATAAGATGTTTCGAACATATGTTAGTCATACTCCACCTGTTGATGAATTCTAGTTTGCAAATCGGAGATTTGTAAAAGGAGGAAAATGGCCGCCTAAAACAAAATTCAGTACTTCTTCATCCAATACTAGACAACCAACAACAAGAGTTGATTGTGCTCCTTTACTAGAAAAAATTTCACAAAATCCAAATGATATGGACCAAGTATACTAGATAGGAAACTATCTAACCACTTGGTTTTCACACGCCGAAGATGTTCTAGATGACTTAGGCAAACAAGCAGATTTGATAAATGCTAATCTAAAATTTCTCTATGATGAGCAACAATTAGAAAAGATAGAAAAGGAAGAAAGAAGAAGAAGGAGACAGAAGAGAAAGGCCAAAGAAATCCCTAAGTTTCAAATAGCTATGAGTGCACCCAATTATTGGGATCAGGAAGAAGAAGAATCAAAAGAAGTAGTAACCGCGACCAGTGCAGAAGAGTCAACTTCAAAGAACATTGGAAAACTAACCAGCGAAAAAAAGGAAGCATATAAAACAGATAAACCTTTTGTTTCAAAGAAAGAAGTGATGACCCTTGATCAAGCTACCTCCAAATTTCCTTCTTTTATCTTGCCATCCATAAATAACCAGAACAAGGCTCATATCCTGAAAGAAGTGAATAAGTATCCACGTGTTGAAGAAGATCTGTATGCTGCCAATACAAGTGGCTATATTCTAGATTTAGATAATTCTTCAAACCCTGGAGAATCAATCTGGATTTGGATAGGTGCTCTATATCAGACACAAATTACAACAAAATTGGATAATGTATCCAGTATGGTCCTAACAAAAAAACGCATGACTGGTATAGTCTATGATTGGTGGATGGGACCGTCAGAAGAAGAGAGAAGAGTCGTCATGGAAGCCAGACTGTCTACATTAGAATTACTGCTAAAGACACAGTCCGTGCCAAAACCAGTTGATGAGAAGAAGAAATTGATAACAGATCTTAGTCGAATGGAATTAAAATATTTGAAGTACTTTGATTAATTCAGTAGAGATTTCATGGCTAAGGTTTTCAAAGCTAATCTCTCAAATGATGTGGCTCAAAAAATTTCTTTTTTATGAAAATTACCAAGCAATCTAGGAGACCTCATTATGAAATATCTAGATGTACAGAACAAAAGACTAGATCAAGTTTATTGGGTTGACCTTCTTTTCAGAATCACAGAGAAAGTTAAATACTTATACTGGCAAAAGAAGGTGCATGACATCACACCCAGTTCAGATGTCTACAAAATCATGCTACCATGTAACCATTCAAAAAGAAAAAGAAAACAAAGAGGTATGGTAGATTTAAACCCAAGAGAATCTCAAATCCAAGAAAGTCGTTCCAAAAGTATAAATTTTTGAAGAAAAGATCAAAACCAAGAAACAATAATTGTTGTTTCATTTGTGAAAAGGAAGGACATTCCACATGAAAGTTCCCGCAAAATTCATCAAGTAAACTTAAAGCTTGTATAGATATAGAAGAATTTCAAGATGATTGGTCTATAGTAGAATCAGAAGATGATATTTCAGATGTATATATTTTGACTGAAATATCAGATGTAGAATAAGAAGAGTGTGTCCAGAAGATGAATATCTGTTTATCCTATTCAGATGATGATTTTTTAGAAGAACTCCATTACAGTGAACAAGAAGAAGAAAGTGACATTGAAGTCACTAGCGAAACAATAGATGTTTCAGAAGATGAATCAGAAAGTTCACGGTCAGAGCAGTCAGAAGAAAAATATAAGCAATCTGTGTTACCTTTTCCAGAAGTAAATTCTTTCTATCCATTTCAGAAAAGAACCACAGCCTCCACCAATCTTCCAAAACCAGAGATCAATAGGATAGAAGAAAATACTTTGTTAAAAAAGACAGTCAAGACTAATAGCATTATTTATATCCTAGTTCAAGTTCAAGTAAAATATGAATGTATATCTATTGATGCATTCATAGATACAAGTGGATCGAATAATTTGGCTAGACCATCTCTATTTAAATCTCTGTGGAAACCGTTGCAAAATATACTGGTGTCTGAAACCATAGGAGGATCTGTGAGTTTAACTCATTATGTAGACAATATTCCATTAAAAGTTGGGGGAGTATAGTTAAGATTTCTGCAATACAACATTTTGATCCCTTAGCTAGTTTAATGTTGGGAATGCCATTCTTAAATTTTGTGCTTCCAGTAACAATAAGCCAAGATAAGCTAATTATAAATCTGAAAAAGAAGGCTATTGCTGTACCTAGATTCTTTATTGCAAATTCATAAGCAAGACATGAAAATAGCCAGAAAATGGTAGGAGCCAGAAAGCCATTAAAAGATGTTGATGACTAGTAGGAAGTTCTACAAATCTATGAATCAAGAGCAGAATCTAAATCAAAACAAATGGCATGCATAGATCCCAATTGGTCTACAGAACAAACTGCTATCCATAACAAACTTCTAAAAAGCTGTTCACAAAATCCACAACAATTTTGGGTAGTAGAAAGTCCAATGAAAGAGATTGTGACTTTGCATGATAATGGAGTCAAAGGGAAAATGATTCCTTGCACTCCTTCAGACGAGCAAGAAATAAAGAGACAAATTAAAGAATTGTTAGAAATGCAGCTCATCGAGCCAAGTGAGTCTCATTATTCTTGTTCAGCGTTTCTGGTAAGAAATCATTCTGAGATAGTTAGAGGTAAACCTAGAATGGTGATAAATTACAAACCTCTAAATGAAATCACTCAGAGTTTTAATTATCCACTGCCAAGGCCAGAAACCATAATGCAGAAAATACAGCACAAAAAAGTATTCAACAAATTCGATATGAAGTCTGGATACTATCAGATTCAAATACAGAAAGAAGATCGGCATAAAACTGCTTTTATTTGTCCTACTGGATTTTACCAATGGAGAGTTGTTCCATTTGGTTTGAAAAATGCCCCTGCATTCTTCCAACGAGGAATGGATTTCATTTTTTCCAAGTATGATTTTATTGTTACATATATTGATGACATTCTTATTCATAGTCCAGATGTAAAAACCCATTTAGCGCACTTAGAGATTTTTCTAAAAGAAGTTCAGTAGCATGGCATAGTTTTATCAGAAAGAAAAATGACTTTATTTCAAGACAGTATAGATTTTCTAGGAATTCATGTAGTCAATGGTGCAATTCAGATGCAACCACATGTGTTGACTAAATTAACCCAATTCCCAGATGAATTGAAAGATACAAAAACAATTCAAAGGTTCTTAGGAGTCCTGAATTACATTCACAAGTACATCCCAAGATTGACAGAGAAAACAACTCCAATCAGAAAACATCTCAAAGAGGGATGGTCACCAGAAGCAACAACAACAGTCAAACAGTTGAAAGCAAAATGTCATCAATTTCCAAAACTCCAACCAGCAGGTGAATTCACACCCAGCCAGAAGAATTATTTTATAGTAGAAAAAGAAACATTGGCTATATTCAATGGGATACAAAGGTTTGAGTTATACCTTACACCTGTGAAATTCTTAATACGAACAGACTCCAAGAATTTCAAATATTTTTTATCTGCCAAGATATCAAGACAAATTGCAAAAGGAAGAATTCTTGCATGGTAGATTTGGTTCCAACAATTTGATTTTCAAGTCGAATGGATCCCAGGTAATTCAAATTATTTGACATATTCGTTAACCACGGATATGAATAAAGCATTCATGACTGTCCAGGTTCGTGTTTTACCATTCCAGGAAAAGGACCACACGATGATAGCTTTTATACATTTGTTGATAGATTCAGATTGTTTGAAGACATGCAAGCCATCTTGCAGAAGAAATCAAGAAAGTTGTGGGAATGAGACCGAGAAGAAAAACTTGGATCAGAAAATGCCAAGTTTGGCAATCCAAGAATGTAGGTATGTCTTTAGGCCTAGATGCTGAACTGGTAAAGGTATATCCTTTTCCTAACATGAAAGTAAAGTTATTTTTCAGAAGTCTCTCAGTTCTATGGTCTAGCGAATATACTGAACAAATGATATGGATCCTAAAGTTTTTGAATATTTATCAACTTATTGGAGGAATTGATTTTGCTCTCAGCATTTTCACAAGAGTAAAAATTTTAGATCTTGAAACTATTCCTTTTAAGCATGAAGTAGAGAAATACATTCTATCTCTAAAAATCCCAGACATTTTTGAGGAATTAGAAGCGTCATTTCTACAAAGGTTTGACAAGAATTATGCAACAAATGACACTTTTCCTCAATATGAAATTTTTGAAGGATTTGCTGACTGGGTGATAAAAGATGGATTCTGCAGAAAAAATCCAACCACTAGGATATCTCAGTGCATTCAAAGGACATTGCAATATCTCAGAACTTTCTCATCTCCTTGGGATTATCATAGTCTCAAACTAAGGGAAAGTATTACTCCCAATCCTTTTTCATAGGTTTTTAGTCATGAGCAGATCGGAAAAATCGAGACAAGAAATAATAAAGAAATGATTAAGCAGCATGCTGGATGGTTGAATGAATTCGGAAATCTGAGGTTAATAGAAAAAATACAGATTCTACAAAAAATGGATGATCTACAAGGAGAGCTCAAGGCATTAAGATTTATAATTAATCAAAAGGATTTGGTAAATATCAGCATTATTTCAACTAATTGGAATAATAATGTAATCCATATTATTAGTCTGATGATTTCAAATAGAATCTGTACATCGATGATTTTTGAATTAGGTTGGAAAAACAAAGATTTTATGAGTGATAATTCCAGAGAATGGGTTCAGCATGCAATTGAAAGTTCCACTAATATGTTTCAAATTTTTAAATGGGAACTTTTAAACGACATCAAATTGGCAGTACAGAGGTCACCCATGATCAGAAATGTCTTTAAAGATTCTTTCCTAGATATCGAGATCAATCCTTTATCTTTCCTTACAAAGTGGGGAAAACAATTGGCTAGGTACACAACTCAGCAACAGGGTCTCCACCAAATAAAGATAAATATGGAAAAGGGAGAATCATCAAGAGCATCATCAAGAAGGACAATAATTTTAGATGAAGATGCCAAAGGAAATGGAAAAGCAAAAGAATCTACTTTACGGAACGAGCTGTCGGATGCCCAGGACCTAGCAGATATCGATTGGGATGAAGAGTACTCTAAGATGATTGAACATCACTACCAAAAGATGCTCGACCAGTCAAGGCTAGCACATGATTCTTCACAAGAGTCTAATTTTGATAATGACTATGATTCAGATAGAAGTCTGAAAGGACCATGGTAGAATCTTTTGTACCAGAAAAGTTGAGTAGACACCATCAACAAAAATATGCTGAAAGGACCCTCAATTATTTCTGATTTTTCATTGTAGTTTAGAAGAGTAGAGTCAAGGAGTTTATAAAAAGAGAGATCTGCAGATGTTCAAGACATCGCTTGATGGAGAACTCTGAGAACTCATGTTCTAATAAGCTTTATGTATTTTGCTTGTTTTTATTAATATTGAAGCCTACTGGGCCGCATGTCTCAGGACAATTTTTGTCATCCAAAAGAACTTTGAACTGTAAGGCGAAGGCGTTTGAAGACCCATGGATAGAGGTCATAGTTGCGCACGCATGTTCGGTTGATAAGTAACCCACCTTAGATCTGTTGTTTAACAGTCTTCGAATTTGATCAGAAGTAAGTTCTAATACCAAGGCTTTCTATTGTTGCGTTTGTGTTGTGCTTGCTTGGCTTTGCTTAGCCTCGTCCCATAATTTTTGCTCAGTTTAGTAAAGCTTGCTACAGTGCTGCTACAGTTCTGCGCACTCCATGTGCTACCTTGTCATCTCTTTGTTTATCGATCAACAAACTATATCTCATTAATTTAACACCTTGTTAAATTAATCTAACTGTACTTGACTAAGTTAAACTAAGTCAAATGATCCTCTCAATATAGAACTCATCCTTAATTCCTCAATCAGTGGAGCAAATCAAGGACACATTCCGCAATCAGTGGAGAAATTATTGCATGTTCTCACAAAGACTTCAAGTTTGATTTTCCTTAACTAATTAACTCATGGAGAATTAATTAATTAATATTCAAACTGCTAGTAAGACCAAATTCAAATTTTAAGGTCGGCAGAGGTAGCTGGTTGGTAAAGTCAAACTCGTAAAGACGGTGAAGTCTTGTGCTCAAACCTGAGGGAGGGCGTTGACTAGTCGCAGGTCTTACTTGTTTCCTGGGCCAAGCCTGCTCACCTTTTGAACCCTACCCTGCAAAAATCGAGATCCGCATCCTTCGCGAGTTGTAGACAGTGAGCCCCTGCCCTTTGCTGGCCTGGCTCCTGCGAACCCGTTCGCTTGAGGTCTCACTGCTTGCTGCAGCCTACCTCCCATGGAGCGAGCTGCTGACTGACAGATCCGATCTCAGAGACTGCAACTATGGAGGGGCTGGGCACTCCCCAGGCGTCTCTTCCGCCCCCTCCGCAGATCTCTCTTTCTGAGGCTTTCAACAAGCTCTTGGCAGGACTGCCAAAGAAGAAAAATACTAAAGCTGCAAAGTTTGTCAAGAGATTGGACGATATTCCGGTGATCTCCCTCCCTCCAGAAACCCTGATCCAAGTTGCCTTGTCATTGGCTGAACGGGCTCTCATCGGTCAGTTCACTGGGCTATGGCCATCCCCAAAAACCACAGAAAGTTGGGTTAACAGAAATTGGGCACCACTGATCAAAGAAAGCGTCACCTCTTACTTTCTGGGGAGAGGATACTTCCTCTTCGAACTCACATCAAAAGAAGACAAAGACCTGATCTTCCAAAATGGCCCCTACTTCATGGGCCCTCAGGGTCTGTATTTGAACAAATGGACCCTGGACTTCGATCTAGCAGTAGATGTGCCCAAAGCAGTCCCGGTTTGGGTCAGGCTCCCAAATCTCCCAGTGCACTGCTGGAACTGGGATTCTTTGAGACACATTGGAAACGCCCTGGGGAAATTCATAGATCGTGCGAACAACAAGGACCAGTATGACTGTGCCAAGATCTGTGTAGAAGTAGATCTAGAGGTGGGACTACCAGAGGCCATTACAATAAAGGTCAGAAGCTGGACGCACATGCAGAAACTGGACTATGAGCAGCTGCCCTTCAAATGCCGGAAATGTCATGTTTATGTTCATTTCGCCAGAGGCTTCCCGACCAACAATGACGCTGTGCAAGGGAAAGAGGATGGATGGAATCAAGTCAAGCGATCCAAACCCTATCCTAAGAATCAGAAGCAGGGAGGCCCTAATGGCAGAGGAACCCAGCAGGCCACTATTCAGCATATCCCCATCAAATCCTTTCCTAAAAACAAGTACGATCCCCTGAGTATGCAACTAGAGAGCACACAAGAGGGCGAGGCTCAAAAGGAGGCAGAAGCTACTCAAGAGATCGAGGCTCAAAAAATAGCTCCCACAAGCAAAGGTACTCCCTCAGCCTCCCACAAAGGAACAAGTGCTAAAGACCCAAAAGGAATGATCATAGAAGATGAGGAAGAAGAGCAGGAAACAGAAGAATCAAAAGAGGAAGGAGAAATAGGAGAGTCCCATACCACTGTAAGAAGATCAACAAGAGGCCGGAAAACCGACAGGGAAAAAAGGGAGCAGGAGACCTACAAAGAGAAACTTCAGGGCAGCCAACCAACTTTGGAAAAAATGCTAGCCTCAAAGCCTAAGATACTGAAAAATCTTCCCCAAGGCTCCAAGGGAGCCCACCAGAAGCATAAATAATGAAGGTCATCTCCTGGAATTGTAGAGGTATGGGGAGAAAAACTAAAGAAGAAGCCATCAGAAGTCTAATCAGGATGGAAACCCCAGACTTACTTCTCATCCAGGAGACAAAGCTAGAAGACATAGTCTTCCTTCAAGCAAGCAAGAAACTTTGGAATAAAAGCGAAGCAAGAGCAATCTCTGCCCGAGGTGCCTCAGGAGGGATAGGCACTCTTTGGAACGCTAATAAATTTACAGTTCTATTTGAGGCTAGAAATATCCATTGGTTGTTGCTGAAAATGCAGAACTTGGACACTAAGGAAACGTTTTGTCTATTCAATGTTTACTCTCCAGTCAATGTTGGGGAAAAAAGACTGCTGGGAATCTTTAAGACACCAAGCAGATTTGACAAATCTGGAAAATATAATAATCGCTGGCGGCCTCAACCTCACTTTGCATCCATCAGAAAAAAGGGGAGGCAGCGTAGTTAGAGACCCGACTAGAGAATGGGTGGAGGACATAGTGCAAGACTGGGATTTGCTGGACATCAAACCCTCTTCTGGTAAGTACTCTTGGTCTAATAAAAGAGTGGGACCTGGACACATTGCTGCCAGGCTAGATAGATTTATTATACAAAGTTCCTATTTGTTGCTAGGTTTAGAGCCCAGAATGCATATACTTGCTAGCAGCATCTCTGATCATAAGCCCATAAAGCTAGAACTCCTAGCTCATCTTGATCTGGGCCCTATTCCATTTAGATTCAGCCCTCTTTGGGTAAAGGAGCCAGATTTCATGCAAACTGTCAAGGAATGTTGGAACCAGCCAGTTAAAGGATCACCATTCTATATTTGGGAGGAAAAGCTCAGAAGGGTGAAAGGAGCTCTAAAAAGATGGGCCAAAACGCTGTCCAATCCGGCCACAGAAAGGAAAACCATTAAAGTTGCTCTTGTTTCCCATCAAAATGGTATGGAGAACGCTATGCTCACAAAGGATTTATTAGATCAAGAAACCTAGTTGCAACAGCGCTACCACAAAGCCTGCTTAGCTGAGGAAGAGTATTGGAGATTAAAATCCCGGAACCTCTGGCTTAAAGCAGGGGATAGGAACACTACTTATTTTCACAAACAAGCCCAGGCAAGGAAATGTTTCAACACCATCTCAGAGATTAAAGAATAGGGCGATATCCATAAGGATTTTGATCACATAAAGAAAGCAGCTTTTGCTCATTTCCAAAACTTATATAGTGAAGACAAGGATCCAAGCCATTATCCAGATCTGCTAGATAATATACCCTCTGTAATTACTCAGCGAATTAATGAATCTCTTGAGGCCAAAGTCACTAAAGACGAAGTGAAAAAGGCTCTCTTCGATATGGACCTGGATAAGGCCCCTGGGCCGGACGGTTTCTCTGATAGATTCCTTCAAGTCTACTAGCCGATTGTTGAAAAAGACCTCCTCAAAATGGTTCAAAAATCCCAAAATACACAGAAAATAGGAGGCAGTACTAATTCTACATTTTTAGCACTCATACCCAAGGAAAAAGGTGCCAATAACTTCAGCAGATTCCGGCCGATTTCCCTATGTAACACAGGGTACAAATTAATCACCAAAGTAATTGCAAATAGACGGAAGGTCATTCTCAACAAAATAATTCCAAAGAATCAAGGAGGCTTCATCCAATGTAGGCAAATCGTGGACAACTTCTTCCTGGTACAAGAGGCAATTCATTCAAGTCTCCTTCGAAAAGAGCAAGGTATGGTGATTAAACTTGATTTAGCAAATGCTTTTGATCGAGTAAATCATAGCTTTCTTTTAAATGTTATGAGCAAGTTTGGTTTTGGAGCAAATTTCATTAAAGGGATCCGGGCATGCATCTCGGAGCCATGGATTGCTCCTCTTGTTAATGGAAGAGCCACAGACTTTTTTAAAGCCTCGAGAGGACTTAGGCAGGGGTGTCCTCTATCCCCTTTGCTCTTTGTCATCCAAGCCTCAGTTCTTAGCTTCCTGCTAGACAAAAAATTGCAAGACCAAGAAATCAATGGACTGTGTATTGCAAGAGGGATCAAAAATATTAATCATGCCTTGTTTGCGGATGACACTTTGCTTTTGGGTCCTGCCTCTATTTCCTCTGCCACAAAATTCAAAGCGGTTCTGGATGACTTCAGTGAAGCCTCAGGCAACATTGTTAACAAGAGCAAATGCCATATTTTCAGCTGGAATACTACGCCCAGACTGCTATCTGCCATCTCCAGATGTTTGGGCTTTGAAGCTTCCGCCTCTTGGTCTTCTTTTAAATACCTGGGCCTCCCAGTATCTCACAAGAAACCTGCAAGCAAAGAATGGCTCCCATAGCTGGAAAAATTCAAGGCAAAGATCCAAGCCTGGAGATATTCCTGACTGAATACTGCTGGCAAAACAGTCTTAATTAAATTAGTACTTACCAGTTTGCCTCTATTTCAATTCGCTGGGCTTCTCGCTCCGGCAGTCATTCTAAAAAAAATGGAATACATAAGGAGGTTCTTTTGGAAGGGAGGAAAACAGAATGAAAAAGAGATCCCCCTTATCAGCTGGGAAACCATCTCCAAGCCATTGTGGGAAGGTGGTCTAAATTTCAAAAATATTTGTCAACAGAATGTGGCAATGGCTGCAAAAATCATTTGGAGGATCATTGCACCCAATCCTGGCTGGGCCCAAAAGGCGCTCTGGAAAAAATATTTCAGAGGACCAAGATCCAGATGTTTAGAAAATGTGATCCATCTGCCAAATTCGTCGTTCCTAAAAATATATGACAGAGCCGCACCTCTCATCACCACCCACTCTTACTGGATCCTAGGCAATAGGAAAAAAATCAACATCTGGATGGACATAATCATGAATAAGGAACCAATAGAAGTCAGAGTCTCCATTAATTCGCTGCGCTGCTGGATGGACAGTGAAGGACTGCGAACACTGTGGGATATCTCATGCTGGAATGACTTGGTATGGGCAGGTTGGAAACGTGTAAAGATGCCGGATAACCTGAACTCTGAATGGACCACGCTGCTCGACTCCCTGCACGGGTTGGCGCCCACACACTCGAGGAAAAGAGATGTGAAAGGTTGGGGGCCAAAAGCCAGAGGATACCCAGTCTCCTTGGGGTACGCTAAACTAAACGAGAGACCACACGTTCCCCCTGATCCAGCTCCTTGGCAAGGTGTCTGGTGACTATCTTCATGGCCCAAGGTGGATTTCTTTGCCTGGGTTTGCTGTCATGGCAAAATCTTAACTTATGACAACTTGCAGAAGAAAGGATTCCACAGCCCATCCATCTGCTCACTGTGCAATGAAAACGCTGAAACAGCAGTTCATCTCCAGGCAGATCTGGTCCTTCTTTACCCAAGATTTGGATCCTAACTTCACTCTTCCTTGCTCCACTTCTGAAATTTTCTCTAAATGGACAAACAGATATCCAGGTTCACCCCTAAAAACCTGATTATTAAAGCAGCATGGGCAGTCCTCCCAAAGATTATCTATTGGCAGATATGGCTAGAACGTAACAGAAGAATTTTTAGAAATACAAAGCAGAGCCACAAAGTCTTAGAAGCCAAGATTAAATGCCACATAAAGGAGTGCTTGACTGATATAAAAGACAACTCCAATCTCAGTCAACAGGACATTGCATGGGGATCAACTCTAGAACTTCAATTTCATCCAGCAGTCAGAAAATCCCCCACCACCAAAGAATGGCAAATAAGGAAACTGAGAATGACTTTCAAGATTGGTTTAAATCGCAAGCAAGGCACTTCCTCTTTTTTGATGGAGCAACAAAGGGAAATTAAGGCAAAGCTGGTGCAGGAGGTGTTGTTCTAAATCAAATTGGGGAAAAAATTCTCTCCTACTCTTGGGGACTTGGATCCTCTACCAGCATTCAAGCTGAGGCCTTGGCCCTCTTCCAAGGGTTCAAGACCCTTAAAGATCTGGACATAAATTAAGAAATTGTTGTAGGCGATTCCCAGGTCATTATAAATGTAATGGTTTCCAATACTCCAGTTTTAGACCTCAATCTAGAAAGGCTGATTACTAGGATCAAAGGTTTGGAAAACAATTTTCAGAACTTGAAGTACTATCATGTGTTGAGAACCCACAATAAAAAGGCGGACATCGAAGCCAATAAATTTTCCCTACTCTCTGCTGGGGTCAAGTTGAAAGAGGAAGAAGAATCATGGGAACCCATTCCATAAATTGATTGCTGCCATGTTCTACTGTCTGCTATTAAACAAATTTGTTTGTATCTTCAAGTGGGGGAAATCTCTGAAATCAACTCATTGGGTGGCTTTCCAAGGAAGAAATCTGCAAGTTTTAGCTGCATTCTCATCCTTAGTAGTGAGATACATTAGGGCAAAGAAACTCATAATGTAATCATATTTTTGGCATTCAGCCCAAGATTAATATAAATGCTCCATAACCGTTTCTGTATAAAAAAAAAAGACCAAATTCAAATTTTACTTCCTATTTTAGACGAGGGACTGTCTAAAAATAGGAATCCAACTTGAACTGCTAAAAATAGAACTTCTTTTTTAGCACTTCCATTTTTCATTCCCTGTTGCCCAATCCAGCACTGATGCCCAAACTATTATTTTAGCACTTCTATTTTTAGCAATTTCTTGTTGCCAATTTTCAACATGTGGGGTAGTTACCCCAAAACAACCACGACCTAATCCGGCTGTCAGATCGTACCTTAAATGTTAGTGTTAGATCTAGTGACACATACCACCATCAAGAGATGCATGTGCCATTAGAAAAGTCTAGAACTCATCCTTAGAATCGATTACTTGATACAAGAAATTTAGGAATTTAGGGTCAATAAGTTTATCTATGTTGAATTTAAGCTTTTGTGATCTATATCAAGTTTATTGAGAATATTTTTCGACGGAAATCACATTATAATACTTTTATCGATGTGTTTCAAACCAACGAGTGTGGTTCATCTGTGGTTCATCGTCGAGACAAGTTGAAGAATTAGATCATGGCTGCATGTTAATAGGGAGAGCAGATCTGTGGTTCATCGTCAAGACAAGTTGAAGAATCAGATCATGGCTGCATGTTAAATAGGGAGAGCAGATCTTCCAATGGCTATATTTGACTAGGAAACGACTATATTGGACTAGGCAATTTGACTGAGAAACGACTAAATTTGACTGGCCAACCTGACTGGACCGAGGGAAAGGAAAAGTTACTTTTGTCATAATTATTACCAAAATTATTGTTATATTTATTACCAACATTTGAATAAAGGTAATGTTTGTATTTAAAAATTAAGAGAATGGATAAATTAGTTACTACTAGGCCTAATTATAATCATATAAATAAATGGCTAGTTAATTATTATGAAAGTTAGTTTTTGTTATATTTATTACCAAAAATCGTAATCACTAAATCAAACATTAATCATTAATAACCTAAAAATTACTAATATGGAATACTAATTAAATATATATGTATGTTATCAAATAGCTATATATCAAAAATCAGTAATATAATATGGAATAATATGTAAATATATACTTTCTGAATTAAATATAAATATATAAATAAATAGTTAATTAGTTATTATGCAAGTTAGTTTCTTGTAATATTATTATCATAAACAGAAATTGTAAGAATTAACTCACAAGACCCTAACCTACAATTTTTGTTTATGATAATAATATTACAAGAAACTAACTTGCATAATAACTAATTAACTATTTATTTATATATTTATATTTAATTCGAAAAGTATATATTTACATATGATTCCATATTATATTAATGATTTTTGATATATAGCTATTTCATAATATACATATATATTTAATTAGTATTCCATATTAGTAATTATTAGGTTATTAATGATTAATGTTTGATTTAGTGATTACAATTTTTGGTAATAAATATAACAAAAACTAACTTTCATAATAATTAACTAACCATTTATTTATATGATTATAATTAGGCCTAGTAATAACTAATTTATCCATTCTCTTAATTTTTAAATACAAACTTTACCTTTATTCAAATGTTGGTAATAAATATAACAATAATTTTGGTAATAATTATGACAAAAATAACTTTTCCTTTCCCTCGGTCCACTCAGGTTGACCAGTCAAATTTAGTTTCTCAGTCAAATTGCCGAGTCAAATATAGTTTTTTCCTAGTCAAGTATAGCCGTTGGAATATCTTCTCTCCCTATTTAACATGCAACCATGATTGGACTAAAACAAGTGGGAGGGATCTTTGAGGATGGAGCGCATCGGATTAAGGTAGCAGATTAGGGTTTTCTGCAAATTCCGCAGGCCGTCACTGTTAACAGTTTTTCCGTTTCATTGTTGGTTCGCCGAGGTCATTTATCTCGCCGTTTACACCCGTCGCTGTCCGCAACAAACCGCTGGCCGTTATGGAGGTTCATATGGAAACAGACCTCGTGGACTATTCCGCGGATCCTTTTTCGGATCAAATTATATTTGATAACCCTAATTTTTCTGTGTCGGTTTCTGAACCACCACCGGTTACGGATCTCATCTCGCAGGTCTCTCTGCCCGGTTATAACTCCGCCCCCTCCGTCTCTGAGCCGCCTCCTGTGGACACGCCAGGTCTGGAAGCTCCTCCCCTGTCTCCAGGTACACTTCACATCCTATCTACCTATACTCCACACTTGTTATCTTTCGATCCGCACCCGCCCCTCTCCACTGTTCTCCCGAGTCCCTCGGTGGACATTCCTGTGGTTGGATTGCAAACCCTCCCTGTATCTGGGCTTTGACCTTCCGGATGTTTTGAAACCCCGGCGGTAAACGTCAAACCTGCAAAATCCATCTCACCTGAGAGGGTCCAAAACCCTTTTGTTGATCACCCTTCGGCTCCTCGTACCAAAAAGAGAAAATCAAGGTGTATCAAGGCGACGACAAAGGATATTACCATCAGGTTTGGCAAGACATCGGCTATAGGGGAAGCGGCGGTCATGGCACGAACGGTGTTGGTTGGACATGTGCGAGGACGTGCATACTCCGCAAATAGGCTGACGCAATGGGTAAGGGAAATTTGGGGTGCCCTGCTTAAAGAATTGCCTGATGTTCATGTCCTCCCCCGTGGATGGTTCTCCCTCCATTTTGCAAAGGAAGTATACACGGATCTGGTACTGGCAAAGTACTGGCATATCGAGATGGCACCGGTTCTGCTCAAGAGGTGGAGTCCCCTCTTTGACCCAGAGCGCGAACAGATCGGAGCAGGACCCCTGTGGGTTCGACTGCCGGGGCTACCACTACAATACTGGAGTGAGGATGTTCTCATTAGGATTGGAAACGCTCTGGGCACCTACCTTGACCATGATCGCACTTTTGTAGAGTCAAAGAAGCGAACCCTCGCTCGTGTGCTGGTTCATTTGGATACCCGAGAAGGACTGGAGGAAAAGATCACCTTACAGTGGGGAAAATATAGCAGGACTCAGATTCTTGATTATGAAGGTGTCCCATTTCGTTGCAATCGGTGCCATCAGGTGGGACACCTATTCAAGGAATGCTCGCTCAACATAAAACCAGAGGACTCCCCCAAGTCCACTCCCATCCCATCTAGAGGAGTTTCCCCTGTAATACCTCGCCCACCTCAGGGGTCCTCATCTGCTGCACAAGCTACTCCTAAAAAATCTGGGACGAAGGGACTTGGTTCGTCTTCTCGCCGATGACCAGGGCTCGGGCTGCAGCAGAAGCCGCACAGGCCTCGGGTGCCACTCTAAACCCTTCTTCCATTTTACTTGGTAACTCCTCTTCTATGGTTGTATCAAATGCACATTTCACTATGGCACATTGCACCATGTCGTCCCCCCCCCCCCCCGATCGTCACTACTGTTCCACCTTCCATTCCTCTCTCTTCCTCATCCACCTCGCTGTCATCCTCCAAGAAGTCTTCCTCCCACCCTTATTCTCTTTGTCCTCGCTCTCACACCGTGGATTTGTCAGGATGCCAAGTCGGGTTAGGAATTGTTTCCCCGGGCCCGGGACCAATGATCACCAGAGGTAGAAAGACTGATCTTTCTAAAGCTATCAGGAGGGCTGGGGTGGAGGTCGCATCTAGTCATCAATCCACTCTTGATGGGGTCCTTAGAGCAAATTTAACCCCGAGAAGCGTTCCCCCATGAAATTCTTATCTTTTAATTGCAGGGGTATGGCTAGTGCCCCCAAAAAACTAGCCCTCCAAAGACTCATTGAGGTTGAACAGCCTGACATTATATTGCTTCAAGAGACTCTAGGTCTAGCCGAGATTATTACACAATCTTTACAAGCTCTGGCCCCGAGATGGAAGTTTTTGGTGATTGATGCTGTCGGGCGATCAGGGGGATTGGCCATCGGATATAACCCTAGGACTATTACGGTTGATGCATCTTGGGGAGGATATGGATTCATGGGAATCGACACTTTCTCTGCGGAAATTGGTAAAACACTCCGAATTGTGAATATATATGGCCCCTGCTACCATAGGGAGATGTTTTGGATGCATCTCTTAAACCTTTCATTATTGGCTCCAGATCACACCATTCTGGGTGGGGACCTAAATTTTTCTTTGGGCTTCAGTGAATCCTGGGGATTTTCAGCTCAGGTGGATGCCATTACTAAGTTCATGAATAATATCTTGGAGCAGACAAATTTTATAGATGTCCCCATGCAGAAGCCCCTGCCCACTTGGAGGAACAGGAGGGTGGGTTTAGCTGAATTAGCCCGCAGACTCGACAGATTCTTGCTGAAGGGTCCTCTGCTACAGCATCTTCATCATTATAAGCAATGGGTTGGTTCGGGGGGTATAACTGACCACTCCCCTATATACTTGGAAATTCTTGGCCCTCAACAGAAGCCAAAAGCCCCTTTTAAATTCAACCTTACATGGTTACAAGACTAGGGCTTCATGAATTTGGTTACTGATTTTTGGAAGGCACACCCCATCGATAGAGAGGCATCACTGGCAAAAGGTTTTTGCAAAAATCTCACCATGCTGAAGCATCTAGCTATTAATTGGGCAAAGGAGGAGAACAGAAATGAAACCACTCATTTCACCCACATTGAAGCTGAGTTATGCTCCCTTTTAGATGATCGGAACTTAGGTTTCACCTCAGGTGAAGAAAAGTCGCGTTTGATTGAGCTGGAAAACCAAAAGGCAAATATCCTAAGATTAAGGGAGGAATCTCATAGACTGAGAAGCAGAGAAATCTGGCTGAAAGCTGGTGATGAAAACTCAAAGTTCTTTCAAAATTATGCAAAGGGAAGGAAAGTCTCAAATACTATTTGGAATCTCCCTCTCCCAGAGGGGGGCCTTGCAGACTCTTTCAACAAGCTCTCCCAGCTCGGCACATCTCACTTCAGGAGCATTTACAGAAATCCACCAGGCTCAAACCTGGCTGAGATCATCAATGTGGCAAATCACTTTCCCAGATATGTAAATGAGGAGGATACTGAAGACCTTACGGCTCCTGTCACCATGGGGGAATTGGAGAGCACTTTAAAATGGTTCAAGAAAGACAAAAGCCCTGGCCCGGATGGTTGGACAATAGAATTCTATCTAGCCTTTTATGATCTACTGGGTCAGGACCTGCTGAGGGTGGTGGAGGAAAGCAGATCATCTGGTTGTTTATATCATGCTATTAACTCAACTTTCATTGCCCTCATTCCCAAGACTGACTCCCCATCCTCATTCGATGACTATCGCCCCATTTCATTGTGTAATTGTCTCTACAAGATCATCTCCAAAATTATTGCCAACCGACTCAGACCCATCCTTTCAAAGCACATTGCTCCTCAGCAATTTGTGTTTCTTGAAGATAGACAGATCCATGAAGCCATCGGTTCTGCCCAAGAAGCCCTTCATTCCATTTGGTCCAAACATCTCAAAAGCATCCTTCTTAAGATTGACCTATCTAAAGCTTTTGACCAAGTCAGCTGTATTTACATTAAAATGCTCCTCATCCATCTGGGTTTCCCCCTACCCCTCATCAACTGGATCATGGCTTGTGTCACTACCCCCTCTTACAGTGTTCTCATTAATGGATCGGCCTCCCATTTCTTCCACTCTGAAAGGGGGCTCTGACAAGGATGTCCCCTATCTCCTCTTTTATTCCTTATTGTTATGGAGGGATTGAGTCGTTTAATCATTTTTGCAAAAAGAGATGGATCTCTCAGTGGTCTCAAGATCACTGATGATTGTTATCTCACACATCTATTATTTGTGGATGACGTCCTTATCTTACTGGATGGCAGCATCAGAGACTCACTGACTTTTTCTCGCATACTTCAGCTTTTTTCGAGGGCCATTGGCATGATTGTAAACCAGCAAAAATCCACTATTACTTTTGCGCGCACCTCTGTCAATGAATCGCAGTACGCTCATCAGGCCTTCCCTTACAATATCCATCCTATGGACAGAGGACTTAAATACCTGGGGTTCTGGTTAAAGCCCTCATGTCAAAGGATAGCAGATTGGGTCTGGCTCGTCACCAAATTGGAGAAAAGGCTCACCTGTTGGAGTCACAGATACCTTTCCAGGGCAGGGCGACTAGTGCTTATCAAAACTGTACTGGAAGCAACCCCAGTTTTCTGGATGGCTCTTACCTGGATACCCAGACATATTCTTGCTCGCCTACAGCAAATATGCAAAAGATATCTCTGGGCTGGAAGCCAGGACAAATGCATCTTTGCCTGGATTGGCTGGCAAAAGATAGCACTCCCAAAGAGGTGGGGGGGTTGGGGCCTAAAATATCTTACACTATTTGCACAAGCACTGGCGGCGAAAATGAGCTGGTCTCTGCTAACTAGCCAGAACTTGTGGTCACGTCTATCATATCATAAATATATATGGCCCCTTGATATATTGGAATGGGTAAGGCTCCCTAGCTGGCAAAGAGCAGGTATATCATTCGTATGGAAGGCATTGCTTTACTCATTACCCCTGATCAGGGATAACCTGGTTTGGAGAATCAGCGACGGATCCCTGGCTCGAATAGGAATGGACCCTTGGATTGGCAGCGGAGGTAGGCATATCCTATCACAAGATCTGGTTAGATATCTACATTCCTGAGAAATAAAAGTTTTTGCACAAATCGCAGACCAGGAAAATACAGGGATTTTTTATCAGGCATGGAGGACGGCACATCAATTGAACCTCCCACACAGATGGCATCAGGAATGGCAGAACTTCAGAGAGGCTTTAATTGAATCCCACATTAGAATCAAAGAGGGCCCGGATGAACTTATATGGAGCCAAGCTGAGAGTGGTAAATACACTCCTAAGGTCGGTTACATTTTACTAAACATTCATAAAAAACCTGATACTATCTTGACATGGTGGCACAGCATTTGGAAGCTCACAGCATCGCCAAGATCAAAACTATTCTTCTGGTGTATATTGAGGAATAGAGTACCTACAGGGGAGCATCTCATGCATAGAGCTCAATATGGACCAACTTGGTGCGTTTTGTGCAAAGGAGCATCAGAATCCACAGAGCACCTTTTCATGCGATGTAGAGCTATACAAAATCTGTGGCGCTCTCTCTCTAATATAATCACGTTCGATGGAAATTGGGATGGAACGGACCTGAAAGATGCATGGGAAGCATGGGTGCAGAGACACAAAGGTTCGAAGAGCTTAAACCTCCCAATTCTTGTTAATTGGCATATCTAGAAAGCCCGTAATCGCCTTATATTTGACAACAGGCCTGTTCACTGGCCTATGATTGAGGTCAGGATTATTGCTGCACATAGGGAACTACCAGACCCCCCACCTCCTAAAGAACGCCATCCTCATCCACCTCCCTGCATTGACTCTAATACACCATGGGCTTTCTTCTATGGAGCTGCAAACCAACAGGGTTGTGGGGGTGGTTTCATCATTCACATTAATGAACATCA
The DNA here is from genome assembly GCA_031772625.1 of Pinus tabuliformis. Classification (NCBI taxonomy): domain Eukaryota; kingdom Viridiplantae; phylum Streptophyta; class Pinopsida; order Pinales; family Pinaceae; genus Pinus; species Pinus tabuliformis. Next base: position 450,847,684 of record CM062808.1, on the reverse strand, counting down.
TTACTACAAAGTAAAATTGGGTCCGGGAGCAGGAACAAACAATTATGTTGAGCTCATTACTTTACGACACTTACTACATTTTGCTCTGAGTCACCACTGCACCAGCATCAATATCTTCGGGGATTCAAAAATTATAATCAATTGGTTCAATGGCATATCTGACTGTCACATACACACACTCAGCATCATTTTAAATGAAGTATATGTATTCAAAGTAGCTTTTAACAACATCTCTTGCTCTCATATTTACAGGGAACATAACTGCAACGCTGATAAATTATACAAGGAGGCCACACTGATGAACAGGGGCATATGGGAGATTACAGAGGTGCAAGGACAAAATGAATACAAATACTACCACCGGCCATACATAGATCAGAGCTATCAACGTGCACCTGGTCACTAAATACTGGGTGTTATTTTTTGTTTTGTAATTACTGCTCTCTATTTTGACAAACACATATGCATATTTTTTGATAAGACACAGTATAAGCCTAGAAAGGCCAAATGTATACAGTTTTTTTGACAGTACATATCAGATAAATATAACAGATTGCCCTGCGCGGTATATCTGAAAGATGGACATATACAGCTCATTATATGTAATTATCCAAGAATGATCACTGTTCACAGTGGTAACAGCATATGCGTAAAGCATCTACAATATGTAATTTTTCCAATATAATGAAAAATTACGGATTTTCCCAGAGGAAAAAAAAACATGCAACCATGATCTGATTCTTTAACTTGTCCTAACGATGAACCACACTCGTTGGTTTGAAATGCGTAGACAAAAGTATTATAATGTGATTTCCGCCAAAAAATATTCTCAATAAAGTTTATGTATGTTTGTATCTTAAATATATAACATAATTACAAGAAATCATGCACGATGAAAACAACCATGAATCTTATGTTAATGAAGCCCCTCAATATACAACCAATAATATCACCAACATCTACCAAGTGCACACTCATAGGTATGTCACTTCTTATATAAAGGACCTATGCATAACATAAACCATTCAAACAACGTTGATAAGTTTGTAATAAATTGTAATTATTATTTATGAATGATAGTAAATAATGGCTATAGTAATTGTGTTTTTCATAAAGGTAAAAGCAAAGAAAATTTTGGGTGGATAAATGTTATAAGTGGCATTAGAGCTGAAGGGTTCAGCACTGTGGCCTGATTAAGGGTAAGAGAAGTGAAAATTTATGTCAAGAGTGCATTGAAATAATCTCATTATATGAGTCAAATTATCAAAGTATTAATCAATTTATTGTTGAGGCATCCCTTACCTATAAAGGTTGACTTATTGAACTCCTATGAGAACAAATAGTTGAAAGATTTATTTGACAATAAATGATAATTGGGAAATCTATATTCTATTACTGTTAGATAATGAGAAAATTTCAAGAGTTTGGAATAATGAGAAAGCACATGCACTAACAAATTAGAAGATGAATACTAGATAAACTAAGGAAAGTGACATTTCCTACACTATGGATAAGATTGAGAAGGAAGATGGGTGTTGCATGTGAGATCATTCTGAGAAGTTTTAGATTTTTGTAGGACAATTACATGTTAATGGTTGCAAGATTCTTTTGTTAATTTACATAAGGTTTATTTAGATACATAGATTATAAGAGTGATAACGATATTTATAATGATTTAGGTCAAGAAAGGAGACAAGTATAAAAAGTAGTTAAAAGTACCACTGATGTCAAAGTAAGTAACATTTAACTGTAATATCAAATATATTGCACCTGTACTGGACGTCGATCGAGAACCTTGCATTAGGGGAAATTTTAGTCTAAAAGTGCCTATGAAATTTTCATGTAATTTCCATGACATAATATGTAAACCAATCAAAATCCTTTAAATTTAAAAAGAGGTACATGTAAAAATTTTGGAGGGTAAAGAAGAAAAACTACTTTTTTTAACTATATTCTTGGCTTATCTCCTTATATGTTTACTCAAATTTCAATTCTAGGAATTCGTTGGATGCATAATTAAATTCCACATCCAAGCTGATAAAGGAATTAATGATATTTTGCACTAAAACGTTTGTTGAAAAGGGATCAATAGAAAGAATGGTCATCATAGTAGAACAATTGGCACAAACCATTAGCATAGAGGATTATAACAGTCAAGCGGTTGAGATTTGTAGTTGAATGCCTAGATATGATACCTGATCAACAACTAGTGAAATGGAGATAACTTGTGACATATATGATGTAAAAAAATAATTCTCAGGAATAAAAGTAAATAATATTTGGAAGGAGTGTGGTTATGGTATCTAGTTTATTCCTCAACACCAAATGGATATGGAGGCACAACAAGACAGTGTTGTTGTGTTATATCAAAATTTAGCAGGTATAAAGTGAATAAGACCAAAGTCGAAAATATGAAAATGTATTAAGAAGTGAAATGGCCCTAAGCATGGGAAATGAATCTAGATAGTTTTTGAAAATTTATGTGCCTTGTGTACGTAGAGGGTTCAAGAATTCTATGAGTTATAAACTCACAATACTAAACCCTAAAATGAATAATAATTTTACTATGATATCTAAATATTTTAGAACTGCAAGAAACTATATATATAATATTGGCGCAAAATGATGGTGTCAAACTATATTGGATAACATGCTATCCATTCTATAAAATATGTGTAGTCTACGGGTGTTGTTAATGGAAACCCAGTTGGGTAGACAATTTTGTCGCCTTTCTCTTTATCAGAGAAACATTGAGCTTCTTTTGAAATTGTTTTTTTGCAATTTGTTAATGGTGGAAATGATGATCCTTTGAAAATGATTATTCAAGGAACTGCTAAAACTAGAAAGTCTTCTCTTATTCATTGTATTTATCGTGTTATTTTTTTCAACAATGAATGATAAAAGTCTATTGTTATTGCTTGCTCCAATTGATATTTTTTCTCTTAATACACATGGAAAAACAATACACTTTGCTTTGAAAATTCCTATAAAAGATAATGAGTAATAAATTAGGCACATTCGATATATTTTTATTGATGAAATGAGCATTATAGGTTGAAGGTTATTCATACAGATAGATTCTTGTTTGCGAGAATCCTTTCCTGAAAACAAGGCTTCTCTTTTTGGTGGCAGCTCCATGGTTCTTGTGAGTGACTTTGGACAACTAACTTTTATTAAGGATAAACCCTTGTACGCATATAAAATAGCAAGGAAAATGTTGTGTCAAAGACTCAACATTGTTGTGAATTTGGATAAAATTTATAGGCAACAAGGAGATGATCTTAGACATGCATCTTTCCACAGTCTTTTAACCAATATTAGAGATGCATTTCCTTTTCTGGATGATTGGGATCTTCTTACGAAGTGTGTCAATAGAGGCTTACATCCACACAAAAATAGTTTATTCGATTCTTCAGTTCACTTGTTTGCAATTAATAATCTCGTCAATTTACACCAAAGGAAAATGATAAAATCATTAAATTGTCCATTTGCAAGATGTGTTGCAGAATGTGTTAGAAGAACAAAAATAGTTGACAATGATGATGATGTCTTGGAGCATTAAGTGTTAAGGTTTCATCGAGAGTGTGTCATGCTGACATGTAATTTATGGGTTGAAGTTGGATTGGTTAATGGTGCACTTATATATATTGAAGATATCGTATATGTTCCTAGTTCAAAGTCACCACAACTTCCACAATTAGTTATAGTTATTTTTTAGAAGTACATTGGTGTTCCATTTGACATGGATTTTCAAAACATTTTTCCCATAACACCTATCGTTAGAGGGAATATTAAATAGATGCCTTTGAAAATGGCATGGGCCCTCACTATACACAAGTCATAGGGGATGAATTTTCAATGAGCCACTATAGATATTGGAGATAAAAAGAGGTGAGGTTTGACATTTACAACTATATCAAGATTGAAATCCATTAATGGTTTATGGATTTCACCACGATTTTATTTTCAACATTATTTAAAAATGCAAAACAATGCTTATGTTACACTTAGGAAGAAAGAGGAGGAACAATTGAAGTCAATATCATTTTGAGGTATTTATCTTGAATAGAGTTTAGTGCTTTAGCATAGCTATGAAACTAATATGAATAATTTTTTATTTTGGTTGTTGTAACTTGCAATAAATTATATGTACACCAATAAGTTATTCATTTTTTCTTCTTGTCTATATTTAAATAGATTTGTTAATAATTAAAGCTAATAGATTAAATAATTAGAAAAAAATTACATGAGTAAATAATTTATTGTAGTGTTGTTTTCATTTAATTGGTTAAATTGTAGCTATTGTTTAGTTTTTTGTCCTTATTTTCAATCATATTAAATTTATCTCTCTTTATTTTTATAGTGAATTCTTGTTTTATATTTTATCTAAAAAAATATGTGTGTGTGTGTGTGCATCTGTACTAATTTTATTTTATTTTTATTTTCTCATTAAAATGCAAATAAAAAATGGTGTCATGTATTATGCCTCAATGGTTCATGTTATTGCTAAAGCAATAAAATTTCTCGTTATAGGTTTTAACCCTGTACATAAATTACCTACATATGAATTCTAAAAATAGAAAATAAACAATGGCGAGAACATAAGTCATAAAACATATATACACAGATATTTTCCCCTCGATCCCAAAATGAGGACTACTAGATTGATTTTTCATTATATTCCTTTCAATGTTACAACACATATATATACATGTCGAAACATTTAACCTGAATCCATTAACCATGGATTAGAACATAACCATAGTTCCCTTGACTGGATCTACAAAATTCCATGGGCAGAAAACCATCATGCCAAAAACCATGTGCAAAAGTACACATGCACAAAATTGTAGGTAGGTCCCTCCCACCTAATATAGGGATCCAAAAATAAATTCTCAGGGCACTGCACTGGACCCCGTGTAGGGGGGTTACTGCCCCCCTGAAACCCCCTTACATGGGGGGTTGTTCCCTCCCTGTGACCCCCCCCATATGTGTGACTAGTCGTGATAGAATATAACACAGAACCATTAGTCTCCCACTTGTTGTTTTCCTTTCCACACAAGGGGTCATAGGAGAGCTTAGTCATTATTCCAAGCCCTATAATGCCCGTTATTTCTCTACACCAAGAAAACTAATCATTTCTCACAGACTTCGTCAATGCATCTGCAACATTCTTCAAAGTTTCCACCTTTTCCAGCAACACCTTTTTGTCCTCAACCATATCCCTAAGAAAGTGATACTGAACATCATTGTGCTTTGTCTTTGAATGATAAGCAAGGTTCTTTGCCAAGAAAATTGCACTTTGGTTGCACAGTATATCCTTATAGCTTGATGTAGTAACCCCATTCTTGAACACAATCTCTGCAACCAAATTTCTTGCTTTATTGCATGAGTGGTTTCCACGTATTCTACCTCTCTAGTTGAAAGTGCCACTACAGACTGTCTCTTGCTCATCCAACTGACTGCACCTCCAAATAGGTTAAACAAATACCCACTTGTACATCTTCTTTGATCCAGATCTCCAACCTAGTATGCATCAACAAAGTCACGTATGTCCAAAACTCTGTCCAATCTTGGTCTTCCTTGGTAGGACAAACCATAATCACTAGTGCCACGAAAATACCTAAAAACCCACATCAATGTTGTCCAATGCTCCTTCCCTGGTTTTTACATAATCCTGCTCAATACTCCCACTACATGTGCAATTTTCTGTCTCGTACATGCCATTGCATACATCAGGCTACCAACTGCACTTGTGTATGGAGCACAGGACATATCCTCTTCCTCTTCTTGTGTCTTGGGACACTGGTTTACTATCCTACATATTAATCTTTTGTAGTATTGTCACATACTTCCTTTGGTTTAACTAGATCTTCCTCTTTGCTCGATATCATTTAATTTCCATGCCCAAAATATAGATTGTGGCACCAAGATCCTTCATTTCGAATTTGGAGGACAATCAGGTCTTCAAATCCTGGATAATTTCTTTGTCATTTCCAATCAACAACATATCATCGGCATACAAGACCAGATAAATAACATGGTCACCAAATAATTTAAAATACACACAATGATCTTCTTTGCTTCTAGTGAAGCCAAGTCCCTGTATATATGTATCAAATTTCTAATACCACATCCTTGATGACTATTTTAACCCATACAAAGAATTTTTTAACCTGCATACCAGTTCTTTCTTACCCTTCACCGCAGAAACAATAGATAAAATTAATCTAATAGAAGCTACCTTGGAAACTGTAGGAGAAAAAATATCACCAAAATCAATTCTTGGCAATAGAGAATAATATTTTTCTACCAACCGAGCTTTGTATTTCTCCACATTGACTTTTTCATTCGTCTTCTTCTTAAACACCCATTTTCTTCCAATGGGATTCCTTCCAGCCAGTAAGTCAACCAAATCCCAAGCCTCATTTTTTTCCAAATATGCCATTTCATCAACCATGGCCTCTTTCCATAGTTTTCCATCCTCTCGGATCATCATCAATAATAGATAAAGAAAAATTTGAATAGAAATCAAATGGACTATATATTTTTGGTTGCCTTGTTTCTCGAACTGATATTCTCACAGCTAGAGTTTGTGGCTCTTCATCTTCTAATTCATGTTCTGTTGTAGAGTCTGGTTCTTCCTCCTTTAGCTCAAACTCTATCTTCCTAGGTTCCTTTGGTAGGACTTCATGTTTAATAACATATTTCACCTCTCTAAACACATCTCGACTGTATACAACCTTCATTATTTCCGGGTTCCAAAGCTCATAACCTTTTAAACCATCCTTATACCCAATAAATATGCACCATTCAAATTTACTATCCAACTTGGTTCTTTTCTCATTTGGAACATGTACATATGCATCATAGCCAAATACACACAAATGTGAAAGAGAGATTTTCTTACCAATCCATACCTCATGTGGAGTCTTATCCTCCAATGTTGAAGAAGGTGATCTATTAACTTGGTAACATGTAGTCTCCACCGCCCTACCCAGAATTCTTGTCTTGACCCGACACCACTAAGCATGATTCTTGCCTTTTCCATCAATGTCATGTTCATTCTTTCTGCAACTCTGTTTTTTGAGGTGTGTAAGGAGTAGTCTTCAACCATGATATACCACACTTCTTACAGAACTCTTCAAATTCCTTCTTGCAGAACTCTCCACCACTATTTGTCCTAAGCACCTTTATCTTCTTCTCTGTCTGCTTTTCCACCAGAGCCTTAAATTCTTTAAGCCTGTCAAAGGCTTCTGATTTATTCCTAATGAAATATGTCCATGTATTCCTTGAGAATTCATCTATAAATGATACATAGTACAAATAATTACCTAGTGATGGAACCAGCACAGGTCCAAACACATCATTGTGCACAAGCTCTAATATCCCTTTCGTCCTCTTAGCACCAAAGGGAAACTCACTCGATTATGCTTCCCATATACATAATGTTCACAGAAATAGAAATCTAAAGAGAAATTAAACACACCTTCTACCATACCATTACTATGCAATATTCAAAGGCCCTTCTCTCCGATATGTCCAAGCCTTTGATGCCATAACATGGTTATTTCTCCAAAGACCACTAGATTTTCTACTCCATTTTTAGCAACCACAGAATTTTTGCACCCATCAGTAATAGTGCTACCCAAAATCTTGTACAGAGTTCCAATCCAAACTCCCCACATCAATACCAGTGCTCCCTAAACCATATTACATGTATCTTTCTTGAACACTATTTTTACCTGCATCATCCATCTTGCTTATAGAAATCAGATTTTTGGCCAATGCAAGAATATGCGAACACTAGGAAGTGCTCTAATCATTCCACCTTGTAACTTCAGCTTGAATTTTCCATGTCTGATGATTCTAGCCTTCCTGTCATCCCCTAAGAAGACAACACCACCATCATATTTCTCATACTCACAGAACCACTCCTTATGCGGAGTGAAGTGAAAGGATCTACCCGATTCAATCGACCATGCCTCATGATATAAATGTGTACTTGAAGAAGAAGCCAAGTACACATCCCACTTTCATTTGAGGTGGTTTTCACCTCTACAGAAGGAGCATCATCAAATCCATTTCCTTTCTAAGGAGATTTAGATCTACAGTCCTTTTTGAAGTGTCTTTCCTTTCCACGTTTCTGACAGACCTTTATAGGTTTTTCCTAGAGATTTATATCCCCCTCTAGATTTAGATCTCCCACTTGAGGACTTTTTTTTTGTTTCTGTTTTGGCACCGTCCTCGTACAAACAAGGAATATCCATTGTGGCTCTCCATATTTTTCTGTGGTATCTCCTCCAACAACAAGGATGAGACTATTTCATCCAACTTCAAGGTAGTTGTATTGGTAACTATGGCAACAACCAAACTATCCCAAGAATCAGGGAGAGAACACAACAAACTAATGTACATATCTTCATCTAAAATTTTTATATCAACATATAACAACTAGCTTACCCTAGTATTAAAGGCATTAAGTTGCTTTTTCACCAAGTCTCCATCCTTCATCCTCAGGTTATACAGATTTTTTAATAGGAACAATTTGTTTACCAGATACTTAGATTGGTACAAAGTGTAGAAATTCCAACTGTAGATCAACAAATTATGCAATATATTAAAACACAATACAAGATCTACTTCTACAACACTTTGCGGAAGCTTAATCGAATTGAGCAAGATCAAGAGAACACATATAACTGAGAATTATAAATCAATCACACATAACACAGAAGAAATACTCTGGGGAAAGCCTCAGCCTAAAACCCCAATCTCTGTATTAGCATACAAGTGAAAAATATGTTCATATTACAAAAAGAATCAGCTCACAAGATATCCTTCTCTCTCTGCAATCAAACACTACTGCTCATAGACAGTTAAAGGCTTCTCATAAACCTTCTCCTCTGCGCTCCAAGCCTCCTATTTCCTTGCACAATTTTCCTTGGGTCCAGTGCTACCACCTGTGTGAATTGGCCTCTTCACACACTCACTAACCTCTGACTGAACTAACATGCATGAGTTATTTATGAGAGAATATTCAGTTATTTTGAGAGTAGCAGTTACATGCATGCAAGCATTAACTAACTGAACTCACAATTAATTCAACAAACTATTTGAATTAATCTAACTAGACTTGACTCAGTTAATTGAGCTAACTAATTACAACTCATCCTTATCTCTTTAACTGATGGATAAATTCCTCAATCAATGGAGAAATTGTTGCATGTCCCCACATAGATTTCATGTTTGATTTTCTACAACTAATTAACTCAAGATGAATTAATTAATTATTTTACAAATAGCTTCTAAGATCAAATTCGAATTTTACTTCACTATTTTAGTTCAGGGACTAACGAAAATAGGAATCTATCCGGAACTGCTATTTTTAGCAATGATATTTATAGCACTTCCATTTTTCATTCCTTGCTGCTATGTCCAACACTAGTACCCAAACTTCTATTTATAGCAATTCTATTTTTAGCATTTCTTGTTGCTATTTTCAACACTCCCTCTCAAAAAGAAAGGCATTCAACTCGAACCTGATCCTGAACCTTTGGAATGTTCTGCATGCAACACTTCTACCAAGTGTGGTTGCTCCAGCAACTCTAGAAACAAAAAAGCCTCCCAACTGACCTCTCTATTGGGCTAGAAACATACTCTGATGTTGAAGCTCCCTCCGCCGCTGACAAGTGCTCCCTCTCTTACCTCTAAGCTGTTGCAACACTCCATGCATCTCACATCGTTGCACACCTCTCTGTGCCATCCTGCACTAGTGCAACACTCCTGTGCCTCTCGCATTGTTGCAGCCTACTAGCTCTGCACTATCTTGGGATTCCTACACTGTAGCTCTCTCTACCACTCCATCTGCATCTGCCTTTACCCACTTAGTCAGTCCTACTACTCCTCATTGGGGCTCCCATAGCAAGCTCTAATCAAAGATGTTGGGTACCTCAATGATCTTGCCCCTATTCCAGCCTTCTTGGGACTGTCACTCCACATCGCCCCACCTCCTACTTGGAGGTATGGATGCATGTGATCCCTCTGCCCACTTGGCTCGAAATTTTCCCCTACTAGAGGTCTCTGCATGAGTGGATGCCTCCACTCTATCTCCTCTCGACATCCCCAGTTGTGGCTACTCCACAACCTCCTAAAGCTGCTTCACCAATCGTGGCTCCTCCACAATCGTCTAAGACTTCTCCTGTGGCTACATGTTGAGAGGTAATGTACTCTCCCTCTCAACCACCAAGTCTCCATCAGTTGCCTTGCTCCTCAAGGCTTTTCATGCATCTTGAACCTCAAGAGCATATAGGTTCTTGACTCATGAACCAATCTGCTTCACCTGTATCGTGGTGATGTGTTGAAGGAAAACCTTTCCTTTACTAAAGACTACATCATAGCCCTTGTCTTCCAGCATGGGGATCGACACCAAGTTTTTCTTCAATCCTGGTACATACTTGACATCGGTCAAGGTAATGCGAGCTCCATGCTCCCTCTGAAAAGCAATTGTGCCTACACCTGAGACACTATACCTTTCATCATTACCCATCGCTATGAGTATCTGGAGATATTTCTCCTCCAAGGTACTGAACAAACTCGTGTCGTCGGTCATGTGGAAAGAAGCTCCACTATCAAGAAACCAACTAATTCCCACCATGGTTGAAACCATGCATGCGAAGAGTGTGAAATCCAACTTGAACTATGAGGCAAGTGCCTCACCTTCTGATCCTTCCAAGGATCCCTTCTTGAATTTCTTCAGTGAATAATTTGTAGCAAAATGGCCCACCTCATGATAACGAAAGCATCACACTTTCGATTTTTCAAACTTCTTCCCACCATGGGAAGAACTTGATTTGGGATGAGAATCCTTCTCCTTCCATTTCTTTACCTTACTCGCTAAGGTGCAATTTTCTTCTTCCTTGGATGAAGAAGATCCATCTCCGGTGCTTCTCTGTATCTCCTCTTGCATCAGATCTGACCAAAGTCGTTCCCAATCTGGTAGTTTCTCTCTTCCATTTACCGAGTCTTGGTAGCTATACCAGCTCTTAGGAAGATCAAGGAGTGCAAGACTCATCATGTCATCATCAACAGTCGTGATACCTACACTTATAAACTCATCCCTGTAGGTGGTGAGCTTGTTCAGATATGTAAAGATCGTGACGTCCTTTTCACACTTGATCTTACGAAGCTTGTCTTTCAGCGCCAACTTCCTCTGATCATTTTTGTTCTGATATAGATCTTTAAATGTTTTCCACATCAAAAACGGTGTCTCCTTTCCATGGAGGCTCGAGACAATGTGGTCTCGAACTCCCTCCAAGAGGATTCTCCTAGCTCTAGCCACACATTTCTTCCATTCTGCCAATTATGTAGCATTAGCCACTACGGGCTTGGGGACTTGTTGATCAATGAATTCCTTTAGACCGTTATCCTCTAATATTGCTTCCATGCGATCCTTCGAGGCTATATAATTTGAGCTGCCATCAAGGACATACTCAAGCGTCAAACCGTTGACCGCCATTGATGAAATTGAGATATGATAAGAACTTGATTTCTATATTCAAGAACCACAAACTTTAAACTTTTCCCTTCTTGTATATTGTTCTTCACTTTGATCACCTTTGCTTTGATACCATGTAGAAATTCCGACTGTTGATCAACAGATTATGCAATATACTAAAACACAATACAAGATCTACTTCTACAACACTTTACAGAAGCTTAATCGAATTGAGCAAGATCAAGAGAACACATATAACTGAGAATGAGAAATCAATCACACATAACACAGAAGAAATACTCTGGGAAAGCCTCATCCTAAAACCCCAATCTCTGTATTATCATACAAGTGGAAAATATGTTCGGATTACAAAAAGAATTAGCTCACAAGCTATCCTGCTCTCTCTGCAATCAAACACTGTTGCTCATAGACAGTCAAAGGCTTCTCACAAACCTTCTCCTCTGCCCTCCAAGCCCCCTATTTCCTTGCACAGTTTTCCTTGGGGTCTAGTGCTGCCACCTGTGTGAATTGGCCTCTTCACACACTCACTAACCTCTTATCTAACTGCTCAATCCTGGAGGAGATAAATCCTTCTGCATGGATGAGTTTCCTTTATAGGAAAAATTCATCCAAATGATAGTACATTGTCCCTCCTCTGATCTCAACTGGGTCTCTAACTAAACTGACATGCATGAATTATTTACGAGAGAATATTTAGTTATCTGGAGAGCAGCAGTTACATGCATGCAAGCATCAACTAACTGAACTCACAATTAATTCAACAAACTATTTGAATTAATCTAACTGGACTTGACTCAGTTAACTGAGCTAACTAATTACAACTCATCCTTATCTCTTTAACTGATGGATAAATTCCTCAATCAATGGAGAAATTGTTGCATGTCCCCACATAGACTTCATGTTTGATTTTCTACAACTAATTAACTCAAGATGAATTAACTAATTATTTTACAAACAGCTACTAAGATCAAATTCGAATTTTACTTCACTATTTTAGTTTAGGGACTAACTAAAATAGGAATCTATCCCAAACTACTATTTTTAGCAATGTTATTTATAGAGCTTCCATTTTTCATTCCTTGCTGCTATGTCCAACACTGATACCTGAACTAATATTTAAAGCAATGCTATTTTTAGCATTTCTTGTTGCTATTTTCAACACAAAGTCTCTAACTTGACCCACAAATCCTTTGTTGTAGTTTCCCCTGATACATTCAACAATACTAAATATGAGATACACAACCGTATTGCGCTCTTTGCTTTCCAATCCAAATTCACCTAGCCTTCAGTTGACATTTATGTTGTTCTAGTATCTAGATCTACTGTGATCCACTTATATTTATCCACAAACAGATCCTCCATCTTGAATCTCCACAAGTCAAAACTACGACCATTAAATTTCTCAATCTCTATTTGTCCACTGCTTGCCATCTTCTTTCTCTGCAAGAATCAATCCCACAGATCTCCCACTAAAAAGGGTCTACCATATGCCCGAGAAAAATCTCTTAGCAGCAAAGGCATCCCCTTGAAGCCGAGCATCTCTGATACCAAATGTAGGTTTTAACCCTGTACATAAATTACTTTCATAAGAATTCTAAAAACAGAAAATAAACAATGGCGAGAGCATAAAACATAAAACAGATATACACAAAGATTTTCCCTTAGATCCCACAATTGGGACTACTAGATTGATTTTTCATTATATTCCTTTCAATGTTACTATATATATATATATATATATATATATATATATATATATATATATATATATATATATATATATATATATATATATATATATACGTCGAAGCATTCATATCCCTCAATCCATTAACCGTGGATTAGAACATAATCGTAGTTCCATTGACCAAATCTACAAAATACCATGGGAAGAAAACCATCATGCCTAAAACCATGTGCAAAACCCATGCACAAAACCATAGGTAGGTGCATCGAGCTAATATAGGGTCTAAAAAAAATTTCCTAGGGCACTGCCCAAGACCTCGTGCAGGGGGGCTACCGCCCCCCTGAAACTGCCCGATGGGGGGGTTGTGCCCCCCTTGAGACCCCACAACACATGAAACTAGTCTTGGAAAGAGTATAACACACACCCAAAACTAGCATATATTAGGAAAAGGATTGATAGAAAACTTGGGTTTCATGCTTTTTTTTATGAACATATCTACATCTTAGATGAAATGAAATCAGATGTGAAATACTTGTTGCATGTGCACTAGAGGAGGGACTGGTTGGAAAGGGTAAAGGAATAATTACCCTAGGGCTTTGGGTTAGGACCCCAACATACCAGAAGTAAACTACAACAAGAAACACTCATACAACTTAGGCTAAATGCTTATATAATCAAACTATGTAAGAGCGATCGTACCCGGATTTTCTTCGTTCGAGTAGGTCCCGTAGGGTTCAGACCCTCTACAACTCCCGATGTTCTTCAAACCTGAAAATCATTCAATTCGAACACACATAGTAGTATATAAGTAAATCCTATTCACAAAATTGACTTTATATCATATAAACAAATGATTGATCATACATCAAAACGACATTCATATATGAACTACAACACAATTTGATGCATAAACATAGTTAATTTCGGAAACAAGACAACATTTCTTTTATTGCAGTAAGCTATAAATAACATGGAGAGAATTCACTTGAGTCTTCTTCTTCCGACTCCAAGTGGAACCATCCTCCAGATTCGTCCTATCCCAACCTTCAACAATCTTCTTCCATAACCAACACCATGATATCTCAAGCAAGAAGGTTAATATCTATAATCAAGGAAACAAGGGTTTCCTGAAGCTTGGGGAAGTGCATGAGGCATAGGGATTCATCAGACTCAGTCAGGTATAATCTTAGTATAATAACTCTATCTCTTCTCCCTTAAGGCCTTCCCATAGAGGTGTATTTATACCTCTCCCTATTAGTTTTTTAGTTTGGAAACAGTTGGGCCACAGGCACTGGGAGGTAATCAATAGGTAAAACCCGTGAACTCCACCCATAATTGAGGAAATTTAGTTTTTTTAAGTGTTTTAACACATATACGTGGGTTGGGTATTGACTGACCCACGTGTACACGCTCATATATCAGGGCAAAGTAGTGTACAGGGAATAAACCATTGTTTTTAATATATTTGGACCATGTTTGGAAGGAGGGGTTGCCCTAGGCCATAAACCAAGCATCACAAATACCAAGAGTAGTAAATAGTGCTATAACAGATGCCCCCTAATATATGACGTCAGAAGGGGTACATGATGGTTGAAATGTATTAAGTATATGGAAAGAATCTTGTCGAGACTGAGAAGGACTTCATCAGAATTCAGCCTACCAAGCCATCAAAAAGAGATCAGAAAGAAACTGTTGTCTGAGGCAAGCATACCCATGCTCAAAAACAGTAAACCATGTTTGCATATTAATTACAAGCAGATCCAATATGTATACAAGTATAAAGGAATTGAAAGTACATAATGGATCATCTGATCATGATCGAGAAAGTACATGTCTTAATATCACATATAAGAACATGATCAATGATGTTGAAAAACGAAGCTAATCACTGATGTCAAAAAATGATCCCAATAGTACCAAATTAACATGATGGAATAAAATGATACTACATCGCAACTCGGATGCCACCATATAAGATTTCGATGTGAAGAACTGCAACATATAAGGTGGATGGTGTCAACTAGCAGCAACAGGAGCAACTGACAAGTCAACCAAAACATGCTTATGCAACCCGAGGTCTTCACCAACCACCGTGATACATTTCTACATAATGGGAATAAATGATCTGAGGTCGACCACGTGAGAAATCATTTGATTACCGGTCATTGATGTATACCGTTAACAAACACGAGAATACTCACTGATAATAATAATGAGAGTCAAGGTACCCAATACAATCTAACAAGTGTGAATAAATGAGTTGAAGTCGAACACCTGGAAGAATCTATCAATCAGGGGACAATGATGGTTTCCCATTTTTTATAACAAAGGAATCTACCACTGATGACCACAAACCCCAAGGTACTGCCAAATGGACTCTAGATATTTTTCCCAGAGCAAATGAAATGTAGTCGATAGGAAAAGATCCTCTAGAAGGAAGGCATTAAGGCATCCTTCATCAATCTAGCGCGAGTGTAACCCGTAGGCCAATAATGTGGAAGGAATCGGGTGAAAAATATGTAGTAACCCAACCGAAGCACATTTCTAGAGTACACAAGATGTAGCTAGCACATTATAGAAACCCTCTGAACCAAACAATAATGAAAGCTGACACAAAGGTGAGGAATCCACCAATAGGGTAAAATGGAAACCAAGGCACTGCAAGAATCCCAATGTGTGATAATGAAAGCTAATGTCGAACACAAGGGAAACCACTCAGTCAAAGACCCATGATACTGATCGATGTTGAGCACAAGGTGACCTATCAATAATGAAAATAGGGCCATGGTGCACCTCTAGGTCTGCCCTCAGAGCAATATGTCATAGTCGATAAGGACAGGACCCGCCAGCAAGAAGTCAATGGAGACCTTCTAAAACTGGCACAAGCAAAGGACCAATATAACTGATGTGATGAAAAACATGACATTAAAAACCAGGGATGGCCAATTGAAAAATAGGTCAAGAGACACCACAGAGAGGCCGACTCAGGCTTACTTCCCTTGAACAAAAGCACAACTCAATGATGACTATATGGCAGCACATGATAACTCTGTATAAGTTTGTCATGCATGAGGCATGAGAAAACTCTCCATATGATTGGAAGAGGTAACCAATTGGAGGAGTACTGACTCAATAACAAGGTTAAGGCGTACCTAAGTCAAACTAAATCCTGCCCAAATGGAGGAGAGACTTTCTTTTGAGTGCTTTGTTCAAGGGCAACATGGCTGACTCTAGCTACCAACAAAATATGGAAATGAATAACAAGGTTAAGGCATACCTAAGTCAAACTAAATCCCACCCAAATGGAGGAGAGACTTTCTTTTGAATGTTATCTTCAAGGGCGACACGACTGACTCTAACTGCCAACAAAATATGGAAATGTTGTCCCAATCCCGCTCTTTTTGGAATATATAATTCTTTTTCTTTTTCTTTAAGCTGGAAAAAGAATAAAAGAATGCTATAGTACAGTGGAATGAATGAGTGTCAGTGAAACAAATGATCTAGTTCCTGGGAGGGGAACATTCCTATGCTCAATGCAGGGAGGTGAAACTGGTCAAGGACACTCGAAGGAATGCTCTTTCCACGGGTAAAAGGATGCATCAAGCTGTAGAAGCTAAGTGATTGCATGGTTGATTTTGTAGAAGACATGGCCAAATAAGTGGCTTAAACACGAGTCCAAGTGAAGTCAACTTGAGGCAAAAAGGTGTAAATAGTAAAAATGCAATGTAGCAGTACAACTCAACACAAAGGAGCCTCTCGGGTATAAGGCCAGAAATTAGTGTGGAAGAAAGGAGAATGTGTCTTCAACACACCAGTCATGGTGGGACTAAAGAGGACTCCCGAGCCTACTCAATATAGCATCATGGGAAACCAATGTCAGCGAGGTTCTAACTAAGATTCCCATGTAAAGGATGGCTCTACCATCGCATCATGATTTCAAAATCGGCGAGTGAAAATGGTTTGCTAACCAAGATATGATGGGCTCGACCCTATGGCTAATGTATCACTGAATGGAGGCTAGTATGCAAGATGCAATGGAAAATGGCTTTCCCTAACCTAAATGCTGATGAGTGAATGATACCTGCCATGACGGGTCAGTGATCATCGGATCGAAATAACATCTCGAAGAAGTCTCCAAAATTTTCTAAAACAACAACCCAATCTTGACAATCCAAGCCCACAGGTCAAAAAATCCATGAGAAAAAATCAATTTTTGAAAAAATATTTTGCAATTTCAAAGTTATATAATGACTTTTGGACTCATAGTTTTTTCATTTCTGTTTGGAGCAAGGAGTTGTGGAGCAAAACGGAGCAAGCTTTCCTCTGAACAATTGGACCGTTCAAATCACACCAAAGTTATCAGGTAACCCTCAAATCATACTTGTAATTTTTTGTGATAGTTTTTAGAAGTTTTCTTAAAGTTTTAACCATGGGAAATTATGCCCAAAGATCCAACTCTGTGTACATGTGAGTTGGATGTGATCAACCCACATATACGACGGCCCTACACACGACTGTGTGTAAAGGGAACCTGCGTGTACGTGATTTAAAGCTTAAACATAAAAACTAATGGTTGAAACTCTAATTTCTTGTAGGATGATGTCGGGCGGATAAAGCGTTCTTGCAGACAAGACCGACCTCCCTAGTATCTAATGATATCTAGCGACAAGAAAACCAAACAAATTCTATCTTTCTCTAAATATGTAATTTATAAATAAAGGTTACTAGGTGTTTTAGGCCTACCTCGGGTCCAATGCTAGTTTGTAGAAGCCACGCTCCGTTGATCCAAATGAGCTCCCTTTCAAAGAAACTGCAAACACAAACAAGCACACATATTAAATAGCACCTGCATAGCCAATATAATAAAGCATATTTATCATGATGATCAAGGAATTCATGAAATAAATCATAGAAGACAATTTATTGAGAAAAATGAATCTGATTGTATTAACTTTAATAAAAGAAGAACTTTACAGCCTTGGTGCCTTGATGCTGTATAAGCTCCTCCCAGGGTCCAGCAAGAATCTCCTCTATTTTGACAAGTTTCACTCTCTTCCCAAAGAAGCCAAAAGGTATGTAATCTCTCCTCTCAAGCTTAACTAGGAAGTCTCAATTCCAATAGCATTTACACTCAAAAATGTTCAGTTTTCAACCTCTCTAGCAACCAGCCCAATGCCTCAATTTATAGTGCAGAGGAGGGAAGTTACTAGGTCCACCTTCAAAGGGATAAGCTCCTCTCATCAAGGGGTTAGCTCCTTTAGTTATGGGATGCATGAACCACCTAGGAGCGAACCAACCACGTCAAGATTCCTTCTAGAAGCGTCTAGAATTAACCCAAAGTGAGTTTTTAAGAATAAACTTGCGCCTTTTTGACTTTTACAGGGGTCCGCACCCACTCCTTTAGAGACAGAGTAGGCAGGTCCGTAGGTAACATGACCAAGGGGTGTAGGACTGTAGGTAATGGTAAGAGAAAGTGCGGAACCAGAGGTTTATAGATTTTCAAAGAATTTCTCTCATTTTTAAGGCTTCACATGAAGAGCTGAGGTTTAAGACTTGCAAAGGAGGATAGTATGAGTGGTGATAGACTCACACTGACTGCAAATAGTCATGGTGACAATATTTTGTGTAACAGATTGCCCCCTAAAGTGCGAAGTCTGTAGTAGATGAGGATTTCATTTATCATCTAAGAAGAGTGAAGTACTTTATCATTTCGAGGATCATCTTGTGGAGAGCCTAGTTGGAACCTGTAAAAACATTCAATACAAAATATATATATGAGATCATATCATCGCTGAGGTAGGAATTCCCATACTCAGATCAAAACTGACTAGAAAACTAACTAAACTTCTTTGATATAGGAATGATCTTGTAATACATCACAAGTATAGACACAAGTAGACACAGTATGGGCACAGCCATCTGTTTATGAATAGTCCACTGTATAATGAATACAAAATTCCTCGCGGCCTGGATGGTGGAAACTGGATCCAGGGTCTTGATTTCTACTTCCTAAAATAGTACGATTTTTTCCATGTGAATGAATGTGTCGAAGTCAAACATGGTAGAAACCACTTGATTACCAGTCAATGATGTAAAATGTTAACAAGTGTGAGAGAAACCACCAGTAATGTCAATGGCTCTCAAGGTACTCAGTACAATCCATGAAATGCGAATAGATGTGTTGATGTCGAACATGTCACGGAATCCTTTGATCGAAGGTCAATGATGCAACCTATCGTCGAAGGCGAGAAACCTGCCATTGAGGCATGCAGATCCCAAGGTACTGACGATTTCTAGATCATCTTTCTAGATAATGAGCTGAAGTCGATAGAAAGCGATCCGTCGTAGGCAAGCCCACAACACGAAATCATAGATCAAGTTTGAAGAAATATAGTTGCAAGGACTGACTCAGGGATGGTCAAGATGGATGACAGATATTTTACAGATGAATGGTTTATTTGCACTGACCTCTTGAACACATAACGACACTGCAGATGGTTTGGTGACAATTGACCCAAAGCTAATACCCAGAAGCCGGCTGAAGACTTTCAATATGGTTTGATTAACTGTTAGGTAAAGGATTTCCCAACCCAGGTGAACAAAAAGTGTCGTGTTCAAGAGTGGTTAAATGTTTCTGAGACACAAAGTATGACAAGCAGGTTCATTTTTCTCTCTTTTCCCCCACCATTTCTGGCAAGTACCTCTTTATTTTTGACAAGCTTGAGGAGCATAACATTTGCTTGATTATAAGCTCATCATTCAAATGAGTCCAACTTAGTTTAAATTCGAACTCTAAGAAGAAGTGGTCCATTCCTGTTTGTAATTGAACAGGTCCTTTACTGTTAAATTTTAACGAGTCCAGTATAGGAGAAACTCGGCGTTTTTCAATTTTAGGGAGTCTGAAAAAACTTAAGAAAACTCCATGGTTGTCCTTTTCTGTAAATTTGTGTCTCCCAAGCCCGAAAAAGTATAAAATAATACTTGAGAGAACCGCTTGACCATTACAATCAAGGAGTAATTTTCATAATTAGTGTCTCTGATCCGAAAAAGTAAAAAAGCAATCAATGACACGTCGTTTTATAACCAATATCGAATTTGAAACGACAAAAATCCGACAATCTTTTCATGTTTTTACGGTCAGAAAAGGGCTGTAAGTGGACCGTCTTTTTAATTCCGTTTTAACGAGCTTAAAAACAAAAACTCGGCAATCTTTTCATGTTTTAGGAGTCAGAAAAGAGCTTAAAGGTGACTCTAATGTTTTTTGTCAAAATGACCAATTTTGCCTGAAAAATCCGTTATCCTGCACAAAAACTCAAACATTACTCATACCTGTTTAAAATAAATAAAAATTCTTCAAAAGTTACCTCTTTAAAGTGAAAAATAAACAAATTAAAAATTCATTTATTCGAAAAAGCTTATAAAAAGGGCTTTTGTAAATTCATTTTTACCGTTTGACTTCAGAGTGAGAAAAGAGAGCTTTTGGTAAGAAACTTCCCGTGAAGATTGCGGAAAATTCGTCTATTGTAATTGAACACCGTCACCTGCAGGTAATCCACATCATCTTACTCTTGCATTTCATCCATTTGAAATTTGTTTTTAGGGTTTTTATTTTTATTTTTGGGATATATTTAGGTTAAATGACCACGCGCGGGGGTCCGCAGGCGCAGTATAGGAAACCTGCGGACCCCGACTTTTTTGCATGCAAAAAGAAGTCAGGGGCCCACACCTGTTGTATAGCCAAAGTGCGGACCTACACACTGTCTCTAACACAGAGGGTGCAGTCCCCGCAACATAGGTTTTCAAACTTAAATTTTTCAAATTCCGCCCAAAAACTTTGATTTAAAATATTCTAATCCGCCTTTTTATTGAATGTAGGGTATACACCATGCTTGACTGGCAGGAACAGTAGCACGAGGATGTGGACCTCGCCGCAATTAATCTTCAACCTTTGATTGATGCATTGAAGGCATGTGGTTTATTCAAATTCTGGGCCATACCTGGCATGAGGGCCCAAGTGGACTTTTTGCAGTGGCTAGTAGACAGGTGGAATGTACAGGACTAGTGTTTCTTTATTGGTGGCCACTAGCTCGAAATGGAGCCGGAAGACATTTACTTTTTTACTATTTCGCCTAAGAGAGGTGAACAATTGACTCTATTCGGGGCTAGGGCAGGTGGCCAGTCTGTCGATAGCCTCCGACTAGAGTTTTGTAACAACCAAACCAAGGACAAAGGGATTGATATCAAAACCATCTCCTGTCCTGAACTCAAAGTGATTATGTTTACTGTCACCAGACTCTGCGGAAGCACAACACTACATATGGCCACTGGATCCCAAATGCGGATGGCAGTAGACTGCTTTCGGGGCACCATCTTCAACTGGTGCGAAGCTGTATTGGCTAATGTAAGAGGCCAACTGACTAGAGTAAAGAACAGACAACTGAAAAATTTTGGATATGGTTTCTTAGTTGTGAGCTTTGGTCTAGAGAGGGTCCCAATGTTGGTCCCACAGCATCTTTCCGTTGGAGCTGGACTTCCCCGAGAGCCCAAACTGATGCGTTGGGTTGCAGTTATGGCCCGTCATCCTGAGGAGGGTTCAGAAGTTGTTCGATTTCCTCCTGAGTATTTTCATTGGTTGGAGAACCAAGTTTTTGCTATTCAGGATTTTCCTTATGCTGGGATGGATTATCGTGGTGACCCAGACATGGCTCTTCCACCAGGAGAGCAATGGGATGACTCAGGTAAAATCATTTTCAACATTTTCTAATTTATTTATTTTTTGTTTTTAAAACATCCCAAAATTGATAGTAAAAAGTTTCAAATGCAGATGTAGGTCCACGACGACCAGCCACTCTCTGGCCTTATGAGAGGAAACAGCCAGCTGCAGCAGCACCAGCCCCATGGGACGAATCTACAGAAACCTTCACCGAATTGGAAAACCATCTAGAGCGTTTGACAGCAGAAATTCCAGAGACTAGCATAGATGACATTCCTCTTAGGCTACAGTGCTATGTGATTGGGGTCCCAGGACCTTTCAGGATGTTCCTTTGTAGGGTGACCCATACAGTGGTTTCTTATCGTGATCATCACCAGTGATAGGATGATCGACTATTGTAGACTCATATGACATTTTTTCTTTTTGTACTATAATTTTTGTCGATCATAAGGTGTTTTTCAACCTATGATCGAAGACGATGTATATTTGACACACTTCTATGCTATGCTATATCACTATTACCGGCTATCTTGTAAAACATGTTGTGGAATGTTTTTAAATTTACTTGCTTGATTACTGCAAATGTCTACTTAACATTCGAGAAGCAATTGCATCTGTTAATGTATTTAAATATCTTGGAATATGCTGATATTCAATATAGTCAAATTCACCTTCCAAGAGACGAACTCTCAAAAATAATCTCAATAACACTGGATTTATAATGGCATACACTATATTAAGCTGCAATACAACGAGTTCAGAATCTAACCTCACAATCACACTCTGAATCCCAAATAAGATGGATTTAGATAATAACTCAATCACTGCACTATACTCTACAATGTTGTTCATTGTTTGACCGAGGCTTACCCCACGCATAGATACCAACTCATCAGAGGGCGAATAGATAACCCAAGCTGCGGAAGAAATGTTCCATGTATTCCGACAAGCACCATCAGCAAAACCAATGTATGTTTGGAGAGACGTCGACATCTGCAACATCAAGAGTAAAATCAAGATAAGCAGGAATAATGACAAAAATGCTCTCTAAGCTAAGCACACTTTTTAATCTAAAACACACCATCTAGAAAGAAAAATAACCTAACTAAAAATCTCCACACCCAGATTTAAGCATAATATCTTTTCAGATAAAGACCATTTCTGGGTTTACCTAAAGAGACTCCGTCAAAGTCTACCAATTCATAGGCCCATTTTGCCAGATTTCGCTTGACAACATAAGGACCATGCCACATGGGTACAAATTTTCCAACACCTAATTTATCATTTGCTTGATCGTACAATAAGACTAGGTCTCCTTCCAAAAAATTACGAGGTGTAACATTTCGATCATACTGAGCTTTAATACGTTTGGCATGAGCTTCGATTGCTAGTGCAGCATCACGACGATTCTCATCTAGCTGAGCCAAGTACAACAATCGTTTCTCCTCTTCGGAAGTGGTTGGAAGTAATTCTATGGCCATTTGCAATGACGGGATTTCGCATTCAATGGGTAACATAGCTTCCAAATCGTAAACTAGTTGGAAAGGAGTGAAACAAGTTGATGTTTTTACTGAGGTTCGATATGCCCAAAGCGCTGAAAATGGCATGTTATGCAAATTTGACCTATGAATCCCAATGATTTTTCGGATCATGATGACTATAAATTTGTTGATGGCTTCAACCAGACCATTAGCCTGTGGATAATATGGAGTTGAACTATCGTGACGCAGGCCAAGTTGATCTGTTAGTTCAGTCATCATAATATTTCGAAAATGATGCCCATGATCAGTGATAATCGCTTGTGGAACACCGAACCTAGCAATTATATGATTGAAAACGAAAATCGCAGTAGTTTTGCCGTCTGCCGCAAATGTAGGCATCGCCTCGGCCCACTTGGTAAAATAATCTACCGCAAGGATGATATACGCATGCCCCCTAGCCGAGTGAGGGTTACATGTAATAAAATCCATACCCCATTTCGCAAAAGGACCGATGGCAATTATAAGGTGGAGAGGAGCAGGTGGAGCGTGCATCTTTCGATCAAAAATTTGGCAATTGTGGCATTTTCGGACCGTGTTAATACAATCTTTAAACAAAGATGGCTAGAAATAGCCAACGCGCAATATCTTTTGGGTTGTGACAAACCCAGACATATGACTGCCACATGCTCCAGAGTGACAACCATTTAGAACCCTTTCAGCTTCCTCATGAGTTAAACAACGTCAGAAAATAGAGTCCGCCCCACGACGATAAAGTGTATCTCCAATAATTTTGAATTGTTGGGACTGGAATCGTATTTTCCGACGTTGAGATCTTGAAATTTCAAGCCGAAAGGATTGGGTTTGGAGATAAACTATGATATCCCCATACCATGGATCAAGAGTGCTAATTAGAAACAAGGATTCGTCCGCAATGAGCTCTTCCGCCACAGTTTCAGTATCAGCATGCGGGAAGTCACACATCAACTCTGCAAAAACTAAAGATTTCTTTGACTTATACTTTTCAAACTCCAAGTCAAATTCCTGCAGGATAACAATCCATTTGGAATACTTGCCCCCTAGCAATTGTTTGGTCAAAATATAGATCATAGGGTTGCAATCGGAAATTACTGTAGTTTTGCGTAGTAAAATGTAATGACGAAAACGTTGGACAGCTTGAACAGCTGCCAAGGCCAATTTCTCCACATGTGAATATTTTAGCTCAGTTGGATTTAAAGTCTGACTAAGGTAATATATCGAATGTTCACTACCGAATTCATCTTCCTGAACTAGTACCATTCCGATGGTGGAATGAGAGGCGGCGAGATATAAGAAGTAGTCCTGGTTGTAGTTGGGAGGATGCAATAACAGTGCATGGGTCAAAGCGTGTTTTAGTGCATCAAAAGATTTGTCAGCTATCTCATCCCAAAAGAACGGAATATCCTATTTCAACAACCTGGTAAAACCCTTTGTTATCTTGGCGTAGCTAGGAATGAATCGGCGTAAAAAGTTTGCTTTCCCTTGCAAACTTTGGAGTTGGTGAAGAGTTGAAGGAGAAGGAATTTTGACAATGGCTTCAAACTTCGAGGGATCGACATGAATGTCAGCTTTAGAAACAAAAAATCCCAGTAACCGACCCGTTTCTATACAGAAAACACACTTATGTGGATTCAACCTAATTCGATAATGCCTACACCTCATAAAGATTGCTCGTAAATGAATGAGATGATCGGCTCGATGTAATGAATGAGCAGGTAAATCATTGAGATAGGGTTGCACAATGTGCTTGATGTCATGAAACGCGTAAGACATGCCTCTTTGAAAAGTTGCACGAGCGTTCTTAAGCCCAAAAGATAATTTGCAATAAGAAAATGTTCCCCATGCACAAATGAAAGCCGTTTTTGGTTGATCAGCAGGTAGAATATTTATTTGATTGTATCCGGAAAAACCATCCATGAAGGAGAATATTTCACTGCTGGCACAATCATCAATGATTTGATCGATATAGGGAGTTGGGTAATTGTCTTTTGGACATGCTCGATTAATATCCCTATAATCGATACATATTCTTATTGTTCCTTGCTTTTTGTTAACAGGAACAATATTCGATACCCAATTCGTTAACGGAATTTGATAAATAATACCTACTTTAAGTAATTTTTCAACTTCTGCTTTAATTGCAGTAGCTTTTCGCGGGTGAATCTGATGCAAACATTGCCTGACGGGTTTAGCATCCGGGTAAGTTTTGATTTCATGAACAACAATTGCTGGGTCAATTCCTGGCATTTCCTCATATGACCAGGCAAACACATCACGGAATTCGTGAAATAGGGCCTTATATGTTTGAATTTCATCTTCCATACAAGAGGCACCTATATGAATGTTTTCAACAATTCCAGGCTTAACCGAAATGTCAATAGGAATAGTTCGAGAAATATTTCCCAAATTTAACTCAGAATTAGGATTTTGCAATGGATTCTGAGGTTCCTTGACATTATCAATTGTAAAAATAGATGAAAAATCATTTTCAAAGTGATCAATCTCAAGTAAAAACGAAGATCTATGATGAAGATCTTCCCATGGTAAATCATCAACAGACAAGATTTCACGAATTTGCTCATCAGTGTGAACAAGTTCGGAAAAAGTTGTTGAATTTGAGTTTGATATTGAAATTGATTCTTCATGGACCACATTCATTAAGTCAATTTCAGTTGAAGAAGGGTCGGAAAAAAAACTGTACGGCCTGATACACAATTTCATATGGACTCAAAGGCATAGCATCACCAAATGAATCTATCTCAGATTCGGAAGGTACGATCCAAGGATCATCATAAACAATAGAGTCTGATGAAATCATATGAATGGTTGCAGTAGAAGGTGATACGTTGGGAGGAGGAAAGGAAAAAGTTCCTAGTAAACCAAAATCTTTAACTGGTCCTACTCCAACATCCTTATAAGGGCTAGTTGTTTTGCCGACATGCTGGATACTTTCAGAAGAGGTTGGGTCGAATGAAAAGTAAGTTAGCTGGTCTATAGTTACGATGTTTCCATTATGAGGAAACTTTATAAGCCGAAAGACCGATGAAACAACAACAGTCATAGCATAAGACCAACTACGACCCAAGAGAAGGTTGTAATCTAGAGGGGCACCAACCACCTCCACATCTAGATTAACAGTTTTTCCTTCAACCCCTATAGGTAAATCCTATAGAATGCCAAAAGGATGGAACCCACAACCATCAAAAGCCTTTAGAATCGTCGGGGATTTATTAAGTGTAGGAGAACCAAGCGATCTCCAACATTGGATCGACATAATACACATTGAGGCTCCCTCATCAATCACAGTCCTATAGCAAGGTCTTTTTTTACTAACACTGGAATCTGGAAAGCCATTTGATGAGGTAAGCGAGGTGTACTATTTTCTAGATCAAAAATTATAAGGTTCGAGTCCTGAATATCAACAGTTCCTATAGCCGACAATAGCAATTTACACTGTGCTGGACATGATTGTAGCACCTCCAAAGTTGACATTGTTTAAGGTGAAATTGTTATGAAACCATCTCAAGAAAAGATAGAAAAGATAGATCAACGCCTTAGAATTCAACCTCTTTGATGGGGCTACCTCCTTTACATTACATAAATGAACAATTCTTGGATGATACAAATGAAAATACGTCCTTTCTATATATAGGAGTCTAAGGGGGCATAACATAATCAAAGCCAACATAACAATAATAATGTAAGGGCACATTAATAACAATAGTGGGCTTCTATGGGGCACAAGAGTAACAATATGGGCACTACATGGGTACATCAATAAATAAGGGGGTTGTACTACTAACAATAAGGGGTTACACTAGTAGTATAGGGGCCTAACAAAAATAGCCAAATCTTCAACAATGTTATAGTTCTGAGCAGCTCTCGCATGTGGATTGAAAGCTGACTTTCGAAGTATACCCTTGGCGGGCGGTTTGATTACTAAGTCTGGGTTAGGTTTCTCGATCTGTAGTGGATCGGAATCGGGAGTTGAAGTTGATGGGTTCGAATTAGAAGATTTTGCTTCCTTACCACCAACAAGACTTTTACTTCCATAATCTTGCGATCGTGTCGCAATCCTAACATGGGACATCATCATTATGGGTTCTTCTGAGGCATTTGAGGAAGAACCTATCATCTTACTGTCTTGACTAGGAAAAGGATCCTTCAAAACAGCAGGCGTTTGAGAACCTTTGATGATTTTCGCAACCTCAGCGCGATGAGGGCAGTCTCTTGTAAAATGTTCTTCATCACAAATGAGATAAGGCTAACGAGGTTTACGTTTCTCATCAGTAGATTCTGTTTTTTCTGGTTTCTCTTTTGAATTTTTATCTGTTTTATTTTTCTTCTTCCCTTTCTTTTTACCGCCAGATTTTGATTTAGCCGTAGATGACTCTACAACATGAATATTGGCAGAAATTTCCGCGGAAGAATCTCCTGTCGGGGAATCTGGTAAAGTTATGATAGGAGAAGAATTATTGAAAGGTTTCTTCTTACTTTTGGTATTAACTGTACCAATCATACCATCAGCGGCATGAGAACCTGAAGGAGCTGCAGTTATTTGATTGTGTTTAGGAAGATGGGGGATTTTCTCGTGTAACGTACCCGACTGCATATAAATGAGGTCAAGGTACTGAGCTTGAGCAATTACTTGCTCTTCAGTAACGACTCCTGCCTTAGCTACATCCTCAGTGATTTTAGGTAATAAAGATTTGACAAACCATTCTGCTAAGATTTGATTCGGAATAAAAACTTTCACTAAACGCCGTCGACGTCTCCATTCATGAATGTGATCTGAAATGTAAGTGGACGTTGACTGTTTTAATGAAGTTAATAATTCCGTGCCATTTTCATATCTGACAGGAAACTGAAAATGATTTAAAAACGAAGTAGCTAGTTGACTAAAGTTATAAAAAGTGGCTCGCGGTAACTCAATGTACCACTTGGTAGCAAGACCAATTAGAGTGCATTGAAAAAGTCGTAAACGAATTGAATCATCTGAATTGGAGTTAGATGCACACCAGAGGTGATAAGTCATCATATGGTTCGACGGATCCTCTCCTGATTTATCTTCAAACTTTGGGATGTCACTGGGCAACTTATTCAACATTGGCGGCCAAAACGGAAGATAATTAATTGGATCGTTCGTAAGGCACGACAAGTCAGGCAAGTCCAAAGTTGTAATGAACGGTAACTGATGATTAGGGTCTCTGAAACTCTGGGTCATGAGACCAGCCCCAGGAGGAGGATATCCAAGATAACTAGGAATTGGGATTGCATTTGGGATATTATATCCTCCCAGAAAACCAGGATTAACCGGACCATACTGGGGTTGTTGAGGTTGCTAATAAGTATATCCAGGGTATGGTTGATACTGATAGACTGGGTTCTGCATAGCAGGACCGAATTGGTATTGTCCCTGGTACGGTTGATAAGTAAATTGAGGTTGACTTGTGACAACCGTACTTGGACCAGGTTGTCCTACAGGCATTTGAACCGAAGTCTGAATTGTGGGTCTAGACTGAGGTAAAGATGCTTGAGGAATTGATGCAGGAACAGTAGAAACTGGAGCTGTCGATACTCTAGAAGTAGGTGGGGTAGATGGAACAGATGTTGCAGCAGTTGCAGCAGTCGTTTGAGGCGGAGTTCGAGGCGAACTAGGCCCAGGCTAAGAAACTACAGAAGGTGCAGAAGTTTGAATAGTAGGCTGGACAGGTTGCTGGGTTGAACCAGAAACTAAGGGTTGTCCAGATTGAGATGACAACTGCACATTCGGTTGTAAGATCTGTTCAGATTGAGATGGATCCCACACTAAGTTCATTCCGGGGTATGGACCCATAGAAGGTTGAGCATATGGAGGACCATAACCAGGTTGAGGGTAGGGTTGATAATTCAAAGGTACATTTCCAGCTCCTTGGACAAATGATTGACCGGAAGGTGGTTGGAAACCTTGGGTTGGGTACTGACCTTGAGGTTGATAACCTTGAGGCACGTACTGATACTTGGGTTGACCTTGAGGTACATATTGATACTGGGGTTGACCTTGAGGTACATACTGATTCTGGGGTTGACCTTGAGGAATGTACTGTCCCGTAGGTATGTACTGTCCTTGAGGTTTCCCCCCAGACGGTAATTGGGTACCTTGAGGTTGCCCCCCAGGCGATAATTGAGGACCTTGAGGCTGCCCCCCAGGCGGTAACTGGCCACCTTGAGGTTGCGGATTTGGAATGGTACCTAACATCATAAGAATATCTTCTACACTCAATGGCTTAGTTCTGTTATTACCAGTTAATAACCCTTGTTCAACAGGTTGAGGAGATGCTCCTGAAAAAGTACCAGTAAGTGATTGATACCCAGAAGGAACAGAAGGACCGCCATATAAAAAGGTTTCTGGAGATTGAGAAAACATGGACGACTGTCTCAACATATTCAAAGGAGGATAATAACCCCTAGGTGTTGGATGAAAAGGAATGCGAGGTGGTGAAAAACTTAGTCCCGGGTTTTCCAAAAAATTGGTCAATGAAAGATACCAAGCGTCCCTCCTAGGTGGACTGTAAAAGATCAATTCACGCTCCCTAAGTTCTATAGCTGGTTGATTTTCAGGGATAGGTATACCTTCTTCCGGAGTAACAAGTTATTCAATAGCAATAAGTCCAGAAGGAAGATTTTGGGTAATGACTCTTTCTACCCTGGGTGAACCAGGACCACTGTAAGTTGGAGAGGCAAATCCTGATGTTGGAGTAGCAGCAGGTTCAGTTTCAGGTTCAGAAATTTCAGGTTCCTCGGCTAATTCACTAGTAGAAGAAAAACTACCAGTAACTTCC
The DNA here is from genome assembly GCA_031772625.1 of Pinus tabuliformis. Taxonomy (NCBI): domain Eukaryota; kingdom Viridiplantae; phylum Streptophyta; class Pinopsida; order Pinales; family Pinaceae; genus Pinus; species Pinus tabuliformis. Next base: position 450,817,428 of record CM062808.1, on the reverse strand, counting down.
GAAAAAGAAACAGGTTCAATAATATACTCTGGTGCTTGAACTTGATAATAAGGATATACAACTAAAGAAGACTCTCCTTCTTCAGGTGACCCAACTCCACTGTCACTAGGAGTTACAAGGGCTCGTAGCCCTTCAAGCTGGCTTGGTGAAAACTCAGGAGGTTGGCCCCGAAATCTACGAAATTGCCTCGGTAATTCAGCCACGATTAAAAAAATTAATTACTTCACACACAAACAAAGAAAATTCTCAATGAAAACCACCTAAAGTCTCTAAAGAACCAAACAATTTTGAATCACACGGCTAAAGAATCTAGGAGGTCAAACCACACACAAACAGTAACTTTCCGTACCGAAAACACTAGTTGGTGATGAAATCCAATGTCGCAGAATTCAATACAGAAATGGCGGTTGGAACAGTTACCCTGGCAACCTGCTTAATGAATAGACTGGCACAAGTTTCTCCACTAAACCGTCTCAAGTGAAGAGAACCCCCCAGAAAATCCAAGTGAGACTAGCCGACGTCTGCTCCAGGTACAGTGGGATCTTCCCTCCACCGTCACCTTAGGAAAGAATCTTATAGATTATGGTCACTATGGTTACCAACAGAAACAAATATACCTAGGGGAATAGTCTGTGATCTGATACACACGCAAGGGCATAATAGCAAGCTCAATCCCCTTGAAGGCTCCTTGACATAATCCAAGGTTTACCAACAAGTGACCCCAGGCTCCTCGACAATGGTTAATCCGAGGTTTACCGTTTTTAATACGTGTATATCTTGTATCATTCCCAATGAGGAAGGATTGATTACCCCACTAGTTCGGACACGATTTCGTGCTTGAATCCTTTAAGAGGAGCTTCCCAGAGCATAGATGTAACAATTGGAATTTATCTCCTACCGCAAGATACAGCTACTTGTTTGGTTTACTATCTTGGAGAGTTAATTACTCCCTACTCCAATATACTAGCCTAAGCTATGTTGGTCACTGATAAAGAGCCCTAGAAATAAAAGATTGCTAGATAGATTTTACTTTAAGCATTATTTTTATTGGTTTTTTCTTAAGTCAAAAGGTGCGGAGATGAAACTTTATGGTGTGAAGACTTGACTCCAAAACACTAAAAATGCACTTAAGATGATAAACAATCATTTTCCTTCAATGAATTTCTAACTAAAGAAAGAGTTGAGAATGCAATTGCTTGAAAAAACAAATCTTTCCTTAACAAACAAATAAAAAAAAGAACTTTTTGTCTTTTCCAATAAACTCAAAAACGAGACAACTAGTTATGCTCACGAAAAATTTCCCTTTCTTTTCAAACACTCAAATACTACAAAAACAAACTTTTTCAAAAGAGATTTTTTTTTCAAACTTTATAAAACACTCAAAACTATTAAAAGACTTAATCTTGAGATCTATAAATTCTAAAAAACTAATTGAAGTAAAAGCTTACAAGATTTCTTTTCAAGGATGTTTTACTTAGTTATGATCAAACTAAGGACTAATTTGTCCAGAATCACAAATTAATCAAAAAACAACCAGCTTTTGTTTTCTTTTTTAAAAATGAAATCCAAAACTTTCAACACAAGTTCTTTCGAAGCTTCGCAAAGAGAAAAACAAGATGTATTCCTCAACAAAGGCAGATTTTACAAATTGGTCAAACTCATAAGAAGTCCAGCAAAAACCAGGGTGATCTGAGGTTTCTAAGGCTTCTAATCTCTGAGTTACCACAAAGACCAAACAGAAATCAAGCCAGGCACACAAAGCTTCTAGAAATTCACCTAAAACCTAAATGCCAATGGAATTAACCTACGAAAAGTTTTTGACAAGACACGTGCAAATCTGGGTAGAGGCTAAAACATATAAACAAATCCTAAGCTTAACTGAATGAAAATATTTTAAGTTTTTTCAAAATTTTGACAGGGTCCGCAGGCCCCCAGTATACCCAGGTGCGGTACCACTCTGTGTGTAAAGCAAAAGTGCAGGGATGTCCGCACTATGTTACAAACATAGGGTGTGGTCCTCTTCCAAAAGCGTGAAAAACAAAAAATAATTCAAGATCTACAGAACCTACCCAATCCCACACAGCAAGCAAAAACCAGAAACAGAGAAATAGTTTCTCAAGTCAAAGTAAAAGCAAAGGCAAAAACCAAAAATTCAAGTCCCCAGTGGAGTCGCCATTTTGTCGGGCGGATAAATCGTTCTTGCATACAAGACTTATCTCCCTAGTATCTAATGATATTTAGCGACAAGCAAACCAAACAAATTCTATCTTTCTCTAAATATGCAATTTATAAATAAAGGTTACTAGGTGTTTTAGGCCTACCTCGGGTTCAGTGCTAGTTTGTAGAAGCCACACTCCGTTGATCCAAATAGCTCCCTTTCAAAGAATCTGCAAACACAAACAATCACACATATTAAATAGCACCTGAATAGCCAATATAATAAAGCATATTTATCATGATGATCAAGGAATTCATGAAATAAATCATAGAAGACAATTTATTGAGAAAAATGAACCTGATTGTATTAACTTTAATCAAAGAAGAACTTTACAGCCTTGGTGCCTTGATGCTGTAAAAGCTCCTCCCAGGGTCTAGCAAGAATCTCCTCTACTTTGACAAGTTTCACTCTCTTCCCAAAGAAGCCAAAAGGTATGTAATCTCTCCTCTCAAGCTTAACTAGGAAGTCACAATTCCAACAACATTTACCCAACAAAATGTTCAGCTTTCAAGCTCTCTAGCAACCAGCCCAATGCCTCAATTTATAGTGCAGAGGAGGGAAGTTACTAGGTCCACCTTCAAAGGGATAAAGCCCTCCTTCAAAGGAATAAGCTCCTCTCATCAAGGGGTTAACTCTTTTAGTTATGGGATGCATGAACCACCTAGGAGCGAACCAACCACGTCAAGATTCCTTCTAGAAGCGTCCAGAATTAACCCAAAGTGAGTTTTTAAGAATAAACTTGCGCCTTTTTGACTTTTACAAGGGTCCGCACCCACTCCTTTAGAGACGGAGCGGGAAGGTCCGCAGGTAGCATGACCAAGGGGTGCGGGACCACAGGTAATGGTAAGAGAAAGTGTGGAACCAGAGGTTTATAGATTTTCAAAGACTTTCTCTCATTTTTAAGGCTTGACATGAAGAGCTGAGGTTTAAGACTGCAAAGGAGGACAGTATGAGTGGTGATAGACTCACACTAACTGCAAATAGTCATGGTGACAATATTTTGTGTAACAGATGACTATCACTTGGAGGGAAAGAGAGCATACCACTATTGATAATGAGGTAATGAATGACCAAATTGCATTAGAAGCGCTGAGAGGTTGTGGCTTATTGAAATTCTTCAAAATGCCAAACATGAAAGCCAACATGTGCTTGCTCGAACTACTGATCCACTACTGGAGTGTAGAGGATGATGCCTTCATGATAGAACAGATGCCTCGACGGATTAAGGTTGAAGACATCTACTTTATTACAGGTCTCTCCCAAAGAGGGGAGGTCGTGCATTCGATTAGCAGGACAAGAAGTAGTCTTTCAGTAGAAGACTATGTCCATATATACTGTCTTGGACACCCAGAGAATATTGGAAGCCAAATTCCAATCAAACATGTGGAGAGTTTATCCCTAAGGATTCTGCTATTTACCATTGCATGGGTAAATGGGTCAACTTCACTGCATCAGGCATCACGAATATCTATGAGCCTGGTAGTGGAATGTCTTACCATGGTGTTTGACTAGTGCACGCCTCTTCTAACTAACATGAAGAGCCAATTGACCTCTATTCAGAAGGGTTAGACAAAGAATTTTGAATATGGGACTATCTTGTGCTCATTCTTCTTCGAGAAGGTACCTGGGCTTTGTCCCAAGGTATCAGTGTCCATTAGTAGCCCTAGAGATCCATGAATGGGTAGATGGGTGGACTTGATGAAATGCCTTGGAGGTAGGGACATGCCTAGAACGAATTTTGATGATGAGTTTTTCACCTAGTGGGACCAACAGATCATCGCAGTTGACGACTACCCATATGCCGGTATGGATTTTCGAGGAGATCCAAACTTAATGTTACCACCAAATGTATCATGGGGAGACATAGGTAACAATTTTTTAAGTTTTTATGAATTTTTTAAGATTTTTTAGATTTTTTAATATGAAATGAACTTAGAAATATTTTTGATGAGACAAAATACTGACAAAATGACCATGTTCTAGAAGTGGGTCCAGTGAGATTAGATGGATTTCTGAGGCACAGGCGTCGTGAAAGAGGGGCCGAAGAGGCAATAGCTGAGACAGAGAGAGTCCTATATGTAGTTCAGAGAAACTTGGTGAGACTAACTCACCAGGTACCTATGATAGCCATAGAGGATCTACCTGAGGAGATGTAGCATCGTGTGGTAGGGGTACCACGGGACTGGGTCTGGATACTTCGGCATGTAGCCAATGTGGTCGTTAACATTTTAGCCACTCATCTTGATCCGGGTCGATAGACAGACCTATGTATGACTAGACATGATTATAGGCATGAACCCAAATTTTGAGGGCATCTTGTCCCAATTTTGTATATTATTTTTTGAATACTCTATCTATATAGAGATGATTTTATATATATATATATATATATATATATATATATATATTCAAATTTTCTAATGTTATTTAATTAGATGAATGATTAATGTGCCAATCTAATGCTTCATTAGCAATAGAGTCTGCTAACGAATTCCCAGATCGTGGAATGTGAACATATGTGATATATATAAATGATCATTGCAACACTCTCACTCTCAAAAATTGGCGATATAAATAAGGATCATGAACTCGATAAATGTTATTTAACTGCGACACCACCAATTGTGATTCTAGATAGACTACCAACGAATCAATCCCATAAGATATTGCTTCGGATAGTAAATTAATAACGACAATATATTCGGCAATGTTATTCGAAGTAGGGCCAATACATACTCCCCTCGACACCATCAACTGGCTAGATGGATAATAAATTACCCAAGCCACGGAAGCAAGATTCTGAGTGTGCCGACTTGCACCATCGGTGAATCCGAAATATATCGAATCATCCATCAATACCTTCCAAAGCAAATAAAAAAAAATGTCGATATCACAAAATTCCAGACAAATATGTACAAAAATACAACATATACAAACAAGCAATTTCTTGGTCGAAGCCTAAGCAAAATACTTCTTGAGGTAGAGCCCATTTCAGGGCTTCGCTAGCTTGTTAGGATTCCTAGAGATGCTTACAGGTACAGTTTGCGAGATAATTGACATGTTACCTTCAGCATAAAACTGTGCTAGAGCCAAAGGGTTTGAAACTATACAAACATCACTAGTAGACAGATTGGAGAACCTAGATTCAAATTCATGCAATGGAGGAAGAAAATATGAATGATGATGTAAATGCTCCCATGGTTGATCCACACCTATCATTTCTTCCAAAATTGCTTCTTCAGATGGTAAGACTGTATCCAAGCAATCTAGATCTGAAGTAGAATCGACGGTCCAAGCCGGACCCACATTTCCATCTAACTCCTCTTGTGAAAAAGGAGTGGGATGGTTGTCTGCAGAGTTAATGATAGATTGATAGCTAAGTTCCATTGTAGACATGGGAGATGCCATTCCACCTACCTACCCTCCATCTAATGTGGTGGTAGATGAAGGTAAGGGCTAAGGGTCCAAAAAATAATTAGTTCGAATCTGAGAAGGTCCCTTAGAGGATGAAATTGCATTAATTCTAGCTGTAGGGGCTGGAAGATCAAATATACCCATTAACAAAAAGTACATCCCAACTCCTAGATTCTCAATAGGTTGACAGCGATTGTCCACCAATGGAACAGTAGAATCTAAAGTTGTGTGGGAGTCACCTGGAGAATAATCCAACTGATCAATTTTAACAATCCTCCCCTCATGAGGAAAACAGAGGAGGAAGAATAAATATGAAACTATGGCATCCATCCTGTAAATCCAATTCCTACCTAAGAGGAGGTTATAATCAAGTTTTGCATCAATGATTTCTACCTCAATATTCACTACCTTTCCCCCAACACATATAGGAAAGGTTGGGATAATCCTGTGCGGCCTATGAGAATGTCCATCAAATTCCATCAAGAGAGTCAGTGAAGGAACAACTGAAGGTGATCCAATGGCCTTCCAACATGACATAGACATCATACATGTGGAAGCTCCCTCATTTATAACTGTCCGAAAAATATTGGTCTTTCGGTATGTGGACTTTATCCAGAAATCCATATGGTGTGGAAGTATCGTTTTGGCATTCAACATATCAAAAGTGAGCACTAAGGAATTCTTTGGATCTACTACACCGATTTCTGAAAGAAAAGCAATTCTTTGAGGAGGACACAACTGGAGTTCCTCCAATGCAGACATAACAAAAGGACTTTGAGCCAGATCTTCTACAATTGAGTAGTTCTGGGCTGCCCTAACATTAGGGTTAATAATCGAGTGCTTTGTGGAACCTTTCGGTATCCAAGGTATAGACTCAATAGAGGGTCGCTCAATATGAAGTGGGTATGTGGCTTCGGGAACATATTTAGCCATAGATGTTTCTGTTTCACCATAATCACGTGCTCGCGTAGCGACATCGATATAAGAGCTCATCATATAAACATTTGAGGAATTTTCCCCTTCCTGGTTTCCCCCTACAGAGGTACCAATGTTTGAATTCGCGCCAACAAATAATTACTGCCCTTGGGGAAAAGGGTTAGTCAAAATAGCTTGGGATCTAGAGGACCCAAGCTGCACTAGTAAGCGTTGAGCTTCATGCATCTTAGGGCATAGGTGAGTCAGATGATCTCCATTTCCTAACTTGCATGGAAATTTTACCTTTTTCTTGGACTCTTTCCTACCCTCACCGGCACCATTGTTGGGTTTGTTTTCATTGCCTTTCCCTTCTTGGTTCTTCTTCTTACCTCGTCCCTTCTTCTTCCCATTGGATTGTTGATTTCCTTTGGGGTTAGAGGTATAGACGACGTTTATAGAGGTAAGTTGGGAAGGTGTAGGTACAGATGGTGTTGTCTGGTTAGAAGAAGCAGTATGTAGAGACAATTGTTGTAATTGATTCAATAGGTTCACTGCATTAATATCAATTGATCTGACTATACCATTGGCATGGGGACCTGGTTTTGGTTTGGCTAAATTGACTTAGATTTAGGAGCATCAGGTAGAATTTTCTGGAGAGTCCCAGACTGGGAATTTATCAGTTACAATTGTTGGGCTCGAAAAATGGCTTGCTATTCCAAATAAATACCAGAAAGAGACACATCCTTTGAGATCTCAGGTTGTAATGATTTGAGAAACCATTCAAGAAGGAACTTTGGTGGGATTTCAGCTTTGATAAGACTTTTTCTCGTTCTCCATTCCTGGATGTGATCTGAAATGTCAGTTGCGGTGTCTTACTGAAATTTAGCCAAAAGTTAAATTCTAGCTTCATATTAGACAAACAAATGAAAATGGTTCAAGAAGATATTAGCCAAATCACAAAAAGAAGTATAGGTGCCCCCTGACAACTCTATATACCATTTGGCCGCATTTCCGATTAGGTTGCGCTGAAATAACCTCAACCTGGTCGAACCATCTATCAGGGAGTTGGATGAGCACCATAAGTGAAATGTGGTCACATGGTCTCTCGGATCTTTTCCACTCTTCCCTTCGAATTTTGGGATATCTGAGGGAAGTTTAGTTAGGACCGGAGGCCAAGATGGATTGTATCGAATTAGATCATTCATCAATTTAGTTAAGTCTGGAAAGTTTAGCATGGCCATAAAAGGGAGTTGTGGGGGTCCTTTGGAATTCCATCCAGTGCGGGCGGGGTTCCCAAAGGTCTAAAAATAATGACCTGAATTTTGAAAGGCACTAGGTTGCCCGAAGTAACTCGTAGAGCCTAATGAACTAAAAGGTGCTCCTTGTGGTCCCACAAAATTCAGAGTTTGACCAACTCCTGCCGAAAATCCTTTGTAACCAGTGTAGTTACCCCCTAACGAAGTGTTGAAAGGAGCTGATAGCCCCTGATAAGGATTCCATGTGTTAGCAAAGGGTGGAAAATTTTGAAAAGAATTAACCGAAGAATACGACACATTCCCTTATTGGCCAAAAAATTGATTCCTAGCTCCTATCTCACTAACCGCAGGGTTTGTCCAACTCTGGAAAGGGTTATTACCTTGACCTATAAAAGAAAAAGCCATTGACTCGACTGTTGGATTGGAATGTGGTATATGACCAATTCCAAATGGGAAACCCTGAAAATAAGTCAATCCACTCATCATGGATGTAGAGGCAGTCGATGGTATGTTCAAAGGAAGTGAAGGAATCCCATGAGATGGTATTCCAAAAGGGATAAATCAAAAACTGGATGTAGTAGCCTAAGAACTTCCACTCGTTGACATAATGGAAGTAGACCCAAATATAGTTGTGCTGGGAGTAATAGAAGGGATGGAAATAGTTCCTCCCCCTCATGTAGACATGGGAGTCTGCATGCTCACAACACTCATTGTAGATGCCATGATTCCAGCAGTGGTCATCGAAGGAATAAATGTATGTAAACCTGGGCTTGAAGGCCTATGAGTTAGAGCTCCAGCGTATAACAAAATGTCTGTATGATCAGGAGGAAGAGGAGAATTCGGAGCTGCAACCGACTCTGAAAGCTCTTCAACTTTGATATTATCTTCTGACTGAAAGAGTACTCAAGAAAGAATTGGTGTGTTCCTCTCTAACTCTGTACTAATGCTAGGTCTATCTTGTGAACTAATTCCCCTAAGTAGAGGATCAATCTCCAATGCACCTGCTACCACCAGTTGATAACCACTGGTAGAATCACTCCTACGCCTTCTAGGAGAAGGCTCAGGACTCATAGGTGATAACCCACGAAGTCTCCTAGACCGTTGAGATGGTCAGTTAGCCGCTTTGAATTATTTAAAAGATCTACATAAAGACTCAAAAATTATAAAACTAAGCTGACTAGGAGCAAAGAACACTCACTAAAAAGTCCCTAAAGATATCAGCAATCAAACAACTCTCAAGTATTTCTGCTCCAGGTGATTAGGACCAGACACCAAAATACAAGAAATTTAATAACAAGGGCCTTCCAAAAATAGATTGGGGTAATTACACCCTAGGTCTACTAGCGAAGGTATCAGAGTTAGATACGTTGACCTCTAGACAACAGCCTTTGCTGGTGCAAGCACCCAAGCTTCGAAAGGGTACCCTCTAGAAGTATTGCTAAACGTGATGCAATGTCAACCTCAGGTGCCATGGGATTCCCCTCCACAGCCACTTGTGTTATCCCTAGGATAGGCAACTATGGTCACCAACTCGTATCAGAAGACGGGCGGAACAGTCGTGAGGCAGGATCCAACAAGTAAGAGAGGGGGTATCTCTCATCCTTATCTTCACTCTCCCTCGTGCTTGATTCCAAGTTATGGAGCTTTCCCGATCTCCCTAACGCTATTGGATTTCACTCATTAATCAAAATTCTATGTTTTGCAATTTAGAGCAGCCTTGGAGAGTTAACTCTCCTCTTGCCTAATCCAAGACCCTAATAAACCTAAACTTGTTGGTGTATTCTGATGACAATACAAAAGTTCTAGTCTATTTTAATTAAGCGCTTGATTTTAATGGTTTTTCTTTAAGTCAAGGGTATTGATAGAAGTGAAACCAATGGTGTTTGTATGACGCAAAAGAAATCAATGAAAAACTAACTACATGAATGCAATCATTTTTTCTTCAATGAAAAAAGATCTCTATATGGGTTCTACGAAACTTCTATAAAGCAAAATACTTTTTCTCTTCTTTTCTTGAAACACACTTCACACACCCAAAAACTAAAATACTATGAATGCTTTAACAATGAAAACTACCCTAATGCAAGGTATAATGGAGATGCAAGATCCTAAATTACTCAAAAAAGCGAAAGAAATGGTTTATAACTATCAATGAGCCACCTTAAGTACTGAAGAGGATACAAATTTTTAAAATAAAATTTTCTCCAAACAAGAAGGACAAATTGTAAAAGATCACAATTCACTTTCAAAAACCAAAAGAAACCAAAATCAAACTTGGCAAAAGAAAATAAAAACAAAGTTTTTTGAGATCTTTTCTTTTTCAAGAAACAACTAAAACAACTTTTTGAAATCACTCTAAATGATACTAATACTCAAAAGATAGAAAAAAGAGCACAAGGAGTCCTTGCAAGTTACAAACTCAAAAATAAATGAAAACTTGAGCAAAAAGACTGCAATCTTGTACCAAACAACCCAAATAGCAGCAGAAAGTTTGACAAACTGGCCAAGAAGCCAGGAAATAAATACTTCCAAATTCGTCAAAAAGACTTTCAAAAATAAAGAAAAGCGATAAGGCCACAAAACGAAGGAAAGCAAAGCAAGTAGATCCAAAAACCGAGCTTGACACTGAAACTGAAAAGAATTTCATGTTCTGGAGCACCAGAACAATCAAGAACCTCTGAAGGAAGCCTTGTGTACCAAAACACCAATTACAAACATGCTCAAAAAGCAAACCTAGGCCAAATATTTTCAATGAGGAAGAGACCTCGAAGTAGTAAGCTTGCAGAATAATTAAATTCTTCAGACATAAATTAACCACATAGAGACTAAAAAGACCAGGCAACAAATCTATCTGGGTAGAGAGATTTGAAAAAACAATGTAAAAATTGGCATACGCGACAGTGTTCAAACACAGAGACGTGTACATGCACTTCTGATACAGGAAACTCACGTATACACGAGTTCACTTCACAGAAACAAGCATGTGTATGATACTGTAAACAGAGTAAAAGGCATATACAAAGTTTCGCAAAAAAAATAAAAAACAAATCCAGATCCAAAAGATCAGACTTAAGGTCTGAGACTCTAGTAGACCAAATAAGACTGTAATATCAAGCAAACCAAAGATTGAGCCCTGATTGACAATGAACAACCCAAACTAGAATAACAAGATTGTTATCCCTAGCAGAGTCGCCAATTTTGTTTCGGGAATAAGCACCCCAGGGCTTTCGGTTAGAACCCCAATAGAGCAGAAGCAAACTACAACAAGAAACACTCATACAACTCAGGCTAAATGCTTATATGATCAAACTATGTAAGAGCGATCGTACCCAGATTTCCTTCATTCAAGTAGGTCTCATAGGGTTCAGACCCTCTACAACTCCCGATGTTCTTCAAACTTGGAAATAATTCAATTCGAACACACATAGAAGTATAGAAGTAAAGAATATTCATGAAATTGACTTTATATCATATAAACAAATGATTGATCATACATCAAAACAAAATTCATATATGAATTACAACACAATTTGAAGCATAAACATAGTTAATTTCGGAAACAAGACAACATTTCTTTTATTGCAGTAAGCTATAAATAACATGGAGAGAATTCACCTGAGTCTTCTTCTAGCTCCAAGCGGAACCATCCTCCAGATTTGTCCTATCCCAACATTCAAAAATCTTCTTCCATAATCAACACCATGATATCTCAAGCAAGAGGGAGAATATCTATAATCAAGGAAACAAGGGTTTCTTGAAGCTCGTGGAAGTGCATTAGGTACAGGGATTCATCAGACTCAGTCAGGGATAATCTCAATATAATAACTCTATCTCTTCTCTCTTAATGCCTTCCCATAGAGGTGTATTTATACCTCTCCCAATTAGTTTTTTAGTTAGGAAACAGTTGGGAAACAGTTGGGCCGCGGGCACTAGGAGGTAATCAACAAGTAAAACCCATGAACTCTACCCATAATTAAGGAAATTTAATTTTTTTATGTGTTTTAACACATATACACGGGTTGAGTATTGACTTACCTGCTTGTACATGCTTTTATCTCAGGGCAAAATAGCGTAAAAGGAATAAAACACTGTTTTTAATATATTTGGACCAAGTCTGGAAGGAGGGGTTGCCCTAGGCCATAAACAAAGCATCACAAATACTAAGAGTGGTAAGTGGTGTTATAACAGTAAAGGATCACGATCATTACGTTGTTTATGTGAATTGGTGTTGCTTTCGTCATCAATCTGGTTGTATTTTGGAAGAGGATAATGAATAAATGTCTTGTGATGAATTATTTGAAATTCATATTCCAGTAGAATTCTTTGATGTAAAGACAAAAAAAATATTTCTTAATTTAAATTTTCTTTTTCCTGTTTCCATGTCAGAAAAATCGATTACTTTCTATTTGTCTTATTATGTAAAAAATTGTTTATGAATGGTCTTCAAATTTTGTATAGTTTTGTTTTTCTTAGATTCCAATGTTTAAAATTCAGATGAATTTTTTTCCTTTCATCTTGTGACATTGTGTTGTGTAACAATACAAATTGTTCAATTATTCCAATTGTGTTCCTATGCTTTAATAACAATGCTTCAATTTAATTTTATTCTCTTTGCTTTGTAATTGATTGGGTTTTCAGTATCAACCACTTTAGTCTATTGATGCCTTTGGTTTATAAAAATATTCTTAAGGTTTATAGTATTAATGTTAGGGCTTAATGTTTATTTAGCAGTTTTCAATATTTATCTTTCACTTTATAGCCTTTAGGTTTAAAATGTTGATGTCATGGGTTTTTTACTATTGTTGAAAAATGACCATGGTGAGTTGTTCTTAATCATGGTCATACATGTTGATAGTCAACCTTGGTTAATAATGGTGAATCATGGTGGCGAATGGTTGAGTGTGGCTTTTTGATGAAGATTGTTCCAATATATAAAATATTTGTGGACAAGTTTCATTGATCACAATGGTTATTCATGGCCAACTTGGTTTATAGTTGTGGTGTTGGATGGTCAACCATGGTCAATAATTATGGTCCAATCTAGCTTTGTGAGAATGATTGTCTCAATATAAAAATAAACTAAGGTCAAACCCATAGTCAAGCATGTTTGTATAAGGGTTTGAAATATTTATCTTTTGGTTTATATACCTTTGGTTTATAAGATTAATCCCTTGGGTTTAATATTGTTTCATTGGGTTCATAATTCCTTGCGGTTTTAGTATTGATCCCCTAGTCTTTTTATTCCCTTTGGTTTGTTAATGTCAGGGTTCAACCATGGTTAAGCATGGTCGGATGTCACATTGTGACAAATATTGTATCAAAATGAAAATTAGCAATGGCCAAACATGGACAGGCATATTGATTAGACAGTCTATAATATTTATCTTAGGGTTTATTTACGTTGGGTTTATATTATGTGATTGGGTTTAATATTTTTCACTTAGGTGAAATATTTTTCCCTTAGGTTAAGAATCCCTTGGGTTTTTAGTATTAATTTCTTAGGTTTTTTATTTTATTGGGTTTGTGATATCAATCATCATCAACCGTGGTCAATAATGGTTAACCAAGGTCGACAATCAATCGTGCTCAACCATGGTCAACCATGGTCCAACATCACATTGTGACAATGTCTCAATATGAAAATCAACCATGGTTAAACATGTTTTTTTAAGGGTTTTTAATATTTGACTTATGGTTTATACACCTTGGGTTTATATCATTCCCTTAGGTTTAATATTATTTCCTTGGGTTTTTAGTATTAATCCCTTGGGTTTATTATTCCCTTTGGTTTATAATGATTATCATTGTTAACCATGATCAGTCCTGGTCAACCATGGTCAACTATGGCCAATCATAGCCAACCATGGTCAAGCATGGTAAACCATGTGTTATAAAATCAATGGTGATCAACCATGGTCATTCATTGTGAACCACTGTCCAACGTCGCATTTTGAAAAAGATTGCCTCAATGTGAAAATCAACCATGGTTTAGCATGGTCCAACATCACATTGTGACAAATATTGTCACAATATGAAAACCAATAATTGTCAACCATGGTAACACTACAAGAAAAAAGGACATTGGTGAGGGGCAAAAATGTCACCATAAGCTCATTGGTGATGGTCAAAAGAGCCTTCGTCACCAAAAACTAAACGTCGCCAAAGTTGGCATTGCCAAAATTATAGTTATTGCAGTGACATTCAAAGTCCATCACCAATAATGATTTATGATGACAGATAGCGACCATCACCATTTCATATGAGCAATGGTGACGGACCATAGCCTCCATCACAAAAAATTGAACGTCACAAAAGGTGGTGTTGCAAAAGTACAGGTGTTGTAGTGACATTCAAGGTCCATCACCAATAATGAATTATAATGATGGATAGCGACTGTCACCATTTCATATGAGAAATGGTGACAGACCATAGCCTTCGTCACCAAAAATTGAACATCACCAAAGGTGGCATCGCCAAAAGTATAGGTGTTATGGTGACATTCAAGGTCCGTCACGAATATTGATTATAATGACGGATAGTGATCGTCACCATTTCATATGAACAACAACAATTTATTATGATGGATCTTTCATGGTCGTCATTGTTGTCGCATATATATGGTGACATTCATTGACCGTCACCAAAAGCCGCATTTCCAGCAATATAGGTGTTGTGGTGACATTCAAGGTCCGTCACGAATAATGACTATAATGATGAACAACAATTGTCACCATTTCATATCAACAACAATGATTTATGGTTACAAACCTTTGAAGGTCGTCACTATTGATGCATATATTTGGTGGCATTCGTTGACCGTCACCATTTCATATTTTGATGAGGGTCAAAAATGTCACCAAAGGTCATTGTTGATGGTCAAAAGAGCCTCCTTCACCAAAAATTGATCGTTGTCATTCCATATGGATGTCAAGGCACGATGGAATCGAACCACCAACCTCCTGCTTATAAAGCAGGTGCTCTTCCATTGAGCTAGCACTCTTTAAAGAATTAGACTTTTAAAAATTAGACCTTGAAACTTCATAAATTGTAAATACTACAACTTTCAATAAATTAAAGTCTCGGCAATATTTTACTAAACAAGAAAAGCAACATCGAAGCTGCAGGCCCCTACCTAATGGTTATGGAAGTTATGAAAAGTGGGGAGAGGGATAAATAATTATGTATAAGAGAATCAGTATGTTCAGTTGAATACTCAATTAGAAGTGAAACTTTGAAGATATTTGTAATCTATAAATGACTTGAATGCTCCAAATATTGCAAAGGAAATGTCATAAGTGGATAGAATATGGAAAAATAACATTGATGAAGACAGATGCAACATGTTATAGGTTGAGTGAAAGAAAAATCTCAATGTTGTTTTTGTTTTGTGTTTAGATATTTGAATGATATCTAAACTTATGTGCAAATGTAACATGGATCCCTGGAAACCATGAATGACATATATATATATATATATATATATATATATATATATATATATATATATATATATATATATATATAGAGAGAGAGAGATATATATATATATATATATATATATATATATATATATATCTATATATACCCCCTTTACATAAACCAAAATGCAATTTGGAATTTCACAAGTCCGCACTCAAAACATGACAACAACCAAAAAATAAAAGAAATTAACTTGGAAAGAAAGCAATAGCTTCACCTTCATTCTTGAGTTTCTTCTCTTTATTTGAATTTGACTTGTGAAATTCTTTATCTGGCAAGGAATCAAAATCATCACTAGTATTAAATTCATCCAACACAGACTTTGGAGATCCCACTAACATCTACGTTTTTGTTGTCATGCCTAAAAACCATGGATATCCATGTCGATAGTAGAATAAGAAGTGTGTCTGCTACTCAAGAACACATTCCTTATCAACCATTTTTACCTGACAGAAACCAAAAATACAACACAATATCAGCGTACATAAAATCCCCTACCGAAATATAATCATAAGTTAGCTAAGAAGTCTAAAAGATGTTCTTAATTAATAAAATTTGTATTTGGAAATTTTGTTTTTTATATTTAAAAAATATTGTGTTGTACAACACTTCTGTCTATTTATCCAGGCAATTATATCATATCATATCTCACACGGTAGCAATCTATAGTACCTAAAGTAAAAAGACAAATTTGCTCAAGAAAATAGATTTAGAAAAGAGCTTTGAAAACTATATGTTTGTCATCAAAGCTTTAATTAGTTTAACAACAAACTAGTTGGGGTTTTAAAATCAAAAGCATTCATAGGAAATGAACAGGACAATGGCCAAAGTCGCTTTCATATAGATAAAGATAGAGTCACTATTGTCATTGCAGATAACTGAAATTTGGGCAGTGGTCTAATAGATAGAGCTTATTTGCAGGGAAGACTCGTTAATACCATCATTTTTTTCCATGGTTTGTTGTGTCTCTAGATCCATATCAGATATCTTATTATTATCAAGTTCTACTTTTCAAGCGTTGATTTTTGGCTCACCTTTTAAAACAAAATTCTACCACTCCATTTGATTTTGTTTTGTCAAGAGAATTCATAGGACCTTCCCATCCTCTTTTTTACATCAATCAATAACCATAGAGCAATGATATAAAGAATAACATATACACAACAAAGGCCAAATATGCACTTGTTGTATAGCTATGTTCTAGGAATCATCTGACCTTACTGGTGCAAAGAGCTCACCCTGAAAAAATAGAAGCCACATGGAATTGACAAAACTTTTTTAAATCAAGCTCCAAGTAAACCAATCAAAATACAAACATCCTTTTAATCAATAAAATCTCTGACTTAAAATAAAAGTGGCCTAGACTTGAATGTTATATCAACCATGTCAAGTAACTAACATCGGGTGAGAAATACAGGCCATGTATATTGGATTAGCGAAATAATTCATGCGATAAAACTCAAAATCAAACAGATGACTTACAGCTAAGAAACGTGAATAAATGGCTTACAACTAAGACATGATGTTTCTCTTTTGACATTGTCATTAAATAACTCTTCTTTATGTCACATACCATTAAACTTTTTATGATACTAGGTGGAAGTGGTATTGTAAGATTAACCTCTGATAGAGTATGTGTCCATGACTACTTCTCAAGATCTGCTCCATTACGAGCATTTGGGGCTAGATAAGATACATGCAAAAACCATCAACATGAAAATGAAATCTACATCCATGTAAAAAATGGGAGGAAAGAAATAATCCACAAATTGAAACAAATTGTAGGATAATTCATTCCTACAACATGATTATCTTGTCATGAGCAATAAAAAAAGAAATAAGGAGAAATGTAATTTTTGCCACATTTTGACAATAATTTCATTTTGCATATTCTATGAGCAATTGATGAAAAAAGTCAGCTAAAGCTTGTCAACATCAAGATTATAGTAAAACATAAAGGAACTGCTCCAACACATATAATCCTAAACACAAGTATCTATACATATAAGTATTTATTGAGGACATTGTATTTTGTGAAAATATGGAAGTCAAGTCTTTGAAATAACACAATTTATGGTACCACTGCCTTACGAAGTCCATTAAGGAATTTCTTCAAAGTTCAAAGTTCAAACAATTAACATGTAGCCTAAAAAAACTTAGATTTAAAAAGGAGATAACCCAACAATGTAGATTATATATATCACATTTAAATATCTTACTTTCCAGACATTGAAATGACACTTTTTAGCATACTATTGTGAATTCAGCCCAAAATGCTAGAAAAAAATATTGATGGTTATTTTTTTTTAAATGGAAACTAGGGCCAAATTCCACTTTGAACAACTCCTTTTGGGAATATAATTGTGGCATTGAATTCCTCTTTTCTAGAGGATCAAAATCGATCTAAAGATTGTCAAATTTGGATAAGTAGAAGCGGAATTTTGAATTTATGTTTCTCTCATGTAAATTATTGAGGTTGGCCTCAAATATATGTCGACTTAAGAAGATCAAAAGTCACATCCCCTTAACTCCACTGAATTGTATATATAGAGGAGCATTCTCTCTCATTTGGGACACATCAATCAAAATAAAAAGATATCTCTGTGGCAGCGAAGATTAAGGAGGATAAATTTTGGTTATTGTTGGGACTATTTTGGTTAGGGGTTTGTCATAACAAGTCCGAGTTTGGAAGCAATGCTTCGCTATGGTTAAGGAAAATCTTATATATGGGTTGTGGCTTGTTTCCTATGGGACCTCTTCCTGTAGTTTGGCTGTATCTGGAAGATATTCGCACAGCTTGACCGCAAGCCTTGAATCACTTTCCCAACAAATCTGAAATACAATAGAAAGTCGTTGACCTTATATGATAATATTCACGTACTTTTTGAGGATGACATGGATACTTAAAAATAGGCTAGGACTACTACAAATAATAGAGCCCTTGTAGGAAGAAAAAGGTCACACTATTTACAAAATTCAAGGGCTGGAGCAGCATGATTCAGAAGCCCTAATCTATAACCACAAAGATAATATCAACGATGACCCTAATGTGGTCATAAACCAACTCTTTAAGCCAACCAAAGGGAGCATCATGTGAAATAATGAAGGTTGCAGTAGAAAGGGGGATTTTTGGATCAGTCAACTTAGAAATAAATGGACTATTGTTTCCCTAACCAGACTGATCTTGTACAACAATATGATTTTTCCTCTATGAACAAACTGCCTAGATTACAGGATTGAATGGATCTAAGAGAAGTGATGCTTGATCTTCACATTGGCAAGTTATTTTATATCATTTTACTCTCTATCTTTCTCTATTGAACATTTGATGATAATAATAAGAAGATTTGATTAAGGGTTTTCCCCATCTTGGGGTTTTTTCCTGGCTTGAGCCATATTCTCATGTCTTTCTGTCTTGGCTTGTCTTTTGCATCTATCATTTATGTTATTTCGTCAGTTACTATTATATAATTTCTAATGTTTGTGGTAAATAGATTAATGGGCATATGGTTCAATGAAGTATCTAACCTAAACAAAGAACATGTTAATTGAAAATTAACATGGTATCAGAGCTCAAGTGAGGACAAGCCCAAGCTTAAAGAGATTGCAATCACTAAAGAATTTCATTGATACCTCCATATCTTTGTGGTAAATCAATTCAGAGTTCAAATCTGGGTTAATTTTGAAGGCCTTATTCAATCCCTAATCAGTAAACATGGGCACCAATCCTAAATATATTCAATTACCACGGGAAAAAGTTGGAAGACAACATGGCATGTTCTTGTACTTTGTAGTAGTCCTACTCATCAAGATTAAGACTGTATCATCATCGTAAGCTTATGGAAAGATATTTTCTATGATCCCTAGAGTTAAGGTCAATCTTCTATAGATATCTATTTGAAATAATATTCTCATCTCTAGAGGACTGATCAAGTGTAGGATATATCTATCTACGATATATCAAATACTTCAGATAACAAGTATAGGCTTGCATTCATTCTATCATTGCTTTTGAAGCTGAGCTTCTTTCCTAAGAAGTTACAGTCCTGGACATAGATCAAGAGTACCAAATCCTAGACCAAAACATATTTCAGAAGGGTTTTGGAATCTAAAATTCCTCCATCAAATTATAAGCATGATCACCATGATCATTGATTAGTATCAACTATTCAACACCTATTCTCTTTATCAGTGCCTCTGGTTTTCGAAGGATAGTTCTCTTTGAAGATAGAATCATTTTGCAATAGGGTCAAGTCACTATGATGCCTTGCTTGAAGGATCGAATCATCTAACTTGCTACAGGAATAAGACCGAGGGATTGCATAAGAAAAAAGTTAAATAAGGATCATATTGATCCCAAGAGAAATATTATGGTTATGTTGGAGGTATCCTTAAAACAAGGTTATCGATAATCTGAGCACAAGAAGGTTTGATTAGTCAACACTTGGCACTCGATGGTCATTTAACACAATCTCTTGGCCTCCTTGAAGGTCATTGTTGAAGTAAAATTATAGTATATTCTTGTTGGTGAAAGTTGCAGTTACTATCCAGACTTGGTTATTATTATTTGGAAGGCTCATATTAGAACCCTGTGGCATATTGAACTTTCTCATTGACTGAAGCATGATAACCTTGTCATTAACATAACTATGTGGCCTCCTTAAGAGAGAACTAATTCATTATACCATCCTACAAATCTTAAGTTGATTGGCTATTAACTTTAGATATATGTGAGCATGAAAGTTTAAATAAGCCATCTTTGTCAAGATTCTGAAAGAGGTAAACTTTAGCAACAAGACCAAGATGACTCTATCTGATGGAAAACAATAACACAAATGAGACTAAATGAACACAGTCCACATAAAAATGGTTTTAAACTTTTATTGTTGAATATCTTACAATTGTGATAATTATCATCAACACATGTATCTATTGTCCTTTGATAACACTACAGTTTGATAACTTAAAAGCAATACAGGTGAAACACAAACAAAAAATTTACTACATGTAAAATTTCTTGCCAAGACTCTCATTAGATTTGTAGTCATGCATTTGTGCTTTATTGTTGTTACACTCACTATTTCCAAACTAAAGAAAACATGGACAAATATAAAAATAACTTGGCAAACTTGAAGGCTCTATTTTCCTTATTAACATCTTCCTTTGACAAGGTATTGGTCATCTACAAGTCTTTGGGCACTCAACATTGGATGTTAATTGGATGAATTCACAAGGTCAGATTCAGGATATTTCCTTATCTCCCTTAGCTACTCAGATGAAAGATCTCTCTAGGTATTTCCAGATGATCAAAACCTCTCATGTGTTCAGACAACTTAATAGGACAACATATACTCTCTCAAAGGAAGGACTGCAGTTGTAGGAGAACTAAGTTCTGGAGAAGGAATTCATTGGTGGTCATTTATCTTATTTAAGAGAAAAGCATAATAATTTCCACCACATGGATACCTTCCTTCAGAGCATTCATATCAAAATACAATTGTTTAACATTTTTAATTTACAGTAAGTAGAGAAGGGTAATTTTATTGATGTCCAACAAATGACAAAAAAATGTCAATGAGACTAGAATGTACAATTGATAATTACCAATATATAGGGGTGTCCTGGGCTACCCTATAAGCATAAAGAGAAACTTGTTTAGTTTTGTTAGAGTGCACTTGTGCCAAAGTTTTAATTCTAAATTTGGTTTCTCTTTATAGACAACTTCCTCACAAGTCTCCCTGAGATCCCACTTTTATCAATAAATGATACCCACATTTAGTGCAAAACCCACTAGTGGAGTTTTAAGGCCTCGTAGTCATTAGGGAAGTTGATTATTAGGATTAATTGTGACATCCTGTGTATTTTTCAAATTCCAATACACCATATATAATTCTTATGTATTTTAGAAACTCCAATACAAAATCAATATTACTAGGAGGCATCAAGGCCAACAAATATATCTTCAACCATATAGTTGGCCTTGATGACTCCTAGTAATATTTTTTCCTTCACTAAATGTATATGTAAGATGAATTCACTACATCCAAATATATGCTTCTAAGAAATAGCTTGCAGGTTATTAAGGATCATTTAAGAAGTAATGTCCAAATCATGCAGGTTAATTGTGTGTGTGAGTGTTGTAAAATTTAAATATACCTAGCTCTTGTGTGCAGTGCTCTATTTACATTTTCCTAAAGGCAGATAACATCATGTACCTCATGTGGAGTGCTATGTTTAATTTGTCCTAAAGGTAGATAACATTGACTAGAAGTGGTGAGGTATACTCATCTAGACAATTGAAAAAAAGATATTTTTTTTACTATCATGTCTTGAGGCTCCACTTCTCAACATACTACA
Source organism: Pinus tabuliformis (assembly GCA_031772625.1). Lineage (NCBI taxonomy): Eukaryota > Viridiplantae > Streptophyta > Pinopsida > Pinales > Pinaceae > Pinus > Pinus tabuliformis. The sequence continues at coordinate 450,795,789 of CM062808.1, read as the reverse complement.
AACACTTGAAACAGTGGTGGTGGAAAGGCATGACACCATGGTAAAGGTTGTACCACACCTATCAATGAACTTGTATGAAACTGAAGCTTTTGGAATTCCTGGAAACTTTTTTTATTGATGTTGATGCTTACCCTTCCCTTTCTTCTTAGAACACTAAGAAGCATAATGGCCATCCATACTTGGAGGCTCTACAATTATTGCAAACTATTTTACTATTATTGTTGCTTACCCTTTCCCTATTTCCCAAGATATTGAGAAGCATATTGGCCATGCTTCTTGCACTTGATATGGCTCAAATTATTCTTCTTCTGGTTAGAAGAGCTTGAATCTTCCTTCTTCTTCTAACCCTTCACAAATTCTATTTTATTCCCTCCTTTCCTCACACTCCCAGTGAGGGCTATCTCTGGTACATCCTCATCACTATCTGAAACCATCTCCAATCTCATTTCCTCCTCGATAAATGCATCCCACAAAATTTCGATTGAAGGTAGCTTCTCACAAGCACAAACAAACTGTACAAAATGGTACCAAGATAGACCAAAGCCATTCAAACTAATCCAAATTAGTCCATTCTCTTCTACCTTGTCATCAAGTGTATCTCGTTGATATCTCAACTCTTGATCTTTATCAGATAGATAACTACTGTAGCAGTGTTGCTCATGCAAGTAATGGGTTATTTCTTCATTAAGAGCATTCTCCTAGACATGTTCTTGCTCCAATACATTGTAATCAAGGTAGTATGCATTTCCCTATCAATGTTTTTCTCTACAATGAAAGGGGTTAGATGATTCTTCACCAAATCCAAAACTATTCATTCCAGTTTGACCAATTTCTAATCATGCTCAGCCAACTCCCTGGTATCTGTTGAAAGTAAAATTTCCTTCTCCACTACGTACCACAATTCAACCTCTTCCAAGAGATGTTGAATCCTGAGCTATAATAAAGTTGGAAGTGCCCTCCAACATGTGACAATCCTAAAGACCCTAACTACTTGTGATTACAACTCTTTAAACAAACATGAAAACATATCGAGAACTAAGAATCGAACTTGCAACCTCTTATAGGTGGAGGCCACCTTTCACAAACACGCAAAATAACACTCCAATCCCTAGAACAACTGGGACATCACACCCCATGGGCCACAACCTTTAACTGGTCAAAATCTGCTTCACTTTCTGAAAGTCAGGCATCCCATCCTTGAAACCCTTCAATAACTCCCTCTAACAAGTTGCAATCCTATCCATGCACAACTTCCTATTAGTTTTAGTGAAAGTGCTCTAATACCATGTAATATAGACAACAGTAAGTGAATTTTGTACTAAAAGAATATTCCTAAGATCCCAGGTAATTTAAATCCCTTGATGGGTATACTAGAATCTAAAAAAGCACACTTCTGAAAAATAATAAGAGCATGTACACAAATCTGAACTCTCAACCACATCTACCTTCTATTGAATGCAGAGCAAAGAAAATACAACGAAATACCTCAAAACCAAAATCTTGCTAACCAACACAGAAGTGTTCGCTACATCTCCTTTATAGAATAGGAAGATGAGAAAAGATACAAAGTATCTGGTCACATGCATGAAGCACTCAAGGTGACTCAGTCAAACTCCAGCCCAAGTTTAATCATCTAGTGTACCCTTGCTGCATGCATAAGTGTGCCAGGTAAGTGCATCTCCACTAGAAGACAATCAAAAGAATCCATCCCCTTCCTTGAGAATTGTGCCCCCTACCAAGACTAGAACCTTATCATGCAAAAGAACTCTAATTATCTAGGGTTTTGTGCCCTCCAAAAATTAGATCATGCATGCAGAACTGAATTGAATTGAATCTGAACTACAAACTAAACTAATTTGAAGAAAATTTGGAATTGTTTAATCTTAAACAACATGCAAACTGAAACTAATTGAGGATAGCAAAACTGGAAATATACCCTCTACTCTCTTACATAACAACACCTCCCTCATACTATAATGTGCACAGGAACCATGACAAACTACTGCCATTATTACTGTTGTATGGACCTGCAAAAGTTACACCCTTACTACTATTGTACCTACCAATTAAGTGCACCCTGGTACTGTGGACAGGACTGTCAGAGTTAAACAGGGTAGAAAATCTAACAAAGGATATGAACCAACAGAACAAAAAAATATTACCACAGTGATAAATTGAATCCTTAAAAGAGTGACTAGCATTGGAAGAGACAGAGTTAAGTCAAACAAGGTATAAATCTTTGCCATAGATAAGAAAAAATTTATAGCATGGTTTTAAGAAAATTCATCTCAATGAGATAATAAATTGTTTCAAACCCCAAGATTGAAAGGAAAATGACTTAATTTACAATAAAATGTTAATATTTTGTTAAGCTGCATCTGCATTTACTTAGAGGTTTTTATTTGATGCTATATAGTTCTTAAAGCCATGTTCAACCTACAATGAGTATCTAGCTTTTCTGTTGTTAAAGTTGCAAACCTATTTTAGTAAAGTCATAGGCTTTGATCATGGTGAAATGTAGTTAAAGGATTTTTCTGGAATTATATATTTTTCACAGTTTAGTTTCAATTATGCATTTTCCATACCAAGTAAGAAATAAAACAAACCATTAGCAGACAAAGAACATATCAATGAGAGCTAAACATGTAAAATGGAACGGATAAAGGATATACAAATGTAGAATGGAAAGTTTTAACCCAGAAACTGAATAGACAATGTGTTATAGACATTTTTGTGCCTCGCGTCAAGGAGCAAGGAATGTCGATAATTACAGGGATCCTCAGTCCCTAAACATGTTGTTCTTACCCCTAAAAGAACAAGGTCATCAATCAACAGCACTTCCAATCAGTTCTCCACCTGAAAACACTTCAGAACAGGCTTATTTTGGATCATGTCAGCTGCTTAACTGAGCTTCTGCGCTGTATTGCAACTGTCCCACTCTGTACCTGCGCTGGAAGTCAAAAACAATGAAGGCTACCTGCGCTGGGTGAGATTGGCCAAGTGGCACAGTCATCCTGCAAGGTGTCAATTGCCCAGGAAGCTTCCAAACTGACACTTGGGTCATGAGATTCGCCCTGTGATGAGTAAGAGGTACTTGATCACCATGTGTAAGCAAGGATCTCCAAGTGGACACAGGAACTGAAGATTAACTGAAGATGGAGAGGACACTAGTCAACTATATGCCAGCCTCCAGCTGACTCATCCTTTTCTCTTCTCTCCTATATATAGAGCTCTTCTATGAGGTCTAAGGAGGCTGGAATTTTGTATAAGCAAGGAGGTGCTGTTGGTATACTGCCAGGATTATTGGGTGATTGTTTTACTAGAGGTAAAGAAGAGAGTTCTTGCTGCCGAGGAGGTGCTGCTGGATTGGAGCCAACATCATTGGTTGTAACTTCCTCTGGAACCCTGTTACTTTCTATCAATAAAGTTTGCATGTTCTTCTATATACTTATTTTACATAGATGCTTTTGTGTTTACATGTATATTTGATGCAACCTAATCCATGCTTCAATTATGATTGCTTGTATCTCGTAGTTTGCTCCCTTTTGTTGTGCAGATTCCGTGTGTAGCTGGATCGGCTTGGAGAGCAAAGAGCTAGGAACAGGATACAAAGCGAGAAGGACACCAGGTTGGTTGATCCTCTTTCCATTCTCTCTGTGCTTTCATAAAGTGGAACATGAAAACTTTATCATTCAGTTGTTGCTAAAGACTGTCACCTTTAGAAAGGGTTAGTGTCATCCGCATCGGATACTTTTCCCCACAACAAACTGGCGACTCCGCTGGGGAGTACAAGTATCTTGTTGTTGTAGGATTTTGCTATTCATTTCTTGAAGAAAGGAGTACCGAATCGAAAAGCTTTTGACTCTATCAAAAGCGAAGTAGAGGGTTTTGCTACTCTTGCTCCTTTGCTGAGCAAATTCAAGATTTAAAGAGCTAATCTACAGATGAATCCTTACTCTTAGTGATAGATCTTTATCCTCTTGATCATCCCTTAGCCTGTACTTAACCCATAGCATTTTATTTCAGTCAAAACAGTACATTTTTGAGCTTTTTATGACCCGGAATTCTTAGCAGACGTAACTCTCGTAAGTCAGTGCAGGCTGTACACAGGCAGCCTGCATTACAGCACAGGTGCTCCCTTCGGGAACTGCGCTGAGAGTGAAACTGGTAGACCAGTGCCTGCACTGGTCCAGTTGGCCTTAGTCTAGCTCAACTCTTCCTTTGTGTCTTGGCCCTATTTGCACTTGTTTTTGGCTGATTGCTTGCTGGTTATTGTATTTGCTGTAGACCACTTCTCCTTGACATTATTCCGCCTCAGTTGTGTGATGAAATTGTAAACGTTCTTTCAGTATTTCTTGTGTCAGTTACAATTTCCCATTGTGGAAAGCGAACCTAGTAGCTGTGGCCTCTTAGATTGCGATCTTATGAGTTAGTGTTATTACTGTTCATAGCTGTTTTGGGTTGGTTTGCTTCTCACTTTATGGTTTGAATCTATACTTTTCCTGTATTTTAAACAAGTCTTTCATAAGGTGTCTTTGTGATTGTGGACAAGCTTGTTTATTTCTACTTGAAAGTTGATTCAAAAATCATACAACAGTTTCCTTTTGTTAAGCATCAACATTAAGGATAACGAAAAGAAATACATGCATTGTGCATTTTGCATTTGACTGTATGCTTGACGATTTAGGAAAATGTGCATTTTAGTGTGTGTTCTTTGATCTGTGGAAAAAGTTGTGTCTTGCTCTTTCCTCAAGTAGATTAAGGTTTTCAAAGTTGAAAGATTGAAAAGATTTTGCTTCTCATTCTTAGATTGCATATAGGAAGTTGTATATATACATCTCGTGGTGAACCTGAAAGGCAAACTGTTAAGAAAGATCAACATTAAAATAAACTCAATTTACATAACAACGCTTTGGAATTTAACGCAAACATCTAGAGGTCTAGGTAGAGACGTGTTCCGGCGTCGTTAAACATAGTGACTGTCGATCTCTACGAAGGTGGGTGATTCCTCCTGAGAGTCGGTGGCACTAACACGGATTTGAGCTCCCGCGTACCGTCGCGTATATTGGGAGACCCCTATAGGATTTTATCCTTTATCCTTAGGAAACCGTGTCGGTCGCCCTACTGATCGCGATGCAGTGAACACAGCATTCACGAAGATCGACCACCCGTACCATAAAACGTATTCTGTGGTTTCGGGAAAGGTTTGGCACACCCTCTGCCTAGATCTCCAGAGCAGTTTCTTTTGGCCCTTTTCAAACTCTATAACTGAAAAGGTCCAACCGAGCATTTGTCACTTCGGGCTTGTTAATACATCGAAGGCGACTAGAGTCATCTTTAGCTTTTTCTCGACTCTTAAAACATGAAAAAGCAAGTTTGTGTCTAAAAGCGTCGTAAATAAAATTTATTTTAAAGCGGAACATAATCACCTGTTATTCCCACGTTGATCTTTCAGTTGAAAAGTATGGAGCCCACCAACCAAGGAAGTAACCTTGGCGGAAGTCCAAATCCCTTCTCCTCTTGGGGAGATGTTGGTGCGCCTCATATGGCTACATTGTCACTTCCAGGATTGACAATCGGCCTTCCTGTTTGGCTCTTTTCAACTAATGTTGTCCAAATCGCCACTAATCCTGAGCAGTCGAATCAACTGTCAGAACAATCTAGAACTACCCACCAGCCTTCTACTTCTTGTGATACTTCCTCTGATCCTTCATCTTCGCAGGGTAGAGCCGGCAAAAGTCAGCCTCCCAAGGAGAAGAAGGAAAAGAAGAAGAAAGGGAAGAAGCAGAAGGAGCCTCTGGCGAAGGCGACTGGGGGCAAGCAGAAGAAAACTGACAAAAACCCACACACTGCACCGACCGGGCCTCAATCGCCATGTGTCATTTGCAAAGGGATCCATTTCCATCGTGATTGTCCTTGTATTCCCCGGATACTAAGGGACTGGTCCCCGAGGTTGCACAATCCGGTAGCATCAACCTCTGGTTGTCAAGTTGATTGCATTCCCTCAACTAGCGAGAGTGAAGGACGAAGAAGGGGACCAAGATCACCCTGTCTATTGTGTGAAGGTCACCATGCCATCCACAAATGTCCATTCTTAGATGAGGCAAAGAGAGTTTTGGAAGATCGCCCGGTGTCACCGGTGCAACTTCCGCCTGGATACCGAAAACTCGCGCCTAATCCCTCGATAGTTGAAAATCCAGTTGTACCACTCAAGTGGTCAGCTGATGTGTCAGTCATTGAGAATGAACCTACCGAATCTAGACCAGACGAAAGTCTAAAGGTCGAAACAGCAGTTGACCCGGTTCTTCCTTCAAAGGTTCTATCGTCCAATGACTCCGTCATTGAAGACCCGTCTTCAAATGACACCGTCACCGAAGTGTCGTCTTCATGTGACACCCTCACTGATGAGAACAAGGATGACACCATCCAGGTTCTCTTTATCAGCACCGACTCCGACGAGCATCCGGGCAATGCGCCCATTCCTTTATCGCAGGAAGGAACATCATCAGAGTCGTATCCGGCCGTATATTCGGTCCCACCACCAAGCAACCTGGTTGTATCCTTTGATTGGAATCAACTAGGCAGACCCCGGTTACCAGCCAGTGTTCCATTCAGAATCATTGTCCAGATCTATAGAATGATTATGGCTGGTACTATCATTGATGAAGGGGCGTCTGTGAGTATCCTTTCCTCTATTGCTTGGAAAGCACTGGGTTCCCCAGCGCTTTTACCTGAGTTGAGAAATCTCTCAGGTTTTGATAAAGGAACCAGTCGACCATTAGGAATCCTCCCCGATGTACCTGTTACATTGAAGGGGAAGACCGTTAGGATGAACGTGTTGGTAGTTCAAGGACCCTTGGATTATAACCTACTCCTTGGACGCGACTATATTTATTGCATGGGAGCGATAGTCTCCTCACTCTTTAGAGTAATGTGTTTTCCACACGAAGGAAGGGTGGTCAAGCTCGTAGACCAGCTTTCATTTCCGGGATCTCGCATCGCAAATAGTCAAATACCAATCCTAAATGGTCTGTTCACTCAAGATTCGCCTCCGCCCCCAGTCCTCCTTCCCGATGAGCGCGAGTAATTCGGAAAGAAAGACTAGGACCCAGGGGGCATGCACCCTGGTCTGCTTCAGGCAGAAGAAACCTCGGGTATAAGGAAGAATTTCCGCAGAAGAACATGACTAGTCCGTACCCCGTCCGAAGGAAGTGGGGTTGTTCTGGAATAATGATCTTTTGTTAAAGTTATGTGTTTGGGAATCATTCACCTTTGTCTAAAAAAGTGTGCAATGCCCAAGTAGGAATTCCCTTATTGCAACAAGTAGTCACCATCTTTAAATTCAAGCCTCGCCCATCGAAACATATGTTTTGAAGGATAAGCAGGGGCAGTAAACTAAGAAGGAGACCGTATTGTTGTAACAGAGGGTAACCATCTTTGGACAACCCAACGATAGACACCGCCGAAGAAAGAGATTGATTTGCGGCAGCGAATAGAACCACTCTTCGGATAATAAGAAAGAGGCAAGCCTCCCTCAATAATACCAATGTTTTATCTTTGAGTAGTGTTCTTCTATTGTCACAATAGCTGTTTGTTAAAAGTGGGCCGACAGGAAGTCTGAGTACTGCGTAAGACCCCTTAAAATAACGAGAAGACAAGTATCGTTAGCATTAGATTAGCAAGATGACAAATAACTGTGAACACCCAAAGAAAAGCAAAAGTAAAGGAGAGGAGGGGCAGCCTCGAAATTCTATCCTATACCTGGGGGCATGCAAACTTTTGGAATGCAAGCAAGGGACGACTATTGATTTTTTAAATTTTTAGGTCCTCCCTTTAAACCTGTAGGTCTAACCCTTTAAACTCGTAGGATTAGCCGTTTCCAAACTTGCATGAAGAAAGCCTGTGGGGCAAAAGTAAAATTTGCCAAAATAAGAGCATAGCTGTAGTAAGGCATAAGCTCTATAAAAAATTGGTCCTTATAGGAGGCGTTCTTATGACTGGTATATCGAGCAGTTTTAGCATATAGTTCATGCTCGTTAAAAAATAAACGCGAAATTCGAGCAGTTTTAGGCCTGAATTTATGCTCGTTAAAAAATAGAAAAGTGTGAGCAAATGTTTCCCCCAGAGTTCAAGCTCATGGAAAAAATGAACCGGTAAATAACCTTTTGAGATCGTAAATTCATTAGCCATAAGAACCTTGATCGTGTTTTCATCCACCACCTCCACCGTTCATTTGGCCGATCATTCACTTCCATTTGTGTGTTTACCTCATTTGAGAAACAGCTGCGAAGAGTGATTTCACCTAGCCATCCTTGTGACACTGCCGTGATTGGAAATTCCAACCTGTACCTGGAATCTGTAGCTATCCCTGTTTATCACTCGTTCCTCAAAAGACGAGTCTTCTTTCAGCTCTTTTCACTGACTCGTAAAATATGAAAAGTTTGCCGAGTTTTGGCCTTCCAGCTCGTTAAATGACCGGAACGCTATCCCTCCTCTAAATTTTAATCTTTTTGGACTTGAGGGATTATTGCACAAAAGGATCGAGCGCTTGCCTGGTTCAGCTCGTTAAAAGTACCGAACAGCCATCCCTTCTGTATTGTTTTATACTTTTTCGGACTTAAGGGATTAGCTGACGAAAAAGGAATTATGGAGTTGACTTTCTGTACCTTTTTAGACTCTCTAAAAATGAAAAGGACCGAGTTTTCCTTGTCGTTAGACTCGTTAAAATGATTAAATAGCGACAAACTTGTCTTTAGACGAGAACGAGTTTCCCTATCGCTAGGCTCGTTAAATCTTAGCGATGGGCTTGCCCAAAGGGCAGGTTATAGAACAAGCATATGTTATCCTCCTCAAGCTTGACAAAAATAAAGAGGTACTGGTCAGAAATGACTGGGGAAAAATTGGGAGAACATCAAAGTTTAGAGGTAGCAAGTCACTCTTGAACATGACACTTTTCCTCCGTATCACATCGGGTTGGGTTGTCTCATTCACCGGTCTCGTCACCATGGTCCTCGCCACACCATCCATTCGGGGTAATGCTACCGATCCATCACATCAGTGTCGTTATATGTTCAAGAGGGGTCATTCAGAAAGTGTCAACCGTGTCCCATCCACTACCATACATTGTCCTTCATCCATTTCATGATCGCCACCCTGAATCATATGTCACAGTTTGTTTCCACCTCCACTAAATCATTAGCTCCGTTCCATGTCATTGATGTGGGATTCATTAAGGCCCTCCTTTGACGGATCGCTTCTTGTCGACATCAGCTCATTATCCAAGAAGTCGATCTAGGAACACCCCCATCAGTACTTTGAAGCTTGCATGCCTCAATGGCAAGTTTCTCACTTCCGGCGACAGGTATACATCAATGACCTTCGATCAGAAGATTTTGCGTGGCGTTCGACGCCAAGTCCTTTATTCACGCCACGTGAATTGTACTGCCGTACCTTGAGGGTCATCGTCATTATTGGTGATTCCTCTCGCGCTTGTTAACAGTTTTCATTATTGACCGGTAATCAAGCGATGTCTTTCCATGTTCGACTTCAGCGTAATTCTCACATGGATCGACTTGTACTTAGAGTGAAGATCGAACGAGTTTGAAGACCCCGGATCTAGTTTCATCCATCCGGGCTGCGATATATATTCAGGAAATATAAAAGCATTTGCCATGTACATCATTGCAGCAGATGATCATCCTCCTCAAAGGATGATAATTTTAGCGGAAGATTATCAGTCTGTCTTCAGACGATCGTCTGTCATATGTACCAAAATGTATTTATAAAAGCTGAGCATGGGAATGCCCGCCTCAGCTAGACCGTGAAAATTGAATGAAAGATAATGTATTGTATTGTATTGTATTACAGGGCACTCTCCTCAGCACTGGAACGAACTTCGGACCCTCTAGCTAAAGCATTTCACCCGATTAACGGCCTCATACTTTAGGGGGCAACTGTTATAGACATTTTTGTGCCTCGCGTCAAGGAGCAGGGAATGTCGATAATTACAGGGATCCTCAGTCCCTAAACATGTTGTTCTTACCCCTAAAAGAACAAGGTCATCAACCAACAGCACTTCCAATCAGTTCTCCACCTGAAAACACTTCAGAACAGGCTTATTTTGGATCATGTCAGCTGCTTAACTGAGCTTCTGCGCTGTATTGCAACTGTCCCACTCTGTACCTACGCTGGAAGTCAAAAACAATGAAGGCTACCTGCGCTGGGCGAGATTGGCCAAGTGGCACAGTCATCCTGCAAGGTGTCAATTGCCCAGGAAGCTTCCAAACTGACACTTGGGTCATGAGATTCGCCCTGTGATGAGTAAGAGGTACTTGATCACCATGTGTAAGCAAGGATCTCCAAGTGGACACAGGAACTGAAGATTAACTGAAGATGGAGAGGACACTAGTCAACTATATGCCAGCCTCCAGCTGACTCATCCTTTTCTCTTCTCTCCTATATATAGAGCTCTTCTATGAGGTCTAAGGAGGCTGGAATTTTGTATAAGCAAGGAGGTGCTGTTGGTATACTGCCAGGATTATTGGGTGATTGTTTTACTAGAGGTGAAGAAGAGAGTTCTTGCTGCCGAGGAGGTGCTGCTGGATTGGAGCCAACATCATTGGTTGTAACTTCCTCTGGAACCCTGTTACTTTCTATCAATAAAGTTTGCATGTTCTTCTATATACTTGTTTTACATAGATGCTTTTGTGTTTACATGTATATTTGATGCAACCTAATCCATGCTTCAATTATGATTGCTTGTATCTCGTAGTTTGCTCCCTTTTGTTGTGCAGATTCCGTGTGTAGCTGGATCGGCTTGGAGAGCAAAGAGCTGGGAACAGGATACAAAGCGAGAAGGACACCAGGTTGGTTGATCCTCTTTCCATTCTCTCTGTGCTTTCATAAAGTGGAACATGAAAACTTTATCATTCAGTTGTTGCTAAAGACTGTCACCTTTAGAAAGGGTTAGTGTCATCCGCATCGGATACTTGTTTAGTGGAGTTGCCAGTTTGTTGTGGGGAAAAGTATCCGATGCGGATGACACTAACCCTTTCTAAAGGTGACAGTATTTAGCAACAACTGAATGATAAAGTTTTCATGTTCCACTTTATGAAAGCACAGAGAGAATGGAAAGAGGATCAACCAACCTGGTGTCTTGCGCTTAGTCGATCCTTGTCCTTCTCGCTTTGTATCCTGTTCCCAGCTCTTTGCTCTCCAAGCCGATCCAGCTACACACGGAATCTGCAGCTATCCCTGTTTATCACTCGTTCCTCAAAAGACGAGTCTTCTTTCAGCTCTTTTCACTGACTCGTAAAATATGAAAAGTTTGCCGAGTTTTGGCCTTCCAGCTCGTTAAATGACCGGAACGCTATCCCTCCTCTAAATTTTAATCTTTTTGGACTTGAGGGATTATTGCACAAAAGGATCGAGCGCTTGCCTGGTTCAGCTCGTTAAAAGTACCGAACAGCCATCCCTTCTGTATTGTTTTATACTTTTTCGGACTTAAGGGATTAGCTGACGAAAAAGGAATTATGGAGTTGACTTTCTGTACCTTTTTAGACTCTCTAAAAATGAAAAGGACCGAGTTTTCCTTGTCGTTAGACTCGTTAAAATGATTAAATAGCGACAAACTTGTCTTTAGACGAGAACGAGTTTCCCTATCGCTAGGCTCGTTAAATCTTAGCGATGGGCTTGCCCGAAGGGCAGGTTATAGAACAAGCATATGTTATCCTCCTCAAGCTTGACAAAAATAAAGAGGTACTGGTCAGAAATGACTGGGGAAAAATTGGGAGAACATCAAAGTTTAGAGGTAGCAAGTCACTCTTGAACATGACACTTTTCCTCCGTATCACATCGGGTTGGGTTGTCTCATTCACCGGTCTCGTCACCATGGTCCTCGCCACACCATCCATTCGGGGTAATGCTACCGATCCATCGCATCAGTGTCGTTATATGTTCAAGAGGGGTCATTCAGAAAGTGTCAACCGTGTCCCATCCACTACCATACATTGTCCTTCATCCATTTCATGATCGCCACCCTGAATCATATGTCACAGTTTGTTTCCACCTCCACTAAATCATTAGCTCCGTTCCGTGTCATTGATGTGGGATTCATTAAGGCCCTCCTTTGACGGATCGCTTCTTGTCGACATCAGCTCATTATCCAAGAAGTCGATCTAGGAACACCCCCATCAGTACTTTGAAGCTTGCATGCCTCAATGGCAAGTTTCTCACTTCCGGCGACAGGTATACATCAATGACCTTCGACCAGAAGATTTTGCGTGGCGTTCGACGCCAAGTCCTTTATTCATGCCACGTGAATTGTACTGCCGTACCTTGAGGGTCATCGTCATTATTGGTGATTCCTCTCGCGCTTGTTAACGGTTTTCATTATTGACCGGTAATCAAGCGATGTCTTTCCATGTTCGACTTCGGCGTAATTCTCACATGGATCGACTTGTACTTAGAGTGAAGATCGAACGAGTTTGAAGACCCCGGATCTAGTTTCATCCATCCGGGCTGCGATATATATTCAGGAAATATAAAAGCATTTGCCATGTACATCATTGCAGCAGATGATCATCCTCCTCAAAGGATGATAATTTTAGCGGAAGATTATCAGTCTGTCTTCAGACGATCGTCTGTCATATGTACCAAAATGTATTTATAAAAGCTGAGCATGGGAATGCCCGCCTCAGCTAGACCGTGAAAATTGAATGAAAGATAATGTATTGTATTGTATTGTATTACAGGGCACTCTCCTCAGCACTGGAACGAACTTCGGACCCTCTAGCTAAAGCATTTCACCCGATTAACGGCCTCATACTTTAGGGGGCAACTGTTATAGACATTTTTGTGCCTCGCGTCAAGGAGCGGGGAATGTCGATAATTACAGGGATCCTCAGTCCCTAAACATGTTGTTCTTACCCCTAAAAGAACAAGGTCATCAATCAACAGCACTTCCAATCAGTTCTCCACCTGAAAACACTTCAGAACAGGCTTATTTTGGATCATGTCAGCTGCTTAACTGAGCTTCTACGCTGTATTGCAACTGTCCCACTCTGTACCTGCGCTGGAAGTCAAAAACAATGAAGGCTACCTGCGCTGGGCGAGATTGGCCAAGTGGCACAGTCATCCTGCAAGGTGTCAATTGCCCAGGAAGCTTCCAAACTGACACTTGGGTCATGAGATTCGCCCTGTGATGAGTAAGAGGTACTTGATCACCATGTGTAAGCAAGGATCTCCAAGTGGACACAGGAACTGAAGATTAACTGAAGATGGAGAGGACACTAGTCAACTATATGCCAGCCTCCAGCTGACTCATCCTTTTCTCTTCTCTCCTATATATAGAGCTCTTCTATGAGGTCTAAGGAGGCTGGAATTTTGTATAAGCAAGGAGGTGTTGTTGGTATACTGCTAGGATTATTGGGTGATTGTTTTACTAGAGGTGAAGAAGAGAGTTCTTGCTGCCGAGGAGGTGCTGCTGGATTGGAGCCAACATCATTGGTTGTAACTTCCTCTAGAACCCTGTTACTTTCTATCAATAAAGTTTGCATGTTCTTCTATATACTTGTTTTACATAGATGCTTTTGTGTTTACATGTATATTTGATGCAACCTAATCCATGCTTCAATTATGATTGCTTGTATCTCGTAGTTTGCTCCCTTTTGTTGTGCAGATTTCGTGTGTAGCTGGATCGGCTTGGAGAGCAAAGAGCTGGGAACAGGATACAAAGCGAGAAGGACACCAGGTTGGTTGATCCTCTTTCCATTCTCTCTGTGCTTTCATAAAGTGGAACATGAAAACTTTATCATTCAGTTGTTGCTAAAGACTGTCACCTTTAGAAAGGGTTAGTGTCATCCGCATCGGATACTTTTCCCCACAACACAATGTGGTGTTAATGGTACCTATATAGTAGGATTTTATATCAGGAGTAAAGCCACACCAAGTCCATCGAATGCCTCTTTCAAAGAACCCTCAATAAGAGTCTACCAAAGTCCCTTTGATTTCCCAAATGCTCTAGTTTACATCTGAGCAGACACTATGTCCATTGGCTTTCAAAAACAAAATAAACCACCACATAACATAGTGTTTATGTATAAATTTGAGCAAGAAATGTACAAGTCAAAATACCAAAATTTGGCTAGAAAATCCAAATCACTAGGACAAAGCAGGAAGAAAAGGAGTTGTACCTATGTTATCACAGTTGTGCAAGCTCTAGTTGTAGTAGCTACAACCAAATTTTCCTTTGTTCCCATATACTTGTTCCTATGTTCTAAGTAAAATATCTTAGACTATAGCCATAATAGTATTGGTTAAATTTCTAATGTATAATTACTTGATGAAAATTGAATAAGCTAAACTCATGGTAAATAATATCACAAGTAATTATCTGTAGATCAGAAAAGGTTTTTCACCATGGTATCAGAGAAGTGAGATTAGGCAGTGGAGTCTGTCTTGGTGGAATGATCTTGCATCAAACAAATCTATGTATTTTCCCTGGAACTAGTTTATTTGCAGATCTAATAATTCAAACATGCATTACGTAAAGATCCATTATCTCTAGAGCCATTATTATACACAACTGCTTTTGAATTTTTGTTTTATCTTATTCTGGAATAAGTGTAAGGAGGTGAGAATGATCATTCTCCATATTCAAGTTGAAGGGAGTCATAACATTAGTTATGTGGAACAATAAATATTAATTCATGACAATTTGCAATCCCAAAGTCATGATTTTATGCAGTCTCCTCTACTCTGATTTTCTTTGAGCACCACAAATATAAAAAACTGAAGGAATGATGAGCTTGGGAAATTTAAAATGGAACACTTCATCATTTAGAAATGAATAGCAATGTGCTAGAATATATTCATGATAAGCCATTTGATGTGTGTCGATATGCATTGATGGGTAACATGAGACAGAGGCTATTTTCAAATAGATGAGGACCATAAACATACCTTCCAATACCATATTGTCTTCTATTATGATAAATGGATATTCCAAGTAAGACAAAATGGATGATGCTTTCAAATTGTTTGATGGAATGGTGGACTGTTATATCAAACTCACAGTTGTCATTTATATTGCACTCATTAGTGGTCTCTTGAAAGGAGGCAAGATGATGAAAGAAAATGTGCTTATAGAGGAAATGATGCCTAAATGCATGTTACCAAATATTGTTACTTACAATGTTGCTCATTCAAGGATACTACAAGGAAGGAAGGGGACACTGAAAATACATTCAATTTCCTTTCCAAGATTGCAAGTAAAAGTTCTTCCCCTGATATTGTAACATACAACACTTCGATACATGGATTTTGTAAAGAAGGTAGATTGAGGTACGCATTGAATATTTTGAATGAAATGGGTGATCTGTTTCCAACTAATGGAACATATACTACCCTGATTGATGGCGATTGTAGAGAAGATAATACAATTGAGGATTCCAGATTGCAGAAGGAAAGGGCTACTGCCAGGAATGGTGACATACGTTGTGCTCCTCCATAAGCTCTATGAGGGAGGGAAATTGGAAGAAGCCAATAACCTTTTGCATGAAATGGAGAAGAAGGGTCCTGAACTTGAGCACTTCACATGCGATATGTTGATCAATTCATAGTGCAAGAGAGTTAACATAGCTAATGCCTGGAAACTTCACAATAAGATGTTACAAAGTGGGATTTTTTTTTTGTATACATACAAGGATTTTATTCATGGCTTTTGAAAGTTTGAGAAATAAATGAAGCAATAGAGGTCCTATTTAAAATGATGATTGCATGTTTATGCCTAATTTTAGTGTTTGCTCATGGCTAATTGATGGCTATTGTTTCCAACACAATGAAGAGGAAGCTCTGAAGCTTCTTGATGATTTTTTCAAAAGAGGTTTATCTGAAGATGTTTTTTATATAGTAACATTATTTGAGGTTAGGAAACCTAAGAAGGGACTAAAACACAATCAATAAAATGTTTGGAGGGGTCTTGTTGGTGATGCCATTATTTATACTACTCTTATTTATGCATACTTGGGAGAAAGTGAGAGAAATAAAACTTCATAACTTGTGAAGAAATGGCCTAAAAAAGGATTTTGGTCCATCTTAAAAAAAAAAAAAAAAAAAAAAAAAAAAACTTGTTTTTGATGTATCCTTTAGATATAGATGGCAAACCTGAGGTTTTCTGGAATGGGATGATAGAGAGAGGCTAGGTTGTCAAATGTGCTATCATAATGTGAGAACTATTGCACAAACATCCATTTCCAGTATGTTGTTTTGATATGTAAGTTGTAACATTAAGACTCTATGATAAGTAAAAAGCATCCGTTGTTACTAATGCAGTGAATAGGAATTAAAAGACACATCATGGAGGCTAATTAGGTGATAGTATTGAGTAGATGGTTTGCACAACGGTAAGCAAAAGTGCAACAATTGCTCCCGCCAGAGCTAGACTTCTCCAGGGTGATGAGAAATGCTCCTTCACAAGCTCGGTAAACCAAACCTTGAATTTGCTTCTGTAGTGATCATCTACATCTCCCTTCAGTTTTTCCAATGCATCTGTTCGGCTCACGGTGACTCCCTTACATAGACCATTGAAGAGCTCGGCAACCTCTGAATCACTCCCAAGGTAATTTATAACGATGTCACTTTTCCTGAGCACAACTACATCTTCTTCAGAGTCAATCAACTCGTCCATTAGACTCAAGTAACATGTCACATAATTGATTTCAGATGCCTTGTATGCCTCAAAAGTGATCAAATTACGGAAGAGTACCTCTATGTGATTAGTGATATTGATGGGTGGAAGATAAATTACGGCGCTTTTATGCTCAAAATTGATCTTCTGGATGCCTCCATGGCATAGCACAAATTTGATCCCAGAATTTCCTAATTTTATGGCACAAGGGATGTGTCTGACGCCATTTACTGCATTGCGGTCTATTTGTATAAGAATGTGACTCTTCAATTCTGCTGGATATTAGCAATCGTTGGAAAGTTGATCCTGAATGAGGAGACACTCATTTAATGTGTCTAAGTCAACAAAAAGTTTCACTGTTTTTCAAAGTTCCTCTGTAGCTTCAATATGACTTTTCCTATGCAGCTATTGTTTTAAAAGTTCTATTGCTTGGCTATAAAACCTAGTGGGAAAGTTGATCCTGAACGAGGAGACACTCATTGAATGTGTCTAAGTCAACAAAACGTTTTACTTTTTTTCAAAGTTCTTCTGCAAGCTACCTCTAATGTGCATCTATTGTTTTAAAAGTTCTGTTTCTTGGCTATAGAACCCCGTTAAAGGAGAGTTTTATATTAAAAGTATATGTGCACCCAAGAGAATGTGCCTAATTTGATAAACTTGGGAGTCATTCTGGATGGGATTTTACCCTTGTAAAACCTTGACAATGAATTTTTTATATTTCTCAGAGAATTACACCCTCTAAGCCATTGAAAACTAGCCAACACTTAATTATTTTTCTCAGGATTTTCTTTAGCAATGGTTGGGAACTAAATGCTTTTCTCAGGATTTTGTTTAGCAATGGTTTGGAACTAAACGCCCTCGATTAAGCATTTCAACCTTTATTCTACCATAGGGAACTACTTCAGACACCAATAGAAAGAGAATTGCACACCAATTACAAATTTATCTCATCACACAAATATTTGTGGAAGAATTCATGAAATTAATACCTTCGTGAGTTCCAAATCCTGCCCAATTTGCACCAATGTCAAATTTGGCTTCCACAGCAATGCAGAAATCTCGCTGCAATCTAGCTAGGGCAGCACCAATGTCAAATTTTTCTTCCACGGTAATGCAAAAATCTAGCAATCTAGCTAGGGCGGCAACAATGTCAAATTTCGCTTCCACGGCAATGCAGTTAATGGAGAAATCTAGCTCCAATACGGCTAGTTTCTCACCACCAAAACTAATTTTCCCAATGGGGTTATTGGACATCATAGCCTCACAGGATTCCAAACTCTCTAAGAGTTTTCTTCTTCAAAAATACAAATAACCAAAATGAGGAGAATGCTCATTTGCCCTTTTTACAATTTACTTTTCATTTCTGGCTTTTCATTTTATTAAAATTATTATTTTTTTCAATTTCCCTCATATTTGAATGAATATTATTTTTTTCAAATTCCCTCCTATTTGAAAAAATATTATTTTTTTCAATTTCCCTCCTATTTAAAAAATATTATTTTTTTCATTTTTACCTCTTACTTTATAAAAGCTAACATAAGCTAAAGTGGGAAAGCTAACATAAGCTGAAGTGGGAAAGGAAATTGCTTTGAAAATACAAATGACCAAAACTAGGAGAACTCTCATTTTCCCTTTTTATAACTTCCTTTTAATTTTTGGCCTTTTACTTTATTAAAATTATTACTTTCTTCAATTTCGCAAATATTTAAAAAAATATTATTTTTTTCATCTTCCCCTCTCATTTTATAAAATCTAGCATATGCTGAAGTGGGAAAGGAAATTGCAAAGTGAGAGAATGATAATGATATGTTGTTTAAAGATTGCACAAGTTTTTTAATTAATTTGTAAAAAAATAATAAAAGATTTATGGAAAAAGGTCTATGGATAATGTAATAACATGATCTTTAAGATGATTAAGAATATTTTCACATGGGTTTTTTGAATTGGTCAAATATTATGAGTAGTGATAAGATTGGTGGTACAAGTGCTAATATTGCCATGTTTTGGACAATTATAAGGGCCCTCCTAAGTAGGACATGGGTATGGGTGTATTGTCTCTAACCAATTCTTTCAATTTGAGAGTTAATGTTTAGAAAAATGAACGTCTTCCTGTGTGCTTGAACCCTCTATACCTATTGACAGAAGGTGATGTTCAAGGAGTGTATAAGGAACATGTGGTTTTCTTGGCCTCTAAGGAAGGTTTTTGGTTCATTGGAAATAGTAATGATGTAAAGTCATTAGAAGTTGAGGAAAAATGTGTTCTTAGTTGTGGGGGAATATATTGCAGTCAACCAAATCCTTGACCTTTCAGGATGCACTTTGGCATGAAATTTTATTGGCAAGAGGGTAGGGATGGACTACTTTCTGAGATAGATAAAGTAGATTCAGAGTTCAAGTTTATGCTATATACTAGCAACTCACATAGTGGCAAGAGAGATGCATTCTTTTGGTCTTTTGGAATGAAGAAGATGTAGTTTCTATATCAAATGAAGTTTGGTTTGTGGATAGGTCTTATTTGTCTATAAAACCCCAACACTCCTTTTTTATCCTAGGGATGAGACCATGTCAGACACCCTAGTATGGATAAAACTTCTTGGACTCCCCTTGGAACCCTAGACTATTCAAGATTTACACACAATTGAAAACAAGCTAGGAAAAAGTATTCTCATGGATGACATCTTTGTTTCTGAAAGATAAAGGTCAATTGTAAGGATGTTAGTATATATTGATGTAACTATAGGTCTTTCTGAGACAACTAAATTGATTATTAAAAAAATTCAAGTGTTCTTTACATACACTTTCCCGACCCCTGATCAATTTTCACATTTTTTATGTTGTACATGGTGGCCATACTTGTTGGTCCTTCATTTTGTCATATTATATATGACTTGTAACCTTTGCCAATTAACCAAATAGTATTTATATTATAAATGTGACTTTAAATTTAATTAATTTATTAAAGATAATTCAACCAGCTAATTATCCTTCCAACTCTTCGAGTTTTGTAAGCTTATATCCTGTAGTGCTTTGAAGTTAGAATATTTTTTTGTGATGGTGGTGTTTGATCATGGATTTGTGGAAAAATATAGAGTTTTTCCCCCATCCTTAAGCCATCTTATGTGAGATTTTTGGCACCAAAGAAATTCTTCCTAAACGCAACCTTCTTCTAATTGAGTGAGAAGCTCACTTTTTTCCTCAACTAATTTGTCAAATTGACCTTCAATAACAATGCATTGTTGGACTTATTCCATGTGATCCTCTAATTCCTATTTAATTTGGTGGATGTTCCAAAAATATTCTCTATTCCATTTTTTTATTTGAGCTTTTAAGAACTTGATTTTCTACTAGAATTGGTGCATAATTGAGCCCAGTCGAGGAGTGGCTTCCTACCACCATTATTGGGAATTTTCCAAGAAGGAAGGATCCCTAAGAAAAAATCTTTCAAAGAAAAAGGGTCTATTTTTGGGGCTTGCTTTGATATTTGCTTCCAAGCTTACAGGCCAATGATATGATATGCAACAGGGAAGGATTAAAACCTCCACAAAGGTCTCATTGTCCCAAGGAGCTTTTGAGACAAAAAATATGTGAAATCTAGAAGTAATTTGAGGGCAGCCACCTTTTTTATTATTCCATGTCAATATCCCATGCATAGTATCTGCATATGTGGCATGTAGGTCTTGCATGAAGTCAAGGAAGAGCTACGCAATAGAGTCTAGTTATTGCAAGCCACCTTTTTTTCTTCCATCAATTTAATGATGTGGAAGTTACCACTATTATCCATGGGTATTTTAAAGATATGGAGTGGAGCTCATTCAATAGAGCTAGACCACATGCATTTGTAATTCTACCTATTGGCTTAAAACTTTTGAATTGAAAATGACCTGAAAGAATGCATGGGGCTATAGTTATATTGGTGATGGTACTTTCCACGGAATTTCATATAAGAGATAGCCTTCCTACTTTTCCTTTTGCATCCAATTCCACGAAAGCACTAGCTTTCTAAAATTTCTCTAGGATTTCACTTACACAATTGTTGGACAATTTTGTTTTTTGTAGTATGAGTACTATAGGGATTTCTTTATGTTTTTAGCCTTTTGGGAGCCTTAACTTTCCTTTTTAATTGAGGCCCCTAATGTTCCATGTGATTAATTTCACTAATAATGATGGGGAATAGAGTGGAATACATCCATCATGAGAGCCACATTACTTGAATTGGCCAACATCTCGCTCACTTCTTGTATGAGGTTTTTGTTGCTTTTTTGCCATTCTTTTTTTCCTCCTTGTGGTGCTTTGAGGGTTCTTTGAAGTTATGAGTTTGGATGCCATATCTTGACTAAACTTATCTTTGAGAGGTCATCCTTTAAGATTACAGAGTTTCAAGTAGGGTTGATGTAACATCTACACCATTTGTTCAAGATTGATTACAAATATTTTCCTTTTAGCTCTTCTACCATGCTTGCCAAGGTTGCTTCTTCCACGTCCATTTCTTTTGCATCATCCTAGATATCTCCTGGAATTGTTTTTTTTCTTCTAGTTTTTCTTCTTGTGGCTCTTCTTGTCTAGTTTCTAATGCCTTTCTTTTGATAGATCTTTGATCTATATTTGGATCCACAAATTTTATTTCTTGTGATGGGTTATCCACTTGGATCAATGAAGGAGACAGAATGGGATTGGGGGCAATTGAGCCTAGTCCTAGAAACATGGTTGGTGGATTTTGATCCCGCTCACAAACATATCTCGGTGAAACAACTTTGGGCTATATAGTCGAGCCCTCCCTTTGTCTTCTAGATAGATGATGTCCTTCACACTATTGGAAAGAATCTTGGTACATTTATTTCTGTGGACCCTAATTGGTATGCTTCGATTAATAGTCATTGGGTTTGGATTCTAGTCAAAGTAGATATCAAAGAGTGTTTATTCAAGGCAATAAAATTAGTTTACAAGGAAAACATCTAGACCCTTAAGATTGATTATTGGAAAATGTCATTTCATTGTTTCAATTATTATGAAGTTGGATATGTTCAGACCCAATGGTTAGAGTTTAAGGCACCCATTTTGAGGAAAAATAGAATTTGAAAGTAAGTTAGAACCAAGTTTGAACCAAAACCTACACTTTCAAATTATCAAAAAGTCAATGTCAAGTTGGAACGTATCCTTAAGGTTTAGCAAGAAGTTCAAGTAAACATTACACCTCCTTCTGCTAAGATTAATTCCCCTTCATATTCTTCTTTGGTTTTATCTATTCATATAAATTATTTTACTTTGATGGATTTCCCTATTATTTTGCATTCTCCTCTCCATCTTCCCTCTCTTTTCCTTTCCCCTTCTATTCCTAATCGTATCTCCCCCACTTTGACCTTGAACTGTCAAGCCTCCCTAAAGAGGCTAAAACTGTAGTGAATAAGCCTAAACATTCAAATTTCCCCAGCACTCTCAAGCCTAAGGTTAGACTAATGGAAGACTATTTATCGGAAGGAGAATTAGCTTCAGAACCAAAAATATCAAATGCAACAGGTTGAAAATCTCACCTTCTTAATGCACAACAAAAATCACGACAAAATATTAAAAGGGGAAAGGAAAAGGAAAATGAAATACCTTTCAAAGAGGTTGGGAAAAAATAGGACTTATAGGAGGCAAGCCTATGATTGCAATAAGGGGTTGGGAAAAAGTAATTTTAGATAAAGGGAGACTTTGGGCTATGCACAACACTATTTTTTCAATGACTTGGTTGGGTTCCCAAATCACAAAAAAAGTAAGGCTATCTATAAGGGCATGATAACTAGGGAGTTCCAAGGTGTGCCAGGGAATGACAAGAAGTGCTAACACATGTGAGATGGTTCCAAAACATGTTAATCATGCCAAGATGTGCTAGGTTCTAGGGTGTGGCACCAACGCGTGTTAGGGAGTGCTAGGGAAAGACAAGGGAGCACTAGTTTCAATTGCATCGAAATGAATGAATAAGAGTGTGTGATAGGGAGTGTTAGCGAGTTCCAAGTGTGCTAAGGAGGATCAACCCCACCAAATTTAAGCACACTAACCCAAGGATAACGCAAGGATCTAGTGACACAAATTAAAACCAGATACAAAACCCATTTCAAAATACTCAAGCCGGATGATTTCTAAGGAAATACATGTGTGAGATATTGAATTCAATAAAACCCATTCCAAAAAAAAGAAACAACCTAGTTTAACTCTAAGGAAAATATGCGTTGGAGCTACAAACCTATATTTTTGTTAACCCTCAGCATAAACCTCTGCCTAGTACTTGGTCTTACATGTATCTAAGGGATACAATATGGTAGTGTTGATGAACCTTGCTATGGATCTTGAAGTTGTGCTTGTCAAATATTCAAAATCAACCCCATTTCATATAAATTCCACCGAATAAGATCTTTAATCTGATCTATATATATATATATATATATATATATATATATATATATATATATATATATATATATATAGATATATATATATATAGATTGTGGGGGTACAAAATCAGGTATTCAGAACCCAAAGTGTGAATACAAAAAATTGATGATTGATGTTGGAAGTCCAATAATATGAAGTTGGGTTGCTCGCAACCGAGATTCTGAATCAAAACAAAAAAAATCTCTCTAAGGGATTAGAATAGAGACAAATCGACGTGTTTAACTAATCCAATATATGGGAGTTTGATGCAAGTGCTTACGTCAGCTCTTGACTTACCCGACTATCAGTTACGACAAAGTTCAGATTGCAGCTCTTGTTGATTATTTTGACAGTGTGTTACACGATAACATTGGATGTTTGGTGTCTCAATTAACCAAGCTACAAAAACTTCGACTGGATCCCTGTGCTGGTTTGGATTTAAGTTAGAGTTTTTTTATGAAGCTAATTTTAAAATTGGGCAGGACCTTTTTATGTAACTACATGTAATGGTTCACAATGCTATTGAATGAGGTATTGTGCATTAGTCGAGTGGACCAGGAATTGGAATTCAACATTGTTATTAGATTTATTTTAGATTTGGATTAATCAAGTATTCAAGAACTTAGACAGATTAAATTTCTTTTTATTTTTAATAAGGAAGAAATTATTTTTTTTCATTAATAAAAATTAGATATATTCTTTGGTATTTCATTGTTAATGTTTTTGCATGCCATATATTAGATTTGAAAATAGAATGGTTAAATTTCTAAGTATCTTATTACTCTACATTATAGTTCTTTTATTTCTGAAAATTGTCTACTATATCAATTTTCACAAAAAAAGGTTAAAGTTTTTTATGATGACAAATATAACATATATGATTCAAACATGACAAAAACATTCATGATCTATGAAAATTTTCATGGACGGATGACAAATAAACAAAATGAAGGAAAAAATTTCAAGGGAATCCCTTTATAAGTTGAAAATCCCTGAGTTGCAAAAGGATTCCTTTGTCGAAAACCGAGTAGAAAGTCCTCCTTGGCACATGCACAGTTGCATCCATTTTTTGATAGGAGATTTTCCACTTGATTCTACTCTCTATAGACATTATTAGAGGCCAGTATTTGAAAGGTATTCATCAAATATCTTACGCATTGCATCCAGAAGGTAAGGGAAGGTGGTCCAAATTTTGTTCTCAATTGTACCCAATCTAGGATCATCTTGGAATCTCCAAACACAGGTAAATATTCAATTGCAATCCAGTTAGCACATAGAAGAGCCCCTAAGAGTATGATTAGCTCAACTCTATTATTTGACCCTATGCCACTATACCAACTAAAATGGAAGGTGTTGTCTGGCTTCAAAACCAAATGTTTCCCACTTCCACAAACCCTGTTGGTGGATGCTCCATAAAAAATAAAAATAAAAAATAAAAAATGAAAAAATAAAGTATGACCATAGCTCCATGAGTCAAAAATGTCTTCTAGGTTGTTCCTCCTTCATTAGCCATATCTCCATAAAATATGCAAATATCTTTAAATAGGAATTTCTAGTATTTGGTTCTGTTTGTTCAGAAATCTTCTCATTCTTGCTTCTCCATATGCCCCACAAAATATAGAAAGGCACGGAACGATATGTCTTGAAACCTTCAAACCATTAAGCGAGACATCTCTAAATGGAAACCATGTTTTAGATTACATGTATTTTAAGTGTTTGAAGAACCCCACCCCATACCGAGATCACAAAAGGACATGTTAGAAATAGATTTTCCATGTCTTCTAAATCTTGTTTGCATAAAGAGCATCTTCCAAGATCCTCAAAGCCCCTTTTATGGATATTATCCCAAGTTAAAATATTATTGTGGACCACCAGCCACATAAAAAATTATAATTTGAGAGGTATATCCCATCTCCACGTGTTATGAACCAAAAAGCATTATCATTCAAGCCACGTCCATGACAAATATGTTTATAAATCTCTTTAACCGAGATCTGCTCATTATACATAACATCTTCCCATTTTAGCTTTTTTTCTTCTCAATGAGTTTTAAACCTGTTAGACTTAATTGTGTTGTGAAACGTGCCCATTCCACAAATAGATCCTTTGGAAATCCAAGTTCAAATGCATTAATCCAATAACTTGTAAGAGAAGAAGATCCTCAATCACAAGAGATATAGTTCATAAAGTAAATCCTTTTCTTATGTAAATGCTCAAGGATGTGAATAGAAAGAGTATGTATTCCTTCCACCCCTTTGATATCATCTAGTCCTATTTCTATCATATTCCCCCTTCCAACCTCCCATCTTAGATTTCATAGTAGCCAATATTTGTTTCTCATCATGCTTCTCCATATATAATATGCCATCTTCTTCTTTGGAGCCGCCTCTTTAATCCATTCCTTAAGCTGTCTATTTTTTAGATATTTCTCTTTAATAACCTATTACCAAATACCTCTACACTAGAAATTTTTCCATAATTTCTTGACAATTAATTCCTTACTAAAACATTATGTGTCCTTTATACCCCACCCTGAATCCTTCTCATGTCTCACAAGCACCTCTAAATAGACCAAAGGTATCTTATTTCTGGATTTAGGCCTAGTCCAAAGGCACCTAGCTATAATAGTGTCAATTCTTTTGGTCTAAAGATACTGATGGGGGAAAGATACTGAGGTTTGAGCCCTCTAATTTCAATGAAATCACCTCCTCCCCATTTGTCATGAAATTCTTTGAAGATGTCAATTGTTTAGGGTTTTGTCAAAGAGTGCAAGAAGTAGGTTACCATGAGCATCTCACAGGTATATTTTCCCTCACCTTGAAGGAAGACAAGATCACCATTGCATGGACTGATTTCATGTTTTCAATGGATTCCATCTCTCAAGCTGCAAGAATACCAAACCATGGTGAAAATTGGTTCAAAGGCATGAACATAGACCTAGAAGAGTACAAACCCTACTTGAAATCACAATACAAAGGAGCTCACTCACATGTTTTCCCATTCAAATACTTGTTAGAGAGATATGCACCATTGATGAAGGTTTTCATGAAGTTCTTCACATGTGATGGCATATTTTCTAGGCTATATCAATACCACATAAGATTTCTCATGCACTTTATCGCTGCCAAGCCTCTAAATTTGTCCAGCTACTTGTATTGGATCTTAATCAAAATTTCTGAAAGGGTGCAATTGAAAGGCAAAGTGCATTATCCCAGCCTCTTTCACCATAGCCTGATAAAGGTTATATTACTCCATCAGTTGAAAGAGAAGAACATGACATGGGACACCTTCATTGAGGCAACCTTGAAAACGCATATAACCACTTCACCAAGCTAGCACCAAACCATGTCAGTACAACCCATGGAGGTGGGGTCATCAAGCAAACATGATGAGCCTAAATTTTCCAAAACCCACCTAAGCCTAGCTATCTAGCCTAAAATCCTTTACATTCTAGTCATCTCTTGGCTATGATTTCATAGAGAGATCCCTCTCCGGTTTTGTAGGTCTAGATACCAAACTAAAATCGTGATTTGTGGTTACCTCTATCGATCTCCTCATTAGCCTGGGACATTGTGGAGGAATATAACAAAGGCCATGACAACTAGGGAATGCCAAGGTGTTCTAGTGAATGTAAGTTTCCCAAACCATGGAAAAATGTAATGCTAGTTGTGAGGTCATGACTACCAAGGTGTGTTAGGGAATGCTAGGGCATGCTATGGCATGCTAACATGTGCTAGATAGTATGAAGACATGTCAAAACAAGCTAATATGTGCCAAGTGCTAATGCATGCCAAGATGTACAAGGGTATGACAATGCATGCCACAGACTGTCAAGGCAACAAAAGGTAGGAACAAGTTAAACTACAAGGAAATGAGCACATAATAGGGTTAATAAGTCATCAATTTACCTTTTCCATGAGGGGCATGCTAGGCACACCAGCACTAGGTGCCAAGTGCCAAGTGTCAATGCAATCTAAGTGCCAAATCTTCCTATGTTTCTTCTCATCTAGTTTATTGATCTCAAATAAATTTAATATTAAACCATGCCAAAGCATACCAAGTCATCTCAACACATGCCAAACATGCTAAGACTTTCCAAGTGCCAACATGTGCCAAGTGCCAATGTGCATCAGGGAGTGTGATGCATATTATGAAGTGGAAGAGTGTAAAGAAGAGTGTTAAGGTCTTATAAAGAGTGCCAATACATGCTGAGGAGTGTTGGGGAGTACTAGGACAACACAAGGAAGCACTAGGTCAAAATTCATGGAGGTGAATGAATATGAGGGTGTTTTGGGGAGTGTCAATGAGTGCTAATTGTCATGCCAAGGAGGGAGTGACAAGGTATGCTAAGAACGGGTAAGGCATGCTAGGGAATATCTGGGAATGTCAAGAAGTGATAGACTATGCTAGGTAGTTCCGGGGTGTGCTAACATCTGCTAAATAGTGCCAAGGCATGCCAGGTGCTAGGACATGCTAAGATGTGCAGGGTGCCAGAGTATGCCAATATGAGTCAAGGAGTTTCAAAGCAACAAAAGGAATAACCAAGCTAAAATGAAAGGAAATGAACACATAAAAGGGTTCATAAGTCGGGACTTTATCTTTTTCAAAAGGGGCATGCTAGGCACACTAATAATATGTTCCAATACATGCCAAGTGCCAATGTGTGCCAAGTGCTAATTTTTGTTAATGAAATATTATGCCAAGGTGTTCCAGGGCATGCTAGGGACTACAGGTCATGCCAACACATGATAGGGGAGTGGTATGCTATGCTAGGGCATGCCAACATATGCTTGGGTGTCCTACTCATGGAAAGATGTTCTAGGTACAAAGATGTTTCAAGTACAAAGATGTTCCAAGACATGCGAGGTGCCAAGGAATTTTAGTGTACCATTCCAAAGCATGTTAAGGTGTGCCATGAGTGTCGAGGAGTGCTAGGTCTCTCTCATTAATAGAATTGATAGAGCTTAATTATGTGTTAAATAATATAGTTCCTACACACACTAGTGGAACTTTATTTAAAGGAAATTTGCTAGATAATAAACCTAATAGAGATTAATCATGTGTTGAATCATAGGAAAACTATATTCTTATGACTTGAGGGAAATGATACACACTAATTACTTCTTAACAAATTGAATGACTATTATAACCACTATGACCTTGGACACATAATGAAAAATACTCCATAACAATGGTCTTAAATCGTTATCTTTTAACAAAAAATATAATAATAGGTACATAGCATCATCAAAAACTCATTGGAATGATCAATGATGATGAACATTTTTTGACAATCACCAAAAGTAACCAAAATGAGCATTAGTGACGGTCAATAAAATATCGTCACTAGAAGTGTCACCAAAGAGAGAATTAGTGATTCGCCTTTAATGACCCTCACCAAAAGTGTCACCAAAGAGAGAATTAGTGACGGGCCTTTAACGACCCTCACCAAAAGTGTCATTGAAAATAGCTTTGGTGACAAACCTTAAAGGACCATTACTATATACACTTACAACAACGATTTTTTAAAGACCGTCACCATATGCAACATTGGTGGCAGACCTTAAAGGTCTGTCACAGGCATGAAGCTTCATTAAAAACTCATTGGAATGATCAATGATGACGAACATGTATTTATTTTTTAACATGATCGGGTACTTATATATTATAAAACTGCTTGGAGCCAAATCCAGTTACATAAGTGGATGGAAGTAGATAAAGAGAAGTCCAAAATGGGTTCGCGGACCCTGACTTCTTATAGACAAACTTCAGTAGTGTAGATTGGAAAGGAAAACGGCTGTATAGCCTTATAAACAGACCTGCGAGAAGACAAAATTTGCTAGTCATTAGTTAGATTACTAGAGCTGACTGACAGAGTCATCAATCTGGGGTTCTTTCTTGACGCTTGCTCTAGTTGAAGTCTCAGCTTGCATACTCTGAGTGATGGATTTGATGTGGGCGATTGCCTCCTCCATGTGTTTGCATTTTTCCTTTAGGCTTTCTATCTCTGCCTTGTGTTTTTCCAGTTTCTTTCTCTTTGATCTGCTATCTGCCTGAAAGTCCTCTTTGAGCTCGTTGAAATGTTTGACAAACCTTGCAATCATAAAGCAGTGGGCTTTACACAGCGTGCAGTTGTCGTTTCCAAGCACTCTGTCTAGAGGATTCTCGAGCATCTCTCGATTTTCCAGAGCCTCAGTATGCTCTCTGTTTTCTGGGATCTCTGCCATTTCCAGGGAACTGATATGGATGCAGAGCGAGAACAGGGAAAAGGAGTTGGGGTGAAGAGGAAGGAGACCTGCACGAAAGAGGGAAAATGCAATGAAGAAGGAACAGAGCAGGGGAGAAATCACACTTAAAATGGAGAACAAAGCAGCTGAAGGCGATATTCCAATCTTGGAGATTGCTAACTTCCCTGGGAGCTTTTGAGAACAATCTCACAACCGATTTGAACAGATAGTGGCCTCTCTTGATGCAGAACTTCTTGAGCTGAATGCCAGAAATAGAACCTTTACTCTCCTGCAAAGAAAGGGACGTGTTTCTGATGTGCTCGTAGAGAGAAGGATTGGTGAATATATAGAGCGGAGTGGGAGGGTGAGCGGGCCGAGGATGCGACATAATCTCAGTGATCTGGCTAGGATTAGCCACCAACTTAAAATCTTTGCAGCAGTCTAAGGGGATCTTGAAAAGACTTCTACCTAGATTCTGCATGGGAGAGTCACGAGAAAGCTGGGATATCGAGATCCTGTGATCGGACCAAAAATGATGAGAGGTGGGCATGGAGAAGGGGGGATCGAAATTCAAAGCCTGGCATGCAGCGTGTGACTTGACTTATTTTGGCCAGAGATCACAAGAAGGAGGGTGGGGAATAATAAGACCATAGGTCGAATGGATGCTGGAATGACTGGTCAGAGAGTTTGACAGGCAACTAAGCCAACTACGACACTGGTTTTTCATATATGAGATCATTTTCTTTAACTTGGCCGATCTGTCTATTGGATGCCTTAGTGGCGTAATGATCCACTTCAGTGTTGTTGTCTCTTAGAACATGTTTGAAAGTCGTGTCTCCCATTTCTTTGACATTATCCTCAATCCCGAGCTTTACATTACTAAGGGCCTCTTTTTTAAATTATGTTCCCGCCACCATAGCTGCAATGACGATAGCTGAGTCTCCCACTATTATTGGATTCATGATTCTCAGCCGGTTCAGAATGAGGGTGCCTAAGTAGAGGTTGTAAGCTTCAGCCAGGTTGTTGGACATTTGGCCCAAACCCCATTCGTAGCTTACCAGAGTTTTGCCTTGGCTGTCCTTTATGATACCCCCTGCTCCAGCTTCCCCCAGGTTATTTTTGGAGGCCCCGTCGAAATGCAAAGTAGGGCGATTCTGATCTAGGATCCATTGACTTACTTCTTCCCTTGTGCCTCTGAGCTTCCAGTGTATTCTTCTCATGCTAGCTTTGGGGTGTGCTAGTTGATTGTTGTTGTGATTGATGTTAAATTTGTTATACCATTCCATCTCTTCTTTGTGCCAGCTTGATTAGTCTGGAGGAGCTGCCAAGTTTGCACTTATTGTTTCAGATATGAGCGATGTTGTTTTTGCCAGTATGCGGACAAGGTTGGGCTTCTTGTCATTAAAAATACAGCTATTCCTAGCTAACCAGATTTGCCAACTAAGGGTAGCTAGGATGCATTTCCACATACGGGTGATATTGTTTTTACCTTTCTTAGGATAAGGATAACATTTTACCCAGTTTTTTTGAAGGGAGGATAGTTGATCAAAAGTCTCTTCAATTTTCATTGGTCTGACTATCTGAGTCCAACAACTTTGAGCAAGGGGGCAGTGGAAGAATAGATGATGGCTTCTCTCCTCCTTAGCATGACAAAAGCAGCATATTGATGGCCCCCAGATCCCTCTTTTCCTTAGATTTTTAGCGGTAAGCACCTTTCCTTTGAGGACAGTCGAATTGAAATGTTTGACCTTTGGAATGCAATCTGATTTCCAAACAGTTGTGAAGAGGTTCCATTTGAGAAGTTTTCTATTCAGCATCCCTCCAGAGGCAGCTAGGAAGGCGTCCAAGACTTTCTTGAATCTTTTTTCCATTAGGCTTGAGGCTCCCCCAATGAGAAGGGTATCATCCGCGAAGAGCGAATGATTAATCTCTTTAGTCCCTCTTTCTATACCAATTCCAGTGATCTCTTTTTGCTTGCGGAGTTTTTCTAAGTGAATACTCAGAGTTTCCGCCATTATGATGTATAAGAAAGGGGAGAGAGGGCAGCCTTGCCTCAATCCCCTGGTGCTTCTAAAATACCTGCTTGGGCGACCATTAATCAGAGGGGCAGTCCAAGGGTTGGAGATACAACCAGAGATGGTGCTTATGAAGTTGTTTGAAATCCCGAACTTTTTGAGAACTGCAGTTAGGAAGTGGTGGTCGACTCTATCGAAAGCGTTTGCCATATCAAGTTTGATTATCATTCCTCGTTCCTTCCTGTTGATGCTACTGTGAATTGCCTCTTGAATGAGTATGACATTATCTGTGATTTGCCTATGGGGAACAAATACCGCTTGGTTCTCTGAGATTAAATAAGGAAGGAGCTTTTTGAGCCTATTGGCTAGAATTTTGGTTACTATCTTGTAGGAAACATTACAAAGGGAAATTGGCCGGAAGCGGTCGAAAGAACGAGGTTTAATGTCCTTAGGGATGAGAGCTAGATGTGAGGATTTTGTGTTGTCTCCCATCTTGTGATTTTTAAAAACGTTTTTGACCATCCGCACAAAGTCTTTTTTGATTGTGTCCCAATGGTTTCGGTAAAAGGCCACCGTAAAACCATCAGGGCCCGGAGCCTTTTCCTGTTGCATACTAAATGCTGCCTCCCTAATTTCCTCTTTTGTGACCTCCTGATCCAGATATCTGTTTTGAGGGTCTGAGATTTTGTTCTCAACTGCGCTGAGGAAGTTAAAGTTGTATGACTGTTGAGGGGCTGCTGCTAGAAGAGATTTAAAGTGGTTGAAAGTCGCCTCCTTAATTTCATCTTGGTCCATGTACTCATGCCCTTCTGCCTCAATTTTATCTATCTGATTCCCGGCGCGCCTGAGCTTTATGTTGTTGTGGAAGAAGGAGGTATTTTTGTTGCCTGCCCTCAGCCATAGGCACCTCGATTTCTGCCTTTGTTCCTCTTTCTCAGCTCAATTTTGTCTATATAGCTCCCTGTACATTTCATTTTCATGGATTATGTCTTCGTTTGTGGGTTGGTTGTTCTCCTTTTCTTTGTTCCACTGCTCCATTTGCGTATGCAGATCCATTTTTTTCCTCTTCTCCATTGCTGCGTATTCCTTGGCCCATTGTTTAATGACTACTCTTAGGGATTTTAATTTGGTTTCCCAAACGTAGTAAGGCGATCCCCACACTTCCTTTGCCCACTGATTTTGAACGAGGGAGCGAAAGTCTTCTTTATAATCCCATATTTTATTGTATTTGAAGGGGAGGGGCCCCAGATTTCTCCCTTTTTCCATGTTCATCACCACAGGTTTGTGATCAGAGGCCGAAGCTTGAATGATTTTGCTCTTGATGGAAGAGAAGCTTGCTGCGATTCTTTCCTGCACGAGAAATCTGTCTAACCTCTCTTTGATATTGTGGCAGCCTGTTCTTTTGTTACTCCATGTGTATTTCCCGTTGAAGGGAGGTATGTCAATGAGATTATGAGACTGGATTATAGCCTCCAGCGCCTCTCTTGAGGGGTCCGAATGAAAGTTTCCTCCTAACTTTTCATCCACATTTCTTATGAGATTCAGATCTCCTCCCAGAATTATGCTACTGTCATGGGAGGACTGTAATTCTAAGGATAATGAGTCCCAACATGTTGATTTGTCCCTGTAATGGTTTGGAGCATAGATGTTGTATATGTTGTAGACTTCTTGAGAGGCTTTGTTTCTGAGTTCTATTCTTATCCACCAATTGAAAGATTGGAGGTTGATGTGAGTCCATTTTTTCTTATTCCAGAGTGTTCCTATACCTCCTAATGCTCCTTCTGATCCTATTGAGTAACCTTCAAAAATTTTGAATTGTTTAACTTGTTTTTGAAAATCTTGGTATGATATTTTGGTCTCCTGGATGAGGACAATGTCTGGTTGCTCCTGATTTATTAAGTCACGAACTGCATTTATTTTTAAGGAGGAGCCCATCCCCCTACAGTTCTAAGAGACCAGATTCATCATTTACCAGTTTTTGGGTGAGTCCCGCTTCTCTCCTTGGTTTTTTCCCCACTTCCTTTTTTCCTGTCTAGATAGGAGTCCATTGGTTGCTGTGCTCCAGTAGCCATTTCTTTTGCTGTTGCCTCATCTCTAAGTTCCTTGTTTGACTTTCTACCTGCCTTTCTTGGGGGATCTAAGGGAAGACTGGTTTCTTTCAGTT
Source organism: Pinus tabuliformis (assembly GCA_031772625.1). NCBI lineage: Eukaryota > Viridiplantae > Streptophyta > Pinopsida > Pinales > Pinaceae > Pinus > Pinus tabuliformis. The sequence continues at coordinate 450,762,285 of CM062808.1, read as the reverse complement.
TATTTCTGGTGAGTATTCTCTCTATTGTTGGAGGAGGGGAGGGCAGAGGGATCGAAGGTGAGGAGATGACAACTAATGAGTTGTTGCGAGGGGAAGGGGGAGGAGAAGAAGGATCTTCAACTTCCAAGGATTCAAAAGGGTTGGAGGTGGAGGGGAAAGAGGGAGCTGAGCTGGGTGGGGGAGGGGAGGGAGGGGGGTGGGGTTTCCAGGGAGGGCTTAGAGCTAGGCCCTTGAGAGGAAGAAGATTTTTTCTTTTCTACTTGTTCCCACTGGCCATCCGAAGATTCTTCATTTTCAATGGATTCATTTGATTTTGATTTGATACATCTATTTGCAAAGTGTCCGTATTCATGAATACCTTGCAGTTGAAGGGCAGTTGCTCGTAGTCTAGCTGTTGGATGTGCATCCATTGGTCGACCTTGATCTTGATGGCTTCTGGCAGGCCTTTCCCGAGATCTACTTCTACACAAATCTTGGCGCACGCATGCATGTTCTCCCTTGGCTCGGATCTGTCGATATATTTTTCGACTGCATTCCCTATTGACTTTACTGATTCGTCCCCCCAACAGTGGAGCGGCAGGTGTGGGAGGCGGACCCAAACCGGAACTGCGTTTGGGATGTCCATTTCTGGATCGAAGTCTGGTGTCCATCTGTTCAGATAGAGGCCTCTTGAGTCCATGAGGTAGGGGTCGTTTCTAAATATGAGATTCCTATCCTCTTTTGTTTCGAAGATGAATGTATAATAGCCCCTTCCACAAAATTTGATGGCTATTTTCCCTTGTGTCATTGCAATCCAGTTGCGCTCTACCCTTTTTTGGATTGATCTTGGAGAAGGCCAGAGGCCAGTGAACTATCCTATGAGACCTCTTTCAGCAAGGGTGATTGCTGATTTCCTTGGTAGAGATGGAGGGAGAGATACCTCGGGGATTTCATCCAGTTTCTTGATAAACTTAGAGACAGAGGGACGAGTTTTTGCAGAGGCAATATTAGGGATCAGGGAAGCGAAGAGCTCTACATGGTTCTCTGGATCAGGGGGGGGGGGGGGTGCGTTCCCAGCCATTCAAGACTGAGAAGCCAGATCAAAAGGGCGAGATCAAGGAATGGGCCCCAGCGTATGGCTGCGCAGGAGGCCCGAGGATGGAAGCGCAGCGTGCAGGAGGGAGGAAGGCAGTGACTGGCGGCAGCCTACCAGGCAGAGCCTGGGGAGCAGAACCAGTCAAGCGCGGGAGAGAAGTTTGAATCGCCTCTAGCGGCCTCCATCGTTCTCCTTGACGAACATTTATTGACCGTCACTAAAAGTAACTAAAAAAAATCATTGGTGACAATCAATAACATATTGTGACTAGAAGTGTCACCAAAGAGATATTTAGTGATGGGCCTTTAACGACCTACACCAAAAGTGTCACCAAAGAGAGAATTAGTGACGACCCTTTAACGACCCTCACCAAAAGTGTCAATGAAAATGGCTTTGGTGACAAACCTTAAAGGACCATCACTATATACACTTCAACAACGTTTTTTTAAAGACCGTCACCGTATGTGACATTGGTGACGGACCTTAAAGGTTCGTCATAGGCATGACCCTCACCAATGACCTTTTTTATTGTAGTGTAACCAATGTCATATGTCACATTGTGACAAGGATTTTATTAATGAGAAAATCAACCCTGGTCAACTATGTTTATTTTAGGGCTTATAAAATTTATCTTAGGGTTTTTATACATTGGGTTTATAATATTCATCCCTTGGGTTTAATATTATTCCCTTGGGTTCATAATCCCTTGGTTTTATAATACCAATCCCTTCGGTTTATTAATCTAAGGTTTCAACTATGGTCAAGCATGGTCCAATGTCCAATTGTGAGAAAGATTGTCTCAATATGAAAATAAACCATGGTTAACCATGTATATTTAAGGGTTTATAATATTTATCTTAGGGTTTGTATGTCATGGGTTTAATATTATTCCCTTGGGTTTATTATCCTTTAGGTTTTTAGTATTGATCTCTTCGGTTTATTATTCCCTTGGGTTTATAATATCAATCATGGTCAACCATGTTTATAAATTCAATTGTGGTCAACCATCGTCAATCATGTTCAACCATGGTCCAACATCACATTGTGACAAAGATAGTTTGAATATGAAAATCAAGCATGGTCAACCATGGTCCAATGTCTCATTCTAACAAATATTGTCCCAATTTGAAAATCAATCATAGCCCTACGTCGCATTGTGACGAACACTATCTCAATATGAAAATCAACGATGGTCAACAATGGTAAACCATGTTTATTTTAGGATTTATAATATTTATCTTAGGGTTTATATACCTTGGGTTTACAATATTAATCCATTGGGTTTATTATTATTCCCTTTAGTTTATAATATCAATCTCTTGGGTTTATTAATCCAAGGGTTCATATTCCTAGGGTTCAATAATATGCCCTTGAGAGTATAATTCAATTATGTCGGTTTATTAATATAAGGGTTCATGTTCCTAGTGTTAAATATTGTTCCCTTGTGTTTAACATTATTCCCTTGGGTTTATAGTCCCTTGTTTTCTTAGTATTGTTCCCATGATTTTATATTCCATTGGGTTTATAATATCAATCATTTTCAACCATGGTCAATCATGGTCAACCATGTTATATAAAACCAATCATGGTCGACCATGGTCAATCATTGTCAACCATGGTCCAACGTCACATTCTCACAAACAATGTTTCAATATGATAACCAATCATGGTCAACCCTGGTCGATTGTCACATTATGAAAAAGATTGTCTCGATATGAAAATCAATCATGGTTAAACATGGTCAACCATCGTTGAGTGTCACATTATGACAAGGATTGTGTCAATATGAAAATCAACCATGGTCGACCATGTTTATTTAAGGGTTTACAATATTTATCTTAGGGTTTATATACCTTGGGTTTATAATATTAATCTCTTGGTTTAATATTATTCCCTTTGGTTCATAATCCCTTGGGGTTTTAGTATTAATCCCTTGATTTTATTATTCCTCTGGGTTTATAATATCAATCTCTTAGGTTTATTAATCCAAGGCTTATATTCCTAGGGTTTAATGTTACTCCCTAGGGTTTATTATTCCCCTGGGTTTATAATATAAATTCCTTGGATTTATTAATCTAAGGGTTCATATTCCAAGGGTTAAATATTGTTCCGTTGGGTTTAATATTATTCCCTTGGGTTTATAATCCCTTGCTTTTTTAGTATTGTTCCCTTGGGTATATTATTCTTTTGGGTTTATAATACCAATCCCTTGGATTTATTAATTTAAGGGTTTATATTCCTAGGGTTTAATATTATTCTGTTGGGTTTAATATTTTTTCCCTTGGGTTATTAGTATTAATCCCTTGGGTTTATTATTTACTTGGGTTTATAATGATAATAAGTTCATGGGGTCTTGAATAGACAGTGATTAGGTGTTATCTTAAGGCACTCCTTGATGTGAAGCCACTGATTCAATTCCTCGCCTAGTTCGGGGTGATATATATTCAACATGATGATGTAGTTCTACAAAGCTTACAAAAAAAATAATGATAATATTTTTTTATATTTCAATTATTATTATTGTTTTATTATTATATTTATTCTCTTGGATTTATAATCTCTTGAGTTTTTAATATTAATCCCTTGGGTTTATAATGATAATAATATTTTATAATATAAGTAGCATTGTTGTATTATTATTATAATTTTATATTTATTCCTTTTGGATTATAATGATATTAATATTTTATAATATATTTTTATTATTGTATTATTATTATATTTATATGTTTATTAATATCGAAATTAATATTAATATTAAATCCATATCCATTAACATTTATAATCATATATTAACCACATTTCTTAATGTGATTGTGTTATTTGTAAAAAATTGTAATATATGATTATAATATACATCTATAAACATATATCAACCACATTTATTAATATGATTGTGCTAATTGTAAAAAATTGTGATCATAAACAAAAAAAATTAAATTATTAAAGATATTAAAAAATTAATATTATATATTTAAAAAAAAAAAAAAATGTGTTGGACACCCCTTCATCTTTACCTAATTTTTCCAACTCACGAAAAGACAGGAAGCATACGCACATTTAATCCCACTCATAGTCATCAACCAAAAGCATACATAGAGGCCAATATCCCTTGGAGAGCCAAAATTCTTATTGCGTAGTTAAGAAGTAATTCTCATCAACTCCGTCGTGAAACAGGGCACTGGAAAAGGCTAAAGGAAGTGTGGGAGGAAAGAGTATGCATTTTTTGTTCTTCCAAAAAAGTGGAAACAGAAAAACATTTCATTTTAGAATATGAGGCCTTCAAAGACAACGGATATCAAAGTTATGCAGATATGTTGGCAGCTAGCTCTTGGGATAATCTATTTAGCGAGGAGTTAGTCAAGAAGTTGGGAGAATTTATTTTGAAGCTTCACAGAAAAAGGATCGAATACATCAAGTAGATGAAGAATCAATATGTCCCATAGGCTATGTTTAGCCTCGTGGACGTTAAAATAATTTCTTTTTTTATTTCCTCTTTCTTTCTTTTCCAATTGGCATATCTAATAATTTCAATACGTCAACTTTCCTTTTCTATCTCCAGTTCTGAACGGAAACTTCCATGTGTATCAGAGCAAGATGAGCAGCAGTCAATACGGTATCTTCCTTCACCTTTCATTTGCCAATATCCGAGTCTATCGCTTCACCAATCGAAGCTATCGGTAACTTCCTTCACCTTTTTATCTCCCATTGCGTGTATAGCTGCAGCAACTACCAACCAGGAGTCGTTTCCTGGTGTGTCGATTCAAGGCCACCGCCCCATTTATCTTACCCTATTATTGTCCTTAGACTTACCATTTTTCCAACTCACGAAAACACCATAAGCGTACGCACATTTATCTTTCTCTATTGTTGTCTTGGTCATTTTTCCAACTCAAGAACACCACTTTCTTCACTACATCAATTGTCTTTCTATTCACAGTTTTTATCACATTTTTATTACAAATTATATATATATATATAACCAACTTAAATTTATTTTAATTTTGGATTTATCAAGTGTTAAAAGAGATCATATCTATTAAAACAAAAGCTTCATTTAAAATGCAAATTTCATCCCCTTAATATTTGATAGATCCAAAATTAAATAATTTTTTTAGTAATTATTGAAAATTAAATTAAAATTATAAAAACTCTATTAATAAACACATATATTATTTTCTTACATTTTTATAATTATATTTTTATGATTATGATTTTGTTTTTAATATTATTTTATATATTTTTCTTTTTATTTATTATAATAATATTTTTTTCTATAATTTTGATAGTTGTATTTTTCAATGATTTTGTTATTTTAATTAACAATTATAACATTTATTAAATACTTTATATTTCATTTCAAACCCAATTATATTACAAATAAAATTTAAAATTATCAAAATAATATTTTGAATACAAATTAAATATATTATTTATGAAAATTAAAATTCGATGAAAAAGATAACACCCTTTCATACCATCATTAAAATTAGATAAAAAAGATAACACCGTTTCATACCATCATTTAAGCTAAATGCAATTGACATATTAGACATGCTTTAAAGATAATAAGGTTTATCAAATATTATCATAAATTCGAAATTCTATACACACATTGCAAAAGTTAAGTGTAAAGTGTTTTTTTGTATTGGTTACTTAAAGTATTTATAAAGAAAAATATAAAGTGCATTTAAATTAAATATTATTGTAAATGGAACATTCAAGACCTAAAACATTTATCCTACAAAAAGTAAGACTTTTATGTTTTTTTCCTTGTTTAAATGGTATGGATTAGTTGTAGTATTGCACAGACACTCACTCATTATCGCTTTAGGACAACTAAGAGTCAATGAATCCAGTTCTTTTACTATTTTATGTCTCATTTAATATGTTGATTTCCATGTGTATCGGTGCAAGATCATCGCCCGAAGACGACCAACGACCGATACAAAAACTTCCTTCAAGTTTCGTTTGGCAATTTCTACATCTATCGCTGCATAACCACTACCCCTAGACAACTAGGAGATTTGCCTTTTTTGATAATAGAGATTTCATCCTAAACATGAGAATTATGTGTTGGTCTACCACTAGGGAAATTAGACCGTACACAAAACTTCATTTGTTCCAAAATTGCAAAAGGAAGAAGAAGGGTTTTAACTACAAAATACCAAATAATTCAATAGTCTAGTTGGCCATTGGGGCCTCTCTTTAGAGAGGTGCTAAAACAAGAGAACATTAAGGATAATGAAAAGTAAAGGCTAGTTTCACATGCATATCTATTTTTTGGAGTCCATGGCCTCGAGATGTATTTTCTCATTGCTACTACCAAAGGAGTAGTCAAGATCAAGAGGGGTTCCCAATTGTCATTCAATTCTTGCAAGCCTATGGTCCATTTCCATGAGGAAATGTTCCATCTGATTCAAAGATAGAATAAAATCATTCTTGAGCTCATTATGATCACAAAGACTCTACCCAAGAGGAATTTGAGATGATAATAGATATCCACTATATACATCTACTAAATGTGGCTACCCCTTGTATGACTAGAATCAAAGACCCAATTGAGCACCTTATCATGTATGTGAGATTATTCCTCTCGTTGGAGAGATCTTGCTCGACCTGAGTGATCTCCTCTTCGGTAAGTTGGGTTGTCAACTCCTTGTAACATGTTGTCGAGCTGTCAGCCTCATTCCTGATAGTAGGTCTTGTTACATCTAAGCTTGGATCATTATTTGGACATGTTTGTGAGTGAGTGGAGTGAGAGAGGGAGATGTGTCACCTTAGAGCTAGCTAGAGTGGTGGTGACTAGACAATGCCCTAAATTTCTATCTAAGCTTCCTAGGAACTGAATTGAGGTGTGAGTGGAGCCATTTGCAGAGAAATGATTGAAACAAAGCCAAAAGTTATTGTTTATACTGCAACCAGACATACCTAGCTTGTATCTATTGTTGGGATTTGGAGGGGGCACACCTGGAGGGCATTGGTACTCTACCAACACAAATGGAATGTCATAGTGAAACCTAGTGGGACTCAACCTAGGAGTGAAGCCCAGTAAAATTAGAGTTCCATGTTGACTAACACCTTCCTCAGTTTGGTAGGAGGAAACAACATAGTGATGCTTACTTTCCTTTCCTGCCAAGAAGTAGAGTTGGACACAGTTATGCCATGGAAAATCCAGTAAGGCCAACATGGAGAGTGATATTGGAAATTGACTACAACCCATGAAATGCGAAGAGAGACGTGGTGGAAGAGGTAAGGAAGTGAACTATCAAGGCCACCCTGAGATAATGAGCTTCATCTTCGCGTTTGCTGAGAAGAACCTTAGGTAACATATAGAATCCCAATGGTGGCTTGCCATTGAATTTGGATGGATTGATAGGGTTGTAGTGAATCAGTCAATGTGTGGGCGTAGTACTGTGATACATTGCATACCATGTTATATCTCTTGAAGTGCCTTTCCGCATGGGTTGGCTTGTAACAATGGTTTCCATTTCATACATGAATGTTCTCTAAGTGGGGGGGTGTTTCCACGTCACACTGACTCATGCATTGGTGAGGCAGTGGAAACACACTCCCACCCCCCACCCCCCGTTTTTCTACATTAGTCAACCAATCCTAGGATAGTAAATGATCTATTTATTATTGTTTGATATTTGATTAATGTCACTAAATTACATATAGCATAAATGTTGGGTTTCTGTGTAATCATGTGATTCATGATGACTATATAGATGGGGATGTCAATTGTGATACTTTGATATTGTAGGGGGGGTGCTAACTCCTGCATCAAATGACTTCAAAGTAAGAAGAGCCTATGAAATGAGAAGAAGAAAACAAAAATGAGGAAGAGAATATTGTGCTAGTAAAGGATAAGTTGTTATTGAATAAAGAAGATTTTTTGCTAAACTAAGAGAATTGAAAGAAAGTATCATTCATGAAGTGATGGACATGAGAGTTGTAAGGTGTAGGAAAAAGAGGACCCCATGAAGAAATAAATGGTTGAAGAATGAAGAGAATAAGGAATGATTGAGGCTAAAATCGTCTTTGGCTTGACATACCAATGATCTTTAAAATTCATATGAAGATGAAATTGAGGCTAGTTTTGTAATATTTATGTAGAAAATGATTAATAAATAAAGAAAGGACATTAATCACATTGTTAGTAATCTTTTCCTTTGAGTCTCCACATTTAATTTATCATGTTTAGATGATGATATCATTGTTTATTACAACAAATGATCTATAAATTTCATTGTGCATACTTAATTAACATCATTAAATGATATAGATCATACATGTTGTTGGGTTGTTGTAGAATCTTGGGATTCATGAAGATTGTGTAAAAATGATTTACTATTAAAATTTGACATTATATGAAATGGTTTCTCTTGCATCACTTTCTTGCACCTTCGCATAATTTGTACCACAATTTCCTTAGAAGTTTTATCTTAAATTACCTTTGAAATTTTCAAGTCACTTCATAATCTTTATTGAAGTAGTAGTTGTTTTTTCTTGAATTTCTCACATTTGTACCTAATTTAATGACATTATTTTCCTTTCTCTATTACTTCCTTTGAACTTTTAAATTAACTTCATAATTTTCTTTATAATAATAGTTGGTATGGTTTTCTATGATTTTCTCACATCTATACCAAAACCTATGATGTTTGCATTAAACATAAAAGACATTTACCACCAATGAAACTATATATATATTAAATGGTTGGTACACATTGATAGCCATCAAAAAGCTTAACAAATGATACAACTCAAATTGCCAAAATAAAATAAAAAAACATAAAAAATAACAAAATTATTTTTTATTTTAAATTATTATTATAAATTATAAAAAGAACTAATATCTGAGTTAAACATATATACATTTTAAAAAATAGGTAACAAGATTCTTAACCTTGGATTTGATTCCCACTTTATCGTGGAGGATTTTAATGTGTAAGGAGAATTTTTAAAAATATCATGGGCCAATACCATGGCTTACTAATACCACCTACCCAAAAAACCATAATTCATGTTGACATAAAATATGTTCATGTGACATTTTTTTATTAATGAGTCTAATTAAAAGAGAAAAAAGATCATAACTACTTTTTGAGATAAATCTCAATCTTTGATTTGTGAATTTATTGATAATAAAAAAATAAAATCATGAAGCCCTATTCCAAAATAAACATGTATATCAACATTATTACATTAAGAAAATAATAAAATAACAATAATACATCTTAAAATGATAAAAAATAATAAAATATAACATTATTCATAATTTAAACATTAAAAATTTTATCGCTTTTTAATATATTTCGAACATTTTTTAAATTTATTTCAAAATGTTGTAAACTAAGTACAACCTTGTTAACGTAGACATTGACACACCTATGTCAACAAAGGAGAAACGACCCAGATCAAGGCTCTTCACAAATCCCCAACTATTTGGGATGGTCATTCTCGAGAGGTTTTAAGGCTCCATTAGCCTTTGGTCTCCTCCTCCTTACGAAGAAGAACACTGGTAAACTACCCTAAGAATATATCTAAGTTAATAGTATCTAAGCCTACCTAAATTGAAGAAATTTCTAGAATCCTAAATCTAGAGGAATTTTTAGCTTTCTATTATGAAATCAGTAATTATATTACAACATTTACAATATAATACAGAGAAAAAATAAGGCTAGAACATTAATGTAACTAGCACTATTAAAAGAATGAAATATAATCAATTGTTTTCAAGAAATTATAATCAATCTAACCATTAACAGAAAGAATGAATATTTCTTCTCTTAATGTGATAAAGAACAAAATGAACAAAAGAATTAAATCATGATATTCATATTGTAATATAAACATAACATTCAGAAGATATAAGAACTATTATAACTAGCCTACAATCAGCACTTGGGCAAGACTTATGAGGAAAAGAGCATAAAAACAAATGATATCCTTTTAAGTAAAATTCATTCCTTAACTTATAATTAACTAATCAAATCAATTAATCATCAGATCAAGACTGAAATAAGTAATTAGGATAACATTTAGAATGAATAATCTACTATAGATTCATTAATAAAGATAGATAGTATAATTAGCTTGAAAAAACTCTCAAACCAATGAACTATAGAAATCAATTTGTTCCTCTAAAGACACCCGTCACTAAAGACTAAAAAATTGATTAATGAAACAGATAAATCTGACTAGATGGAATTTTAAACAACAAAGAAATGAAACTAAGAGAATTCACTTGTTAATGAAAAAATACAATTAGCAAACACAGATATATTTCATAAACCAACAGATATTACGTAACCACAACAATGGCTCATGAAAATAAAAATTTCAAACATTAGATGGAATCAAACCGCATCGAGCTATCAGAAAATATCATTCATTCCATACTCAAACACTTCTCTATTCTGAAAACAAACATTCTTTCACCCTAAGGGTCCCTCCCCTTCTCTATTCAAAAGGAGGAGTTTTTTATACAATTTTTTTAACATTCATATTGAAATCCAAACTAAATTAAAAATGTATCTTTAAAAAAGTAATATAATCATTTGTTTTAGCCTCATCACCAATCAAGTAACCAAAACAATAATAACAGGGGCATTGGTGATAACGTGTTCCACTTTCAGGTAGATACATCTCGTGAGAGAAGTAATCGATATATTTTATCAACGAATTTACCTGTGATAAATGTAGACAAATGTTAAGAGAATAATATAACATGAATTAAGAACATTACAAAATTTATAATTTTGTAACAGTATTTTGTTTTATTTTATAAAATTTGAAATGATAACAAGTCATAACTTATTAATACTTCACAAGCAATAACAAACTATGTCTTTATTTAGTATCGTTTAGCTCTGGAGAAATTATCAGATTTACCGTCACAGATTTTAATTTAATCTATGTATCTGATCCTTGTGAGATTTCAAGAGATTTGATTGATTCTTGCTACCTTAAATTTACATGACAGTTGGAAGAGACATTAATTTGGTTATTTTCCCTAGGTATATGTTTGATTTGATGAGTAAGTCGTGCTACAATTATAAGATATTGTTGTTGTCAATAAAGGTTTAGCAAGGATTTAGAGGTGATTTTTTTGTACTTTACCATTTGATTTAGGTGAAACATGCACATCACATGGACTTTAATGGTCAGTGGTGGTCTACAACTTGAAGTTCTTAAGCACAGACTCCTCAAGGTCAACAATACTTTGATTATAAGAGGTTTTTTTCCTATTACGCTGAATTCGAGAAATTTTGCAATTTAACAACTTATCTTTTATGTGAATTATTACCATGCCCTGATTGATTGTGTGTATACTCATTTGCAGGTTCCATATCAAAGGAATCTAGTTGGGGTTTGTCCATTTGCATTCTCTATTGCCTTTACTGATTCGTCCCCCCAACAGTGGAGCGACAGGTGTAGGAGGCGGACCCAAACCGGAACTGCGTTTGGGATGTCCATTTCCAGATCGAAGTCTGGTGTCCATTTGTTCAGATAGAGACCTCTTGAGTCCATGAAGTAGGGTCCATTTCTAAATATGAGATTCCTGTCCTCTTTTGTTTCGAAGATGAATGTATAATAGCCCCTTCCACAAAATCTGATGGCTATTTTCCCTTGTTTCATTGCGATCCAGTTGCGCTCTAACCATTTTTGGACTGATCTTGGAGAAGGCCAGAGGCCAGTGAACTGTCCTACGAGACCTCTTTCAGCGAGGTTGATTGCTAATTTTCTTGGCAGAGATGGAGGGAGAGATACCTCGGGGATTTCATCCAGTTTCTTGATAAACTTAGAGACAGAGGGACGAGTTTTTGCAGAGGCAATATTAGGGATCAAGGAAGCGAAGAGCTCTGCATGGTTCTCTGGATCAGGGGGGGGGGGGTGCGTTCCCAGCCATTCAAGACTGAGAAGCCAGCTCAAAAGGGCGAGATCAGGGAATGGGCCCCAGCGTAGGGCCGGGCAGGAGGCCCGAGGATGGAAGCGCAGCGCGCAGGAGGGAGGAAGGCAGTGACTGGCGGCAGCCTGCCAGGAAGAGCCTGGGGAGCAGAACCAGTCAAGCACAGGAGAGAAGTTTGCATCGCCTATAGCGGCCTCCATCGTTCTCGTTGACGAACATTTATTGACCGTCACTAAAAGTAACTAAAAAAAATCATTGGTGACAATCAATAAAATATTGTGACTAGAAGTGTCACCAAAGAGATATTTAGTGATGGGCCTTTAACGACCTACACCAAAAGTGTCACCAAAGAGAGAATTAGTGACAACCCTTTAACGACCCTCACCAAAAGTGTCAATGAAAATGGCTTTGGTGACAAACCTTAAAGGACCATCACTTTATACACTTTCAACAATGTTTTTTTAAAGACCGTCACCGTATGTGACATTGGTGACGGACCTTAAAGGTTCGTCATAGGCATGACCCTCACCAATGAACTTTTTTCTTATAGTGTAACCAATGTCATATGTCACATTGTGACAAGGATTTTATTAATGAGAAAATCAACCATGGCCAACCATGGTCAACTATGTTTATTTTAGGGCTTATAATATTTATCTTAGGGTTTTTATACATTGGGTTTATAATATTCATCCCTTGGGTTTAATATTATTCCCTTGGGTTCATAATCCCTTGGTTTTATAATACCAATCCCTTCGGTTTATTAATCTAAGGTTTCAACTATGGTCAAGCATGGTCCAATGTCCAATTGTGAGAAAGATTGTCTCAATATGAAAATAAACCATGGTTAACCATGTATATTTAAGGGTTTATAATATTTATCTTAGGGTTTGTATGTCATGAGTTTAATATTATTCCCTTGGGTTTATTATCCTTTAGGTTTTTAGTATTGATCTCTTCGGTTTATTATTCCCTTGGGTTTATAATATCAATCATGGTCAACCATGTTTATAAATTCAATTGTGGTCAACCATCGTCAATCATGTTCAACCATGGTCCAACATCACATTGTGACAAAGATAGTTTGAATACGAAAATAAACCATGGTCAACCATGGTCCAATGTCTCATTCTAACAAATATTGTCCCAATTTGAAAATCAATCATAGCCCTATGTCGCATTGTGACGAACATTATCTCAATATGAAAATCAACCAATGTCAACAATGGTAAACCATGTTTATTTTAGGATTTATAATATTTATCTTAGGGTTTATATACCTTGGGTTTATAATATTAATCCATTGGGTTTATTATTATTCCCTTTAGTTTATAATATCAATCTCTTGGGTTTATTAATCCAAGGGTTCATATTCCTAGGGTTCAATAATATGCCCTTGAGTGTATAATTCAATTATGTCGGTTTATTAATATAAGGGTTCATGTTCCTAGTGTTAAATATTGTTCCCTTGTGTTTAATATTATTCCCTTGGGTTTATAGTCCCTTGTTTTTTTAGTATTGTTCCCATGATTTTATATTCCATTGGGTTTGTAATATCAATCATTTTCAACCATGGTCAACCATGTTATATAAAACCAATCATGGTCGACCATGGTCAATCATTGTCAACCATGGTCCAACGTCACATTCTCACAAACAATGTTTCAATATGATAATCAATCATGGTCAACCCTGGTCGATTGTCACATTATGAAAAAGATTGTCTCAATATGAAAATCTATCATGGTTAAACATGGTCAATCATCATTGAGTGTCACATTATGACAAGGATTGTGTCAATATGAAAATCAACCATGGTCGAACATGTTTATTTAAGGGTTTATAGTATTTATCTTAGGGTTTATATACCTTGGGTTTATAATATTAATCTCTTGGTTTAATATTATTCCCTTTGGTTCATAATCCCTTGGGGTTTTAGTATTAATCCCTTGATTTTATTATTCCTCTCGGTTTATAATATCAATCTCTTAGGTTTATTAATCCAAGGTTTATATTCCTAGGGTTTAATTTTATTCCCTAGGGTTTATTATTCCCCTGGGTTTATAATATAAATTCCTTGGATTTATTAATCTAAGGGTTCATTCCAAAGGTTAAATATTGTTCCGTTGGGTTTAATATTATTCCCTTGGGTTTATAATCCCTTGTTTTTTTAGTATTGTTCCCTTGGGTTTATTATTCTTTTGGGTTTATAATACCAATCACTTGGATTTATTAATTTAAGGGTTTATATTCCTAGGGTTTAATGTTATTCCGTTGGGTTTAATATTTTTTCCCTTGGGTTATTAGTATTAATCCCTTGGGTTTATTATTCCCTTGGGTTTATAATGATAATAAGTTCATGGGGTCTTGAATAGACAGTGATTAGGTGTTATCTTAAGACACTCCTTGATGTGAAGCCACTGATTCAATTCCTCGCCCAGTTCGGGGTGATATATTCAACATGATGATGTAGTTCCACAAAGCTTACAAAAAAAATAATGATAATAATATTTTATAATACAATTATTATTATTGTTTTATTATTATATTTATTCTCTTGGATTTATAATCTCTTGAGTTTTTAATATTAATCCCTTGGGTTTATAATGATAATAATATTTTATAATATAAGTAGCATTGTTGTATTATTATTATAATTTTATATTTATTCCTTTTGGATTATAATGATATTAATATTTTATAATATATATTTTATTATTGTATTATTATTATATTTATATGTTTATTAATATGGAAATTAATATTAATATTAAATCCATATCCATTAACATTTATAATCATATATTAACCACATTTCTTAATGTGATTGTGTTATTTGTAATATATGATTATAATATACATCTATAAACGTATATCAACCACATTTATTAATATGATTGTGCTAATTGTAAAAAATTGTGATCATAAACAAAAAATTAAACTATTAAAGATATTAAAAAATTAATATTATATATTTAAAAAAAATTGTGTTGGACACCCCTTCATCTTTACCTAATTTTTCCAACTCACGAAAAGACAGGAAGCATACGCACATTTAATCCCACTCATAGTCATCAACCAAAAGCATACGTAGAGGCCAATATCCCTTGGAGAGCCAAAATTCTTATTGCATAGTTGAGAAGTAATTCTCATCAACTCCGTCATGAAACAGGGCACTGGAAAAGGCCAAAGGAAGTGTGAGAGGAAAGAGTATGCATTTTTTGTTCTTCCAAAAAAGTGGAAACAAAAAATCATTTCATTTTAGAATATGAGGCCTTCAAAGACAACAGATATCAAAGTTATGCAGATATGTTGGCAGCTAGCTCTTGGGATAATCTATTTAGCGAGGAGTTAGTCAAGAAGTTGGGAGCATTTATTTTGAAGCTTCACAGAAAAAGGATTGAATACATCAAGTAGATGAAGAATCAATATGTCCCATAGGCTATCTTTAGCCTCGTGGACGTTAAAATAATTTCTTTTTTTATTTCCTCTTTCTTTCTTTTCCAATTGGCATATCTAATAATTTCAATACGTCAACTTTCCTTTTCTATCTCCAGTTCTGAACGAAAACTTCCATGTGTATCAGAGCAAGATGAGCAGCAGTCAATACGGTATCTTCCTTCACCTTTCATTTGCCAATATCCGAGTCTATCGCTTCACCAATCAGAGCTATCGGTAACTTCCTTCACCCTTTTATCTCCCATTGTGTGTATAGCTACAACAACTACCAACCAGGAGTCATTTCCTGGTGTGTCGATTCAAGGCCACTGCCCCATTTATCTTACCCTATTATTGTCCTTACACTTACCATTTTTCCAACTCAGGAAAACACCATAAGCGTGCGCACATTTATCTTTCTCTATTGTTGTCTTGGTCATTTTTCTAACTCAGTGACTCAAGAGCACCACTTTCTTCACTACATCGATTGTCTTTCTATTCACAGTTTTTATCACATTTTTATTACAAATTATATATATATATATATATAGATATATATATATATATATATATATATATATATATATATATATATATATATATATATATATATATATATATATATATATATATATATATAACCCACTTAAATTTATTTTAATTTTGGATTTATAAAGTGTTAAAAGAGATCATATATATTAAAACAAAAACTTCATTTAGAATGCAAATTTCATCCCCTTAATATTTGATAAATCCAAAATTAAGTAATTTGTTTTTAGTAATTATTGAAAATTAAATTAAAATTATAAAAACTCTATTAATAAACACATATATTATTTTCTTACATTTTCTTAATTTTTTATAATTATATTTTTATGATTATGATTTTGTTTTTAATATTATTTTACATATTTTGCTTTTCATTTATTATAATAATATTTTTTTCCTATAATTTTGATAATTATATTTTTCAATGATTTTGTTATTTTAATTAACAATTATAACATTTATTAAATACTTTATATTTCATTTCAAACCCAATTATATTACAAATAAAATTTAAAATTATCAAAATAATATTTTGAATACAAATTAAATATATTATTTATGAAAATTAAAATTCGATGAAAAAGATAACACCCTTTCATACCATCATTAAAATTAGATAAAAAAGATAACACCGTTTCATACCTATCATTTAAGCTAAATGCAATTGACATATTAGACATGGTTTAAAGATAATAAGGTTTATCAAATATTATCATAAATTCGAAATTCTATACACACATTGCAAAAGTTAAGTGTAAAGTGTTTTTTTGTATTGGTTACTTAAAGTATTTATAAAGAAAAATATGAAGTGCATTTAAATTAAATATTATTGTAAATTGAACATTCAAGACCCAAAACATTTATCCTACAAAAAGTAAGACTTTTATGTTTTTTTCCTTGTTTAAATGGTATGGATTAGTTGTAGTATTGCACAGACACTCACTCATTATCGCCTTAGGACAACTAAGAGACATGAATCCAGTTCTTTTACTATTTTATGTCTCATTTAATATGTTGATTTCCATGTGTATCGGTGCAAGATCATTGCCCCAAGACGACCAACGATCGATACAAAAACTTCCTTCAAGTTTCGTTTGGCAATTTCTACATCTATCGTTGCATAACCACTACCCCTAGACAACTAGGAGATTAGGAGATTTGTATTTTTTGATAATAGAGATTTCATCCTAAACATGAGAATTATGTGTTGGTCTACCACTAGGGAAATTAGACCATACACAAAACTTCATTTGTTCCAAAATTGCGAAAGGAAGAAGAAGGGTTTTAACTACAAAATACCAAATAATTCAATAGTCTAGTTGGCCATTGGGGCCTTTCTTTAGAGAGGTGCTAAAACAAGAGAACATTAAGGATAATGAAAAGTAAAGGCTAGTTTCACATGCATATCTATTTTTTGGAGTCCATGGCCTCAACATGTATTTTCTCATTGCTACTACCAAAGGAGTAGTCAAGATCAAGAGGGGTTCCCAATTGTCATTCAATTCTTGCAAGCCTATGGTCCATTTCCATGAGGAAATGTTCCATCTGATTCAAAGATAGAATAAAATCATTCTTGAGCTCATTATGATCACAAAGACTCTACCCAAGAGGAATTTGAGATGATAATAGATATCCACTATATACATCTACTAAATGTCGCTACCCCTTGTATGACTAGAATCAAAGACCCAATTGAACACCTTATCATGTATGTGAGATTATTCCTCTCGTTGGAGAGATCTTGCTCGACCTGAGTGATCTCCACTTCGATCAATTGGGTTGTCAACTCCTTGTAACATGTTGTCGAGCTCTCAGCATAAAATCTAATCTATGGAGAGGCCTCATTCCTGATAGTAGGTCTTGTTACGTCTAAGCTTGGATCATTATGTGGACATGTTTGTGAGTGAGTGGAGTGAGAGAGGGAGATGTGTCACCTTAGAGCTAGCTAGAGTGGTGGTGACTATACAACGCCCTAAATTTCTATCTAAGCTTCCTAGGAACTGAATTGAGGTGTGAGTGGAGCCATTTGCAGAGAAATGATTGAAACAAAGCCAAAATTTATTGTTTATACTGCAACTAGACATACCTAGCTTGTATCTATTGTTGGGATTTGGAGGGGGCACACCCTGAGGGCATTGGTACTCTACCAACACAGATGGAATGTCGTAGTGAAACCTAGTGGGACTCAACCTAGGAGTGAAGCCCAGTAAAATTAGAGTTCCATGTAGACTAACACCTTCCTCAGTTTGGTAGGAGGAAACAACATAGTTATGCTTACTTCTTTCCTGCGAAGAAGTAGAGTTGGACACAGTTATGCCGTGGAAAATCCAGTAAGCCCAACATGGAGAGTGATATTGGAAATTGACTACAACCCATGAAGTGTGAAGAGAGACGTGGTGAAAGAGGTAAGGAAGCGAACTATCAAGGCCACCCTGAGATAATGAGCTCCATCTTCGCGTTTGCTGAGAAAAACCTTACGTAACATATAGAATCCCAATGACGGCTTGCCATTGAATTTGGATGGATTGATAAGGTTTTAGTGAATCGGTCAATGTGTGGGCGTAGTACTATGATACATTGCATACCATGTTATATCTCTTGAAGTGCCTTTCCGCATGGGTTGGCTTGTAACAATGGTTGCCATTTCATACATGAATGTTCTCTAAGTGGGGGGGTGTTTCCACATCACACTGACTCATGCATTAGTGAGGCAGTGGAAACACACTCCCACCCACCACCCCCCACCCCCCGTTTTTCTACATTAGTCAACCAATCCTAGGATAGTAAATGATCTATTTATTATTGTTTGATATTTGATTAATGTCACTAAATTACATAGAGCATAAATGTTGGGTTTCTATGTAATCATGTGATTCATGATGACTTTATAGATGGGGATGTCAATTGTGATACTTTGATATTGTAGGGGGGGTGCTAACTCCTGCATCAAATGACATCAAAGTAAGAAGAGCCTATGAAATGAGAAGAAGAAAACAAAAATGCGGAAGAGAATATTGTGCTAGTAAAGGATAAGTTGTTATTAAATAAAGAAGATTTTTTGCTAAACTAAGAGAATTGAAAGAAAGTATCATTCATGAAGTGATGGACATGAGAGTTGTAAGGTGTAGGAAAAAGAGGACCCCATGAAGAAATAAATGGTTGAAGAATGAAGAGAATAAGGAATGATTGAGGCTAAAATGGTCTTTGGCTTGACATACCAATGATCTTTAAAATTCATATGAAGATGAAATTGAGGCTAGTTTTGTAATATTTATGTAGAAAATGATTAATAAATAAAGAAAGGACATTAAACACATTGTTAGTAATCTTTTCCTTTGAGTCTCCACATTTAATTTATCATGTTTAGATGATTATATCATTGTTTATTACAACAAATGATCTATAAATTTCATTGTGCATACTTAATTAACATCATTAAATGATATAGATCATACATGTTGTTGGGTTGTTGTAGAATCATGGGATTCATGAAGATTGTGTAAAAATGATTTACTATTAAAATTTGACATTATATGAAATGGTTTTGTCTTGCATCACTTTCTTGCACCTTCGCATAATTTGTACCACAATTTCCTTAGAAGTTTTATCTTAAATTACCTTTGAAATTTTCAAGTCACTTCATAATTTTTATTGAAGTAGTAGTTGTTTTTTCTTGAATTTCTCACATGTGTACCTTATATAATGACATTATTTTCCTTTCTCTATTACTTCCTTTGAACTTTTAAATTAAGTTCATAATTTTCTTCATAATAATAGTTGGTATGGCTTTCTACGATTTTCTCACATCTATACCAAAACCTATGATGTTTGCATTAAACATAAAAGACATTTACTACCAATGAAACCCTATATATATTAAATGGTTGGTACACATTGATAGCCATCAAAAAGCTTAACAAATGATACAACTCAAATTGTCAAAATAAAATAAAAAAACATAAAAATAACAAAATTATTTTTTATTTTAAATTATTATTATAAATTATAAAAAGAACTAATATCTGAGTTAAACATATATACATTTTAAAAAATAGGTAACAAGATTCTTAACCTTGGATTTGATTCCCACTTTATCGTGGAGGATTTTAATCTGTAAGGAGAACTTTTAAAGATATCATGGGCCAATACCATGGCTTACTAATACCACCTACCCAAAAAACCATAATTCATGTTGACATAAAATATGTTCATGTGACGTTTTTTTATTAATGAGTCTAATTAAAAGAGAAAAAAGATCATAACTACTTTTTGAGATAAATCTCAATCTTTGATTTGTGATTTTATTGATAATAAAAAATAAAATCATGAAGCCCTATTCCGAAATAAACATGTATATCAACATAATTACATTAAGAAAATAATAAAATAACAATAATACATCTTAAAATGATAAAAAATGATAAAAAATAATAAAATATAACGTTATTCATAATTTAAACATTAAAAATTTTATCGCTTTTTAATATATTTCGAATATTTTTTAAATTTATTTCAAAACGTTGTAAACTAAGTACAACCTTGTTAATGTAGACATTGACACACCTATGTCAACAAAGGAGAAACGACCCAGATCAAGGCTCTTCACAGATCCCCAACTATTTGGGATGGTCATTCTTGAGAGGTTTTAAGGCTCCATTAGCCTTTGGTCTCCTCCTCCTTACGAAGAAGAACACCGGTAAACTACCCTAAGAATATATCTAAGTTAATAGTATCTAAGCCTACCTAAATTGAAGAAATTTCTAGAATCCTAAATATAGAGGAAATTTTAGCTTTCTATTATGAAATCAGTAATTATATTACAACATTTACAATATAATACAGAGAAAAAATAAGGCTATAACATTAATGTAACTAGCATTATAAAAAGAATGAAATATAATCAATTGTTTTTAAGAAATTATAATCAATCGAACTACTAATAGAAAGAATGAATATTTCTTCTCTTAATGTGATAAAGAACAAAATGAACAAAAGAATTAAATCATGATACTCACATTGTTATATAAACATAACATTCAGAAAATGTAAGAACTATTATAACTAGCCTATAATTAGCACTTAGCCAAGACTTATGAGAAAGAGAGCATAAAAAACAAATGATATCCTTTTAAGTAAAATTCATTCCTTAACTGATAATTAACGAATCAAATAAATTAATCATCAGATCAAAACTGAAATAAGTAATTAGGATAACATTTAGAATGAATAATCTACTATAGATTCATTAATAAAAGATAGATAGTATAATTAGCTTGACAAATCTATGAAACCAACAAACTATAGAAATCAATTTATTCCTCTAAGGACACCAGTCAATAAAGACTAAAAAATTGATTAATGAAACAGATAAATCTGACTAGATGGAATTTTAAACAACAAAGAAATGAAACTAAGAGA
This sequence comes from Pinus tabuliformis, assembly GCA_031772625.1. NCBI lineage: Eukaryota > Viridiplantae > Streptophyta > Pinopsida > Pinales > Pinaceae > Pinus > Pinus tabuliformis. Next base: position 450,740,887 of record CM062808.1, on the reverse strand, counting down.
ATTCACTTGTTAATGAAAAAATACAATTAGCAAACACAGATATATTTCATAAACCAACAGATATTACGTAACCACAACAATGGCTCATGAAAATAAAAATTTCAAACATTAGATGGAATCAAACCGCATCGAGCTATCAGAAAATATCATTCATTCCATAGGCAAACACTTCTCTATTCTTAAAACAATCATTCTTTCACCTACGGGTCTCTCCCCTTCTCTATCCAAAATGAGGAGTATTTTATACAATTTTTTTAACATTCATATTGAAATCCAAACTAAATTAAAAATGTATCTTTACAAAAGTAATATAATCATTTGTTTTAGCCTCATCACCAATCAAGTAACCAAAACAATAATAACAGGAGCGTTGGTGATAACGTGTTCCATTTTCAGGTAGATAAATCTTGTGAGCAAAGTAATCGGTATATTTTATCAACAAATTCACCTGTGATAAATATAGACAAATGTTAAGAGAATAATATAACACAAAATAGGAATATTACAAAATTTTTGTAACATTATTTTGTTTTATTTTATAAAATTTGAAATGATAACAAGTCATAACTTATTAATAGTTCGCAAGCAATAACAAACTATGACTTTATTTAGTGTCCTTTAACTCTGGAGAAATTATCAGATTTACCCTCACAGATTTTACTTTAATCTGTGTATTTGATCCTTGTGATATTTCAAGAGATTTGATTGATTCTTTCTACCTTAAATTTACATGACAGTTGCAAGAGTCTTTAATTTCGTCATTTTCCCTATTTATTTGTTTAATTGGTGAGTAATTCGTGGTACAATTATAAGATATTGTTGTTGTCAATAAAGGTTTAGCAAGGATTTAGAGGTGATTTTTTCTACTTTACAATTTGATTTAGGTGAAACATGCACATCATGTGGACTTGAATGGTCGATGGTGGTATACAACTTGAATTTCTTAGGCACAGACTCCTCAAGGTCAACAATACTTTGATTATAAGAGATTTTTTTCTTATTATGCTGAATTCAAGAAATTTTGCAATTTAACAACTTATCATTTATGTGAATTATTATCATGCCCTGATTGATTGTGTGTATACTCCTTTGCAGGTTCCAGATCAAAGGAATCCAACTGGGGTTTATCCTTTATAGTTTTATATTTTCCCCGACAAGTATATTCCTTTCGAACCTTGTTCTGCTTTTCAGGAATGCTTTCATGACGTAGTTCAATAACCTGAGATTCTAAAACCATATACCCTTTCTCAATAGAAAGGACTATTGCAAGTCTCGACTTAGGGTCACTAATGTGTGTGTCGTCACTCGAAGGCTCAACAAGAATATTACTATGTATTAAACAAGGATTGGAATAAGCATTGCAGTAAATCTCCTTGATAGGAGGGTTTTCGAGAAAACCATTTCTTAACAAAAAAGCTTCCCATTATAACCCTAATTTACTCAATTTGTATTTAACCAACATAGCGATCAGACTGTGATGAACTAGAGAGCTGCATGCATTGGTGCAACATCATTGATATGTCGAGGACATCTTAACCAGAGATATATAAAGAAAGTATGGAAAAATTAATGGATACCCAAGAAAGACCATCAATAATCTGATGTGATACCAAAAAACAAGGTTATATCTACCCTCATAGGTGATATAACTTTGTATAAACAACATCATGTTTATCCATTAGGATTTTTTGCAGCTGCTACAACCACCCTCCAAAATTTTTCTCGTACTTATATTTTGGAGCCTCCTGTCTGTCCACAGGAGTTCATATTTCATTGTCCTCAAGTATTCATGTTGTGACCAATACTTATATTTTTATGTTGTGCTTTTGTTTCCTTTTTTTAATTAGGATATGAACCTTTTAAGTCGCAAGCAGCCTTTTGCCTTGACATTTCAGCACTGTTGGGCTTCCCTCCGGAAATTGTGCAATCATGGAGGGTAATCCAGTCTTCATAATGGAAATTGTGCAATCTAGAATGAAGTCTCAACCTTGAGCTTGAGAACTACGCAGTTCTGGAAGGTAGCCTAGCACTAAGCTCATAAATTGTTCAATGCACTGAGCTGAGAAGTTTCCTAGTCCTCAGAAACTGTGCAATCCTCTTTGGTAGTGTGCATGCTCGGTTTTTCCTTAGGAAGTAGAAAAGAAAAAACATCCCTAGAAAATAAGGAATCATAGTTAGTTTCTTGAAGGTGACACAATTACTATTTTTAGAACTTTCTGCCACGTGTCTCTTTTTCCTTGATTTTAGGCATGCACGTCATAAGCCCTAATCAATTCAGATCTATATAAGCAACACCTATAGAGCTCATTTTCACATTCGATCTTGGAGCTATAACATTCCCAAGGAGATCAAGGAGACTTCGATCGAGTTTGCGCTACTTTCTTGGTGAGTTTTTCTTTTGTCACATTTTGCCACTTTTTATGTCGCTTTTGTGAGTGTTGTTCTTCTTATTTCTCTTCACGGTTCTATAATGTTACTTTATATTAGTTTATACAAGCATTGCTTTGGTCTTTCATTTTCCTTTTACAAGTGTCGCATCAGTTTTCTTATTTTTTCCCATTATAAATTTGTCATTTTTGTGACCCTCCATGCATGTTTGTGGTGAAGCTTGGTATTGCACCAAGAATTATAAAACTCCCAAGGGTTCCTCAACTCAAATTATCAACCCGAGAATCGTACAAAATTAGAGGTGACAATGTTATATGCATGGCAGATTAGATTCTACTCAAGCCACCCTCGGGCATGACATTAGAGAAAAGTACTCAGAGACCATTCCTCCTACTAAACTATAGTGAAATATTATTGATGAAAGTACAATTGAAAAATTATTCTAACTAGTGGAAATTACATTTGCTCAACTTGTAGATATTAATTAATCATTTCGTGAAAGGAGAAGGGCTAATCTAATTACAGAAAGAAAGCTACTTTATCTTGCACAATTCATCAAACTACCTACATAATTGCATGTATCAGATACCTAGTTCACACTTGCCTAAAAATAAAAAACCTAACTTGCATCATACTTGTGATTAAAAAACTATTTCTACTCAGTTTTGCAATGACGAAAAAGAATTACTAGAATGGCCTAGGAGTTCAATTCCTTGGCTATATTACAATGGATAAAATTATAGGTACTACCTGAATCAGTCAGCACTATTACCTTTTTATTCTTGATATATCATTCTATCTTGAGAGTTTGAGGATGGTAATTCCCACCAACACATTTGAAGATATGGTCGGATTCATTTATTCTTTCTCTAGGGTTGGTTCCTGGTGTATATCATCATCTTTTAATGTTTATTTTTCATTTTCCTCCTCCTCTTCACAATCTATGTGAAATAATTTCTTCTCGACACACTTATGACCTTTAGTGTATTTTCTATCACAACTGTAACAAGGCCCTTTTTTTCCACCAGTTGTTGTGGTGTCAACCTTGTAGCTTGTGGAAGGCTCAGAGAAGCATCACTTCCATCTTTTTAATTGTGGGAGGTAGACTTCCTTGTTGCCATAATTGTTCCTTCAACTTTTCTTTCCATCTTGAATGATTTTTGTAATGAATCAGGTTACCAAAGGTGAACCTCATGTTGGATGTTATCTGTTAAAGTCCCTATGAAGAAAACAATCCTATGCTCCTCTGGAATATCATTTACCTTGATATTCAATTTTTAGAAGTCCTCAATGTGCTCCACGATTGAAACATTTTGTTTGAGATTTATCAATTGGCTAAAGAAGGTGTTTCTCTTTGTATCCTCATAATGTGCTATCATTTATTCCGTAAAAATTGACCAAGTGACAAGTGGTTTATGAGAACAAATCCATTGATAGCATATAAATTGATTGGGTTCTAAATATAAAGATGCAATGCATACCTTTTGTGTGTGTTTCACATCATGTAGATAAAAATATTCCTCCATATGTAGTATCCATGTTACTGGATCCTTTCCATCAAACTTACTCATATTGATCTTTGGAACGTGGTTGGTCTTCAATCTAAAGTTAGAGTCTCTAAAATCATGATTAAAATTCATTTTTTTCTCCTTGTGACTTTTGAGGAATACCTCTTCTCCATTCGGGAGCATTTATTGTAGCAATTTTGTCAAACCTTCCTTCAAACCTTCCATTTCTTCTTTGAAACTATTCTTCGAATCATCCATTTTAACTTCCATGTCAAGTTTTAATCCATCCTCCAAGCCTTCCATGTTGCCTTTTATTTTTTCTTATAAATCATCCATCTTAGATTCTAGTTCATTTTTTTTACTCTTTACGAGATCAAAATTTGTTACACTTGGTCTTGGAATTTTGATATATCATGTTGTTTTTCTTCCTCTTGGTCATGTGTCATAGTGGATCTTTCTGATTGCTTACTAGGTGTGTCCATTTTTTTGTTTTGAGGTATTTTGGAATCAAACAATGGTATATATGCTTGACTATTCCCTTTTAATCACTTCAAATTGATTTTTCAAACAAAAGTTACGCAAAATTTTAAAAAATACACACATTTTACTTGCTTTTTAGGAGCTCGATATTGAAATTGTTGTATTTCTATAATTTCAGATCTCCAAGGTCTAAAATTTCATCGTACAGTAGCACTTTCAATCTTCTTTTCAACCGCACAAGTCAAACATAGATTGTATTCTATAAGAAAGAGTCATACCAAATATCTGACAATGAACTGATTATAAATTGGTTCAATTGAGAAAACTTTTATGAAATTCAATGTGTCATTGTTTCGACCTTCAGTCCTCAAAATGATACAAAAAAACTAATGTTCGTGCACTTTCAATCACTTTTTATGAAATTCGAATCCAATCCTTGGAGAGAAATCTATGACAATTTTCCCTAGGTCACCTGTTTGAAATTGAATTCTGGAGCCTACAGCAACCCTAAATTATTCCGGCCATTTTTCATAAAATATAGCAAACCAAGATCTGAAATTGTTACAAAAGGTTCACCAAGGTGTCAGCTCCACATGGTCCAAATTTTAGCTTCTGAAGCCTCATAGAAAAAAAATTATAGCCAGTGTTCCAAGATGACCTCTTTGAAGCAGTGAAACCCTAAAATCCAAAGCTCTCATACCAAGTGTTATGCAACCATATGACCAAACAGAAGGAGAGATAGATCAATGACTTGAAAGTCAGCCTATGCAAGGGGGAAAACTCATTTACATCACATAAATGAATAATTCTTGGATGAAACACATGAAAAGACCTCCTTGGTATATATATAGGACTCTAAGGGTCACAATATAATCAAATTCTACATAATAATAATAATAATATAAGGAGACAAAATTAACAATAGTGGGCTTGTATGGGGCACAACAATAACAATAGGGGGTTACACTAGTATTATAGCGACCTAACATTTAATGTGTGTTAAAAATCAAATATTTCATTTTGCATATTGAGTAAAATATTTTAACACCAAATGAGAAACAATGAGAAACAATTTATTCCCTTGATAAGTGGTTTCATGCAAGGGATATTTGTAATTTTTTCAATGTTTAAAATGAGTTGACATGTAATATTTCACAAAATATTTATAACAAAAATAATTCTATTTATGGATAAATAAACCTTTAACATTTTAAAAAATATTAACAACAAAAATATTATATCCTATGGACGTATGTTTTCTACTTCAAAATATAAAGAGACGTGCATTAACATTTTAATGTGAATAATTTAAATCATTAAAAATAAACTCAATGTCAACTATACCTATATTCTATAAAATAAGTGAAAACTAAAAAAAAAAAAATCTTATAGTTAAAACATTTTATGAGAGTGCTTCTCAAAACCTCCATAGATCCCTTTTAACTCCATATTTACCCAGAGTCAATAGGAATTAAATATCCGAGGTGCGCTCAAAAAGAGGTTTGCATTTTGAGCGATTTTATCCCTCTTAGGGCTTGAGGAATCCAAAGTTAAAACAAATATATTCCAATCATTTAAAAGTATGAAATCACAAAACTATATATATTAATATTTAGAATTTTTTTTCCAACTTCATTTATATTAAATTATCTTAGTTTATATAATTATAAATTATTAACAGATTTATGAAATCAATTCACCATATCAATAAAATTATATTTATTTTTCTATATTCTAAGTTGTTAAATTTATATGCAATGAATACAACTTAATACTTGAGAAAAACATATTTATGAATTACACAAATATTATAATAACAACTAAGAATATTTTTTTCCAATGGAAAAATCGTAATTTTATTCATATTGAGCAAAATTACATGTTGTAGATGCTGAAACAACATATGCGTTATAAAAACTTGTCCTGATGGAATAGGATCTAAAAAAAAAAATTACTCTTTATCTATGCTTTCCTACCATTCTTTTTTTTCACTTTCCACCAACCTTCATTGTTGGGTGTGGTTGTTACAATAGGCATTTGTGCTTCATTTTTGGCAGCTAGGGTTTCTTTTTCAGAATCTGAGCTTTCCGTAGAGTGTGCTCGCTTGCTACCACCAATTTATTGCCTTGGAATGACTTGCTCACTTTGCTGTTGTGGACTCGTTGTCTTTGGAGCTATTGCAAAGCAAATCTGATTTTCATCATTCTGTGGGTTGTGTAGGGTTCTTCTTTTGTTGGGTTTTGGATTATTTCCTAGAAATTTTGCTTCTTGGAATATGTTGTTTGTGGTATTTTCTTTGTTTTCTTCCTCTTCTATGTCATCTACCGATGTGGCTGAAAACTGCCATCCTTTCAGCTTTGGTGGTTGTCTTCCTTTCCTGTCTTTTTTGTTTTGTGGGCATGCGATTTATAGATGACCAATTTGACGACAAATGCGGCATTCGAAGGCAGTGTTTTCATAATCAAGTGACAGGGACCATTGCTTTTCATTGTGGAGTAAGAGGATGTGGTCTGGTAATCCTTGACTGAGATCAACCTCCACACAGATCCTGGAAAATGTATAAATTTCCTTGGAAAGTCGCTCATTGTCTACTTTTAAGAATTTCCCCAAAGCGTTGCCAATGCCTGCTAATACTTTGATGTGCCAAAAGTGTAGAGGTAGGTTGTATAAATTTACCCACACGGGCATTTTGGAAACCACCATGGTGTTGGGGTCAAATTCCGGGAACCAAGATGTCATAAAAAGGACAGCATTACCCTAGAACCATGGTCCCTCGTTCAATGCATATTCCTTGTCATTGATTGTGTCGAATTTGACAATAAAAAATCCTTTTGAACAGAGGTGGATATCACAGTTTTCTGTCCATATGGAGTAAATCCATTGACGAAGGGCTTCCAGTTTGGGCCAAAACCCATTAAACCTACATATCACTGCTTTAGATAAATAATCATCATGTATTTCATTTACCTCAGATATAGCAATTGTTAACACAAGGTTCTAAGTTGTCTGCTCGACAATGTAGGCACCAGGGGTTGTAGCTTGTTGTTATGATTGCTCTTGAGGTTCCATCTTCCCTTTTACTGCATCTTTGAAGGAACCAGGTCCTTTTGAGCTTGTGTCGGAGCAGCCTCCATGGAGTGTTGTGTTAAGGTAGATAGTTGAGTCATTTCCTATGTCATATTCTTTTAGTTTGCACTCGTCCTACAATACTTTTCCTGTGCAGATCAGGAGTTGTTTGCAACATGGGATACCTATCCTTTCTTGTATCCTCTATTTGAGTGTTTTTATCTCCTCCCAACTCCCTATCTTGATGCATATTTTGTTCCCTTACATAGATCTGAGAGAGAGGGTACTTTGTTTACCTTCGAGCCTTTCAGGAGCAGATGCTTCAAGATCCAATGTTGGGGTGTTTTCCACTTTGTGGTATTCCCACGCAATCATTGTAGCTCTTTGTTGATCTAGCTTGTTTCGTTTATGGACCAGCTTTATGATTTCCTCCTCGGTGGAAAGTGGCTCTATCTAAGGAATGGCTTGATCTGCTACCCAATTGACCAGATCTGACGGATCAAGGCATGCCAAGGCTCTGTCGGGTTCTTGCTTCACCAAATCTAGGCTATCTGATGGATTTCCTAGCCTTACGATGTTTAGTATTATGTTGTTCTGTATTGAGAGGCTATTTTCCATCCATTTTGCCTCCGTACTTGCTTTTTCGTGCACCCCCATCAGTTCCTTCCTGTCAACGATCTGTGGGAACCCTCGGAAATGAGGATATTGGTTTACATCTGACCATTTCAGGGAGAAATCTGCTGCATAGATTCTTGGTTGAGAGGGTTTTAACCATATCAGAGCCCAAACAATTGCAGTATACATCAAATCTAGGGTACGGCTTCATCTCCCCCAAAACTAGACCAGATCTGGCATCCACTTGGTATTGTCCTGCTTCATAAGGTGACTTGTGAGGATAACCTTGGCACCTTTGTCGATTTGGTACTTAATGATGATGGCAACGTCCCTGATGCACAGATCCACTATAATGTACTGATTTACACCGTGGGGTGCCTTCCAATTGGCCCAAATGGACCCCTTCTTACCCTTAAAATTGGGTTCCTTCAAAACCCAAACCCTCTTCTTGGCCTTTGAGACAGTCCCTTAGCATCCCCAAACCTTTAAGGCATCACCAACTTGCATTGCAACAGTGTAGACAAGGTCACCCTTGGAGGCAGACTGGTTGAAAATGGCATCCGATCCAGGCCCTGGTTTTACCTCAAGCAGGGGCAAGGAAGCAAGGGACCAATGATAGTAGGGAGAAGAGGATCCCTTGGCGAGGCGAGCCGCGGGAGAGAAAGTGAGCAACGATGGCACGTCTTGCATATTTGGTGTCAAGGCGCTTTGGCCGAGCGTTGTAGTAGTTGCGGTTGCTGGAGCCATTCTTCTCAGATTCTCCTATTCTCCAGTTCCAGTGCATTTTAACAACTAAGAATATTATAATAACTAGTAGAGGAAATGACTCTACTATTTATCAACAAAATGAGACCAAAGGAAGCAAGGAGGTGATTTCAAAGTAAGCCAATGAAAGATTTCTTCTTGTAATAGAGATTCTATTCCATTAGTAAGTGCTTTCATACATGGGAGATTTGTAAATACTTCGACTTTTAAAATGGAGTTGACATGTAATATTAACAACAAAAAGATTTTATCCTATGGATGTATGTTTTCTACAACATTTTAATGTGCAGAATTAAAATTTAAAGATATATATATATATATATATATATATATAAACTATTCAGATATTATATAAGTGAAAAAAAAAAAAAAAAAAAAAAAAAAATTAAAAAAAATAATAATAATAATAATAAAATAAAATCTTATAACTAAAACATTTTATGATTGTGTTTTTCAAAACCTGTATAGATCCATATTAACTCTAGATTTACCAAGATTCAACAGGACTGAAATCTCTTATGGCGTGCTCAAAAATAGTTTTGCATTTTGAGAGATTTGATCTCTCTTGGAGCTTGGGAGATACAAAGTTAAAAGATGAAATCACACAACTATCTATATTAATATTTGGAATATTTTTCAAGCTTATTTAAATAAAATTATTTTTATTTAAATAATTAAAATTTATTAATAAATTTTATGAAATTCCTTCACCATATCAATAAAATCATATTTAATTTTATACCTTTTAAGTTGTTAAATTTATATGCAATAACTACAACCTCATATGTGAGAAAAATATATTTATGAATTATACAAATATTATAATAACCAAACCCAGATCCATCATGGCTGCCACTGGAACCACCACGGATGTATCCAGAAACAGAAAGAAAACCCATCAACTCGGAAGGCGGGTATGCAAACCCCAGATCCGCCATCGACCCACCAGATCCGGACAACAAACAGACAAATCAGAGCTTGGTTAAGGCAAATCCAACAGATCTGAAACAAATATTCATCAGATCGGTAGACGGCAAACACTACTGTGTTCAATCCAAGGAAGGGATGGAAGTTCTGGAACTAAAAAAACAGATCCAGAATAAACTGGGCATTCCGATATCATACCAAAATCTTTTATTTTCAGGACATTGCATGCAGGATCCACACACCCTCCAGCATTATGGAGTTGCTAATGATTCAACCATCGTCCTCAACTTGAGATTACGAGGAGGAAGCAAGGGAACCACCTCAAAAAATACAGGTTCTTTCCGTGATGCAGTCAAAGGAAAAGATCCAATGCAACACAGACCAGCACCCACAACAGAGCTTCCAGGGCCCTATATCGTGGAACAGAGGTCAGAATCACCCATGCTCACTGTATCACTGCCTGAGGTAACAGATCTGTACACGGATTTAACGCTAAATGCTGTTATTTACAGATTTAATGGTTACTGACCCAAAGCTGATGCATTGCTTCAATGGGTTTATTCTTCATGGACACCCAAATGTGAAATATATCTATGCTCTAAGGGTTTCTTCATAGTCAGATTCAACACAGAACTGGAACGAGACAGTATCATCAATCAAGTGCCTTGGTTTTGGGGCAATGCTGGTCTCTTCATCACCCCCTGGTTCTCGGACTTCGATGCTAATAAAATGGTTGTATCAACAATGCCAGTTTGGCTAAGGCTTCATAACCTCCCGCTGCATTTCTGGCATCGGAATGCATTAATAGCCATTGGGAATTCCTTAGGAAAACATCTTAAAATAGATGAGGACAGAGCCAATCGGGGAATCTTCACATATGCCAGAATATGTGTTGAGGTGGATCTAAGCCAAGGGCTTCCATATCACATCACACTAAACTTTAACAACTCACTGTGGATACCACAACTAGATTACGAGAACACGGCGTTCAGATGTAGCAGCTGCATGCAAACAGGACACCTACAATATGCATGTCCTCTGTCCAGTAAGGAACCTAAAGGAAACAAGAAGCAACAGAAGAAACCAAAAGGCTAGCAGCACACTGAACCACTGGAGGAGGAAGCATTGAACACGGAACCCACAGATTTACAAGGAAGACAGGACAAAGCGATGGAGGAAAACAACGAAGAACCCAAACTGGAGCCAAACAACTTGGAACGGCAGCAAGATCTACAACTGGAAATAAGCGGAGCCAAAAGAGCACACAGCCCCGAAGGATCTGACTCGGACAAAGAACAATCAGTGTATACAGGGGAAAACCAGCTTGCCTTAATTGCCCCCAATCCCAACGCGGGAGTCTGGCACAAAGTAGAAAAGAAAAAAGGAAGGAAAATATAGGTCTGTAGACACAACTTTATCATTTATGTTGTATTCCTGTATTTACAGGAACAATTTTTGTCCTTTTGTGTTTTATTTCTGTTTGCTTCCTGCCATCACAAGAACAGCCATTTGCATATGCTTCAAGCATCTACAAAATGTAATTTTATCAATATGAATAAAATTACGACTTTTTCCTAGGGGAAAAAAAAAATTATAATAACCAACCTATATCCATCTTAACCCGAGATCTATCAAGTGCCGAGAGGGACCAAATATATCGAGGTACAAACCCCTTTTTTGAGTGCAAAACTTAAGAAAAGGTTTTCACCTCGAGAGATTTGATCCCTCTCGACACTTGATAGAGTCGGCGTTAATATGGATCTAGTATGATTTCGGTCATGTGCAGTCATACAAAATTTGTTGAACATCTAATTTTTTTATCATTTTAAATACGCTAAATATGTCTGAGATTAATTTGGTCAATTTAATTTTAAATTTTCTTAGATAGCTCAGTTTGTTGATGTTAGGATATTCTAGCACATAGGAAGAAATTAAGTATAACTTTGTCTAGTGTATGGTTAGGTAAAGTGTGTTTCTTTAGTATGTACTTTTTGCAACTTACAATCTGAAGGTCACGATATGTTCTAGACATGAAGTGATTTGATGGTTCATTCTCTCCTTGGTATTACTGATACTTGATATGTGTCTTAACACCTAATTGATCCATGATCTCTATTTAAAGAGCATGGAGGGTCATTTTTCCAGTGACCATTTATGAGAGAAGCTTATGTAAATTTTCTTTATTTTTATTAATAATATCGTCTGAAGTGGCTGCCTTGGCTTAGACCATGGACTATTTCACTATTTGAGGGTTTTAACCATGTTAAGAATATTGGTGTACTAATCTATGATATGTTTGTGAGTGGTGTCCTTTGGTGTTATATCTAAGGAACTTGCCCTATAAATTCCTACATGGTATCAGAGCCATTCGAGGGTCGCATCCATTGGTGATCCAAATTTAAATCTCGTACAATTGTATCTGATTTTCGTTTCCTAGATATATTGTTTCTAACAACTTTCAAGCTGATAGGACTGCTCTATTGTGTTAGGAGAATCTGTTCCAGTGAGGAACCCCTTTCGTTTTATCTGAAAAGGTTTCCAGAGCCCTAGCTACATCATTTACAGTGTCCAGGGACCCCAAGCTGTTACAGTGCTCTAGAGAGTAGCAAATCAACCCACATCCTCTAGGGAACAGACAACTAATGCCCTTCTCTTCTCTATAGAGATGCCTACTGAGTTCTCTCACTGGATGCTTGCAGTCCTCTATATTGTCTATATACCTCTAGTCTACATGTGTTTTAATGACTCACTCCTTTAGAGCTACACTCCAATGGTTTATTTCTATTTTTTCATTTATCGTTGCATCCCTGTTGACCTGCAATGTACAATTCCTCTATTGGACTTCTTGTCCTATTTTCTTGTTTTTTTTTTTCTCAAGCCACATGGGCCTGCGTACTTTCTGTTTCACCCCATTTAATTTCAAAATCCATTTCATTCAATTCATTCACCAACTAGCCTTTAATGGTTTTCCAAACAATTCAGGTTTCCTGCTGAAGAAACCACAACATCCCATGCAAGCAATCCTCCTTCTGAGCTCTGGAATATGTGTCCCTTTGACTCAATCCCATTTTCACTCTTTTTTATTTTAATATTGTGAAATATTTACAATGTATTTTGTGAGAGAGCCATGGGTGGGTTTTTCACAGTCTCCTCCTCGTTGAGGGAACACTACCCTCGGTGTTGATCTAACTATATGCAACACGAAACTAAAACACAACACATATTGTTTAACGGAGATTTATACACAAAACTCTATTCAATATTTACAACCATATACACAATTGTTTTAACCAGTAAACACGAATGGATAATTAACATTCATGGCATTATATGTTTCCAATGTGGCCTTATTTGGCCCAAATTGCTTCCACTGCACCTGCTTGGATCCTCTCAAGGATCTCAAAATTTCCACAATATCGTGGTGCCAACTTGGTGATGAGCCTCAGTATTGCAGCAACGATGTTGCAACTCCTAGGGCTACCAACTTTACTTTATCAACCTGGGGTTTTGTACAAATTTGGAAGTGACAATGCTATATACACAACAGATGCATCATTCTACTAATGTCACTTCTCAATTGGAGTGATAAACCGTTAGGGTACCAGACCAATCCTCTATTGACTAGAAGGAGTCTGGCTATTGACAGTGAATGTAAATCTAGTTCTAATGCAGGAAATGAAAGCTACTAAATGGGAAATTATATGAAATGTGATAAATCATCTTGCTATGAAATAACACAGATCACTTGCAAAAAATAACTATGGTAACCTTGCAATTTATCATCTAACTAATAGGATTGTTTTAAAATGGAAAGTTGTTCTATCATTTTAGGATTCATACATACATGCACTAACTATCTCATTTTACATTTGCAGAAAATTTTTCTTTTAATTGCTAAATCCAGAAATATAAATGTTATGCTATTTTGTTTGATCTTGTAGGAGGAAAAATATTGGGAAGGTTGGTTTAGGTGGCACTAATGGGCATGGAATCCAATATGAAGGCCTAATCTACTCTTATACTAGGCTATCCTAACACTCCAAGGAGGTTGGATTCGCCAAAGGTGGCTTCAAACTAACGGTTCAGACTATGGGATGGTATGGTTAGGTACAATGTGGGGAGGACCTAGGTGAAGTTGGTTGGATGCGTCCCTTCCTGCAGATCAACAATCACTACAACAAAACCTATTTTTTCTTTTGATTTATCCATCACGACGTGTCTACATGGAAAATATTAATTGAATTTGAGGAAGCTAATCTATCTACTGTCAAGGAATAGATATATGAAATGGAATGCTTTTTAAGCTACAACAAACTTAAGGAAACAAGATAACAACTACAGGTGCTTCCAAGAAATCATAACAATGGTCTAGATAAGAATGAAACCTAATATGTGCAATGATAAAAAATAAAAAAAACTATGTTTTTGGGGCTGTGAGAGTGGGGTCCTCTAATCATGATCCCATGTGGGAGATGAGATAGAGGTCACTGTCACAAGATTTTCTGGAGTAATTTCCTTCACTAAACTACACCACTGATCTACCTCTTCAACCTAATGGAAACAAGGTTAAGCAACAATTCAAATACCTATTAAGCTAAAAAAAAAACTTCAACAACTAACTATCATTCTAAGCTAAGAATACAGATACAAAAGAGGAACTTCTATTGCTAGGGTTGGGCCCTAACCCAAGATATTCAACCCTATGAGTCAAGTTAGTGTTGGATCAAGGTATAATTTCTCATTATCTTCAAAATGTCAATTACAACATAACAATAACAGTCACAATGTTTCAGCTCAAATGGCCTCTTAGGTACAACAAAAAATTGAATCCTAATGAATCCCTTGGATCTCTTATTTAGACAAAAATGGAGCTACTAATAGCTCCCTAGAAAATAGAGATACTTGGCTCCCTAACTCGAGAATAACTTTTCCTTACCTGTCACTGGCTTGGCTACCAATGAACTCAGTTTTCTTGGCTGCCAGTGACACTGAGCTGATGAGATATGGTGGAGAAATATTTAAATGATTTGAGGAGTTAAGGAGGGATACCAACTCCTAAAATCTCTCTTTCATTCTCACTCTGAATTCCTGCACTTAATTCAACCCAAAACTGCTCCAATTCCTACATTTAACACACATTAGGCCACATGACATAGTAACTCACCTTTACTCTTATCACTAAGCAAAATATGACAAAATATGTAAATAAATGTGAGAAACGTCAATCTAATAATTTGTAGAGTGGCATTGTGACCCATATAGTTTACCTATTAATGAGCCTCATCATCACCCCCCTACAGAATTTGTTGCTCGTCCTCTAAGAAACCTAGTCATCTATATCCATATCTTTCATAGCCCTGGTGACCTCTCCGACATCCCAAGCTTCTGTGGATGGCGTCTCTTTTGAGGATAGAACCCTGCATTTTTCTCTATCTCTTCCCACTACTTTCTTTCCTCTTCTTACTTCCTACCTGTTATCCTCTACAATATCCCAAGGCTGAGAAGGGAGATCGAAAGAGGTAACCTCAAACCACTTAGGGTTTGACAGCTAGCCCTGCTAAACTAGAGAGGGATCTCTTTTTGAATTCACAGCCAATAATGACTGGAATGGGAAAAATATGTTATGCTAGATATGTTTTAGCTCTAGGGTTTTGAAGATTTTAGGTTTTTGTTGGATCAGGAGTGAAAATCAGGGAACTAGGTCAAAAGATCAAAGGTTTCAGCTGCAAGAGATATAAAGGAGCAGGGTAGGTATGCTTTTCTGATACTTCGGGTTTTTCTAGATGTAGTGTAGGGTGGAAAAGTAGAGATCAAAATGAGCATGGAAATCATGAATTCACTTATCAGAAGACAAGTGACATAAACATGAAGTTCCTAACAAAACAAAGCTTAAAACTAAGAATTCTATTTAAAACCTCTTAGGAAAATCACTAAAAAGAATAGACATGGAAAGAAGATGGATTTATCATTCATATAAAACTATAATAGAGAGAAAAAATTATCACATGATCACAACACAAGAATTCTTGTATAATAGCTGCAATTGTCCTTTGATTTTCTATAAAAAGGATGAAATACGACCTCCAAGATTTCTACTCACTGATGTCCAACCTATTCTATAACCGTAAACCAAATACATATAGACTAAATACCATCTTCCCCTCTCTGAAGGTCCAATCCTTCAGTTTAGGAACTGATTACATGAGGCGTTCAACAAAACCCTAATGTCTTAGGAGGTTAAAACAAATCCTCCATTTAAACTTTGACTGAACTGCCCTCATAAATCAGGCCTAAATTTACATGAAAACAACCTAAAAGGCTTATTTACCTTTCATTGCATCATAATTACATCAAAGACAATTAATTACATCATGATAACTCGAATCAAAACGATAAAACAAAGAAACAAGAGTTTCAGGCAAAAGCGCAGCGCGCGAGCAGAAAGCGTAGTGAAATTGGTAGAATTGACTTTTGGAGGTCTTCCTGAGGTCCAAATACTGATCTGAATAATTCTGGAGATAGCTATGGATGTATGTTACATGATATAATCCTCAACCATAGAAAAAGGTTTCTCCTATCCCTCCAAAACTTGATTCTCCCAGAGGTACTCCAAAAGCATAGCAAGCTCTTCAAAAAGAGGGCAAAGAGGTGATTTTGAGTAGTTTTCGGCCTTTTGCACCTACCAGAACCTGTTGAAAGTTTTCTCCCAAGGGAAAGAAGTGATGAAAAATCTAAATACGCAAACCAAATGTCATTTGGAGCTCCCCATCAAAATCGCAGCGTGGGGCACGTTGCGTTTTTTACCTGGTGACTATCTCAAAAATTTCCAAAACTTCACAAAAATCAAAATTCCTTCAAAATTGGTCCAGAGTTGCTCCATGAAGACTTAGAAATCTATGCTATGTTATGAGGAAATCATTAGCATGAAAATCCTACTTAACCTTCTCTTTTTCCCTGATTAGGGTTTCCTTGAGTTTTTCCTTCAACTACTTGATCTTCACTTTGGAGACTTGATTCCTTGTATAGTAATGAACATCCATGTGTCTTTGAATTTTTTTGTCTCAATTGGCCCTCTTAAGAATATTTTCCAAATGGAAGTTTACTTTATCAAGCCAAAACTCCCTATTTTCATTGATTTTTGTTGCAATTAGGTCAAATGAAGACATTTTCTCTTTTGGTGGAGATTGTTCTCTTTGTTGCTGAAGTGCCCTTTGGAGACCTCTAGTTGATTTACCTTCAATTGTTTATTCTCCTACTCTAGGAATGAAATCATGAAATTGGTCTTAGACAAGTTGTCCTTAAGCTCTTTGATCTTAACATATTTCTCCATTATGACCTTCTCTACTATCTTATGCCCATCATTAACCTTCAAGTACACTATATCAGGGTCAAGATGGAATGACTCCTCATCTTGCAAAGGTGTCTCATGTTGTGATAATGATCCTTGTTATGTTTATGTAATCTTGGCCCCTTCCACAATGTTTGGAGCAGATGCAAGCCTCCTTCCTCTCTAATATGTCTAAATCACCTCACTCCTAGGTGTCTTCTTGACTGACATTCTACTAAATGACCCAATCTCCATATACTTAGATGGTTCTGATGATGTACTTTGGCTTGTAAATTGACTAGAAAAGGACAAAAAGACATTTCACTAAATGAAAGTCTCCCAAGTGATATTATTTTGTGCAAGCTGATGTAATACAATGATTTTGATGAGGGCATGGTGAAAAAGGTTGGTTTCATGATCACTTTGTTTATGCTACACCTTCTCTTCCATTTTCGCCAAGCTCTTGTAGAGGTACTAGGGTAGGTTAAGTGGATTTACCCCTATGAAATGCATGAGCAATCTGACATGATACTTGTACAATCTTGAAAATATGCCCTCACATGTAAAATACTTCATGATGATCCTCATAAATGGAGAAAACTTCTCAAGGAGCTGTCCAAAAGGAAAAAATTTCTGAATGTTGTGCTTATAGTGGCCTTTGATGAAGGGTTTGTGGTTTTGCACATCCAAGCCCAGGCTCTTAAACCACTTCTCTCCACTATTTGGTATCCCTATGGTTGCTGCTATGGCTTCAGTTGAAATGGTGAAGTTGACCCCTGCAACTGTAACCTTATCTCTCCTAAGATTAGTGACAAACAAGCTAGTCAACCTCGCATGATACTTGACTTGTTGAACTTGCTCATAGAACCCTAAACACCCTACATTCTGAAAGCATTGCTTGGACAATGAGGAGGACATCAGCTCATGGGTATTGAGTGGTTCATACCTTGATATTTGAGCTCCCTTATTATAAGATTTCTTTTCTTCCTCCATGTTGTTAGTGTGCAAGAGAAAACCTAAGTGGAAAAAATAGGGGAAGTGAGTGAGGGGATAGGATGAAGGGTTTAACGAAGGGAAATAAGGGTAGGAAAATTTAGGGAAGTAGGTAGGAGTGTTAGTGAAATTTGGGAAGTGGAAAGGGATGAAATGGGCATAGGATTTATTCGGGGGAATTTTTACACAGTGCCAACTAGGAAAATTGCCAAAGACCCAGCGTGGGGATAAATTGAGGTTATGCACCATGCAGACAAAGAAATAAAGTTTATGTAGGTATCAAGGGACCTGAACTTACTTTTGGAATGTTGATGAATACTTCAATTGACCTTAAGAACCATTGAAAACATGTTTTATGGCTGTTGGAGTGAAAATGGAATGTGGCTACTTGGAATCACCTTTTGAAGTATCCTTTGGCCCTTAAAACATTGAGGAAGTGGCTTTCTGGTGAGTGGGAGCTCTTTTCTAATGAAATGAGTGAGAGAAATGAATTGGTGTGGTCTCTTATAACTTGTGGAAGTCAATTTCTTCAGTGGTAGGGTGGTCCACCATGTGTTTTTCACTTTTGGTTTGAAAACTATGTAGCTTTGGCATATTCAATGCAGCTTTGGAACATTAGAACTTATTACATCATATTTGAAATAAATTACACTTTGAAACAAAAACTTTTTGATCAAATCCCCTATTACTACTCCTTCATTTGCTAGATTTATGAATGAAATGACAGGTTTTGATAACTTTGATGCTAATGACCTAATGGTGACACTAAGCTCAATGAGGACCATGATGATATGACTAAGAAGATGATGATGACCTTTCAGTGATCGCACATCCAACTGAGTGATGGAAATGATCGTAACATGAAAATTTTAAAAGGTGCAGTGATAGACCTAGACCCACCAAGTTCCAAAGATCGATATGAGGAAGTTTGATGACAAGGATCTCGTTACATGGATATTATAGATGGAGAAATATTTCGATCTCCATAATGCGCAAAACACACAAAATGTATGCATTTAAACTTTATATTTGGAACCTAATCAGTGTGCATGGTATCAATGGCTTTACTCTTGTAAAGAAATTGTCACTTGGGCAATTTTTACAAAAGAAATGATAGCACATTATGAGGATACAAAAGCAACACCTTTTTTTACCAATTGATAAATCTCAAACAAAAAGGTTGAATGGTGGAGCACATTGAGGACTTCCAAAAATTGAATATAAGAGTAAAATGTATTCCAGAGGAACATAGTATTGATGTGTTCATAGGGAAATTAAAAGATAACATTAAACATGAGGTTCGCATTTAGGAACCTGATTCATTGGAGAAGGCATTCAGATTGGCAAGAAAAATTGAAAGAAAAATTATGGCAACAAGGAAGCCTACCAATCACAACTATAAAGATGGAAGTGTTGTTCCCACTAGCTTTCCAAAACCTACAAGGTTGAAACCAAAACAATTGGAAGAAAAAAGAGTGAAAGGGCTTTTTTGCAATTGTGATAGAAAATACACTAAAGGTCATAAGTGTGCTGAGAAAAAATTATTTTACATAGATTGTGAAGAGGAAGAAGAAAAGGAATAAGAAACATCCAAAGAAGAGGATACACACTAGGAACAAAGCCCAGAGGAATAATAAATTAATCTGGCCATATCTTGTAATGCATTGGTCGGAATAACCACTTCTAAAACTATCAAGATAGAAGGAGATATCAAGAAGAAAAAAGTAAGTGTTGATTATTTTGAGAAGTACCCATAATTTTATTCATTGTAAGATAGCGAAGGAATTGAATTGCTTGCTATATCCAACACCAGAGTGTGAAGTGATGGTTTCAAATGGAAGAACCGTAAATTTCTCTAGAAAGTGTCATTATAACAAGCTAGCCATGGGAGAATATGTGTTGAATAGTCCAATGCTTTCCATTCCAGTGGGTGGTGTTTATGTTGTACTGGGAGTCCAATGGATATAATCGTTGGGTACGATAGCTTTTAATTTTCAATAACTTTTCTTAATTTTTTTAGAAGGAAAGGAAGTTGAATTAAGGGGTATCACAGGGAAACCGGGAAAGGTAATCAACTCTAACAGCTTGATGAAGCTTCTAAAGAAAGAACAACGTGGTGTAATTTCACATTATGTTCGCTAGAGGTTCCCACGTTGAAATCATCTATTTCTCCATATCTCCAAAAAGTATAGGATAGTCATTCCAAAGTATTTGAAACACCCAAAGGCCAATGAGGAGGCAACAAAGGGGCCACTTGTTGAGGTAAGCCCAAAATAAAGAAGACAATGGGTAACAAAACGCAGAGTTTGGGAACCACCATGAGAAGGTGAGCAAGGTGACATGTGCAGAGGGACCCACAACAAGATATTATTGAATATTGAAGACTTATATAAACTATATTTCTATTTAGGAATCCATTTTTATTTATATTATAAAAATGTATGGTGTATTTTTAAATTTAAAATCCTCAAGTTTCATATAAAAAAAATTTACTTTTCCCAACATGCCAGTCACAAATACAAATAGTGGGGGCGTTGGTTTGTGAGAAGATAATTAAGAATGAGTTTTACTTTTCAGTGTCATTGTCCTCGTCCTCAGAAATATGTCGCTCTATTTGAGCAACTCTAAGGCTTAAATCATTGATTAATTTATCACTTGATTCAACTTTCCTGCAGAGATCTGCCAACAGCTTCTCGAGTGTCTCATTCTCCATTCTGTCTACTGCTCGTCCTTTCGATATGTCATGGTCATCACAGTACTGAATGCGATCAGCCCCTATATGTTGTTCTTCATTCGCTGGAACTGTCTCTGAGGAGGAGAGATCCAAGCCGTTGAGTTATTCGCACTTATCTTCATTCTCCGACTTTTTCATAACCTCTTCTTTCTCGGGTTGCGTTTCTGGTAATTCAAGAGTACTATTCTTTGGTTCAGAATGAGAATCCATTTCAGGGATATGCCCATGATCACTCTCACCTTCCCCCTCTATAGACATAGGTTTTCCTGCAATTATGGCATCGATTGTCTCTTGCAGCTAAAACACTCGAACTGTTTCTGAGGAGGAGACCATGGTTTCACCACCTATATGTTGCGCTTCATTCAATGGAACTGGAACTGTTTCTGAGGAGGAGAGATCAAGCCCTTGAGTTCTTCGTAGGTATCCCTTTCGCAATCTGCAGCATGGATCATCCAATTCTCTTCCTTTTTCCTAACCTCTTCTGTCTCGGGTTGCGTTTCTGATAATTTAGTAGTACCACTGTTTCGGTCAGAGTGAGAATGAAATCCATTTCAGGGGTATGCTCATGATCTATCTGTCGGCCGCGCCCCTCCATAGTCATAGATTTTCCTGAGATTATGGCATCGACTGTCTCTTCCAGCTGAAGCAATAGACGGTATACAGCCTTCCTTGACTCCCACATAAATGACTTCACACCCTGCATAGAAAGAAAAAAGAGCATATATTATTTGGTTAAACAGAATGGTAAATGATGTCATGTAATAATTTAAGGTTTCATGCCCCATTAATTATTAAAGGCAGTCAAGATAAATACCTCAATCGCATCGAGTCTGGGCAGCAGAGACAGGATCTGGTGGTCAAGTTTTCAGGACTCGTACTCATTTCCACGTGTCAACTGAGTTTGTATTGGAAGACGCCTCCCTATTTCATCATCAGCTTCTGACTTCACTTGCCCTATATATGGCTGGTTAGCTCCAGCCACGCTACTGGGTCTTTTGCCTGTGACAGTAAAATACGCCTTTGGTGTTTGTTGGGTTGGGTGGCATTATTGTTGCTGAGTAGAGGATGGAATTCAACCCCTTTGATATGTTTGGAGGTGATACACATCCATTTCCATTTGCACAAAGAAAAACATCCAAACTCCTCCGCAACCAATGCATGAGAACATGAGCTCGTGGGGCTGGCCGTTCGAGGTTCCAACTTCCCGACCATGGATCACGCAATGATCAGAGACCAAACGCAAATTATCGGCGCCAGTCTGCTCCTGTTCCTTCCAAGAATCATGAGAACAGAAGAAAACACTCATTTCCTTTGAACAACCAAACTCCTCCTGCTTCCAAGCCAACGACAAGTACGGTGAACTTAATTCGATTGTCAAAAAATTGACCACGTCCATGTTAGTCAGATTCCCGAACATTCGAGGAATTCAGGAATCTGCAATCGACTTAAGATGCCCTGCAAGTAACTTAAGATGCCCCTGCAAGTAGAACGAACGCTCATCTAGCAAAGGAGAAGAACGCAGAAGCAACAAGAAGTAGAAAGGGGAGAGTGGTTTCGATTCCTGTTTATGATGCAGGCACCAAATCACCATGTGTCTACAAAAGCAGCAAAGGTGGCGGCTCCCAGGATGGAGCAGTGTGTTGGCGCTGTGAGAATACAGTCCACATTCAGAGGGTTTTGTGTTCAGAATTCAAAGCCGTTGGAGAAGTTGAGGGACAACCGAACAAATTGGACAACGTTGCGATGTGGGTGTTCAGAAATTGAGCTTTTGTGTGAAACTTTTAGTAATCTGATAAGGAAAGAGCTAACTAGTCATATATTGGGTATTTAATGTCCTCAGAGCAGCACGCGACTTAACGCGATAACACGGGAGCGGGCAAATTCGGCATTAAATAATATTTGCCCGCTCCCGTGTTATCGGGCTAAGTGACGTATTGCTCTGAAAGCATTAAATACCCAATATATAGCTGGTTAGGCAGTTGTCTATAGTGAGACTTTTTGGAAGTATTTCCGGCGGGTTTTTCCGGTCAAAATCCGGCAGCAATTTATTGGAATTGCAAGTTTGATAGCTAGTTTCTGCACAATCAAAGCCTCCCAGGGGTTTTCCAGGGTGCTGAATCCAAATATGCAGTTAAAAAACCATTTTAACTGCAATAAATCAAGATTTAACCTCAATTTCTTCCGCCGGATTCTGTCACCGGAATCTCCAAAAAGTCGCATTATAGACAAGTCTGCTTGTTAGCTCCAGCTGATCTGACAATGCAGAATTAAGAAAATAACTCGGTTGAATCCAACCCTGGGGCACCCAATGGTCTTATTCATACTAGAATGAACGTCACCATCCCAGGCCGACAGGATGGAAATAATATGGATGAATTCCAAGAAACCCTTCAAAATCTCGACTTTATCAGCGCAAAGTAGCAACGTATAAATATATGATTTATTAATTCTTTCCCATAGTAGCACTTACCTCTATCTGTGTTTCTTTCCAATGCATCTTTGTATTTTCTTTGTTCTTGGAAACTTGTCTTACTATTCATTTTCCAAGTAAATTATATCATATATTAATAATAAATGAGTTACATTTTATTGAGCTACCATGTTTAGACCTTAAATTAAACCTTCTCTCTTGTTTCTTAATATCATTATGTTTAACCCTTAAGCTACTAGCCGAGAAAGGAATGGAGATATCAAGGAATGTTTTAGCCCTAGGTGGCTTACAATAGTTGGATCACAAACATTCCTTTATAATGGTATTAGCAATGTTTCTTATGGCAACATTGTTGGCGGTATCAGTGGTCATGGCCACTATGTGGGTAAGACGGGAAGTTTTAGAAATTTATGCATTGATTTAACATTCAAATATCAACATCAAATAACGAATTCTAGATTTCAAACCATTTATTGAATGGTGAAAGGAAGAATTTTTTTTCCGCCGTGAGAGAGGCTGTGAGAGAACACTATTGAAGATAATGGAGAATATGTAAATTTGGAGAAATTCAGTTCATTAGAGCCTTAGATTAGGAATTAGTTCCTACTTCTTACGTAGTTGTTCTAACTTCCCTAGATGTGTGAACACTATATATATTTTTTATTTTAAGATGATTTGTGGTAGAGAATTCTTCTAGAGGCAATCTCTAGGTGGAGCTCCTCGCCTATGAGCTGTCTCAGAGCTGCAAGTTTGAGAGGACCTGTGAATCCCTGAGTGGGGAGCTGGTGTGAAGAAAACTAGCATGGTGAGAAGGCGAAGAAGCAGCATATTTTTTTATTTTATTTTATTTAATTCAACGTAATCACTGCTCCTTTTGAAGGGAAGATGGTGATTACCATCATGGATTTGAAGGGTAAACAAGCGATGATTGTTGCTCTCCTTACATCGATTCTATCCATCACTCCTTTATATTGCGGATCTGCCAGCGAAAGTCGCGATGGCATGTGAAATTCATTTTTTTATAACTGTTGTTCAAAGTGAGGCCGAGGTAACTGGCAGACTGCTAGGACCATTGGCAGTGGTAGTGTAAGGACCTACAGTCCTTGACACACACTCCCGGCTTGAAGTGCGATGGCGAACAGCTTGAAACGACGAAGTGCGAGCTCAGACCTACAACGCAAAGGGGTTATGTTATAATGCAAGTGCGTAGAAGGTTGAGCGAGGTGTTTATATGTGTGGGAGCCTGGTTGATTACCCACGGAACTGACCTATGACTTGAAGCAAGCCAACAGAGTATTTGCGATGGAGTGTGGGCGTGTATAGCATGGAGGACGAGTCGGCCGGGTAGACCAACTTGCCCTGCCACTCGTATAAGTTGGTGATGCGTGGAGGTCATTTGCATCATCGCTCAAGCATCACATCTTCGGCCTACAACAAGGAGAAGGTGCAGATCAAGGATACGAAGTGCGAATTGGGAGTGCAGTTCTATGTGCCCAAAATTGGGTGAAGGCGCACGGTGAATCGCACGGTGTATTGAGTGAAGGCGTTGGGCGCGGGCAGGGTCGCTCGCCGGTCGAAGTATAGGGCGTGCACGGTGTGAACGCCCGGTTGGTGCGACGACTTGGCACGGGTTCTTGGGTAGCTCGGGTGAGCGCCCGCCCTTCGTGCAAGGGTGCACGGTGAAACGTTGGTGAAGCCGGTTGCGTGAAGAGGGTGTCTTGGTGACTTGGTGGAGTCACCCGCCTATCGTGCACGGAGACAAGGATCGGTTGTGAAGTGTGGAAGGTAGCTCGTGTGAGGGCGTGCCTGCCCGCATTGGGCAAGGAAATCTTGGTTGTCGCACGGAGGTGTGACAAGGTTGTAAATTTGGCTAAGTATGAAACTTGGGGTTTCCAAGGATACTTGTAAAGCATTGTAACTTGTAAAGATTGTATAATATATTATTGGGCAGACTCATTGTTCAGGGAGTTGCCCCTCCCTTTATACTGTGCAGTTGTGTTCTTCATTTATAACTGATGTTGATAATGGATGTGTATGGATGTTCATTGGTATAAAGGAACATTAGTAATTACTTGGTTGAGAAACACAAACTAAGTAGGATAAGTGCTTAGGCGTAGTCCACGAACATAAGTATTGGTGAAAAAAAAGTGTTCGGTGGTGCCGCACCTCACCAAGCGCGGTTGAAAGACCACCGCATCTCCGGTGTCGTGACAGTTGGTATCAGAGCTTGGTTGGAGCTGGTGTTAGAGCAGGGTTGCTCGTGACGAAGTGCAGGTGTGCATACACTTGGAATTGGTGATAGTGAAGCAGGTACTTGCAGGTGAAGGAAGTTGTTTCACATACAAGTGGAACAAGGGCTGGTTCAAGTTTCAAGCATCTTGGTGAAGCTATTGAATGGTCGAAACTAGATCGCAAAGAAGAAGGAAGTTGTTAGCAATGGAAGCTGAATCTCAGGCTGGGTCTAGTCATGGTGCGAAGGATACTACTATTGGATTCATTGAAAAAGTGTTGGAGAAGATGGAGGACATGGAAGCTTCCTAGACTAAGAAGATGGAATTGATCGAGAGAGATCAAGAGGCCAATTCGAAGATGAGGGAAGAGCTCGAGGAACTCCAGACTCAACACGAGTACACTGATCTTATGTGTACACAACTTGAAGTAAGGATCAAGGAGATTGAAGAGGCAAGAGATCGAGGCTTGGCAGAGATCGTGGGCCTGCAGAAATCTCTTGACGAAGCCAGAGATGAGATCGCAGTGTTGAAGAAGGCCGTGAGGCATAAAGCAGGTGGAGGAGTGCCTCATGTGAAAGTCAAGGAACCCAAATCTTATGATGGTACAGGAAGTGCAAAGACTCTTGGCAACTTTCTATGGGACATGGCGCAATACTTGGAACGATTGGGTCTATCTGATGAGGAGACAAAAGTGAAGGTAGCTGCTCAGTTCTTGACAAAGGATGTTAAGATGTGGTGGCGAAGGAGGATGGAACAGATTGCCAATGGCAGTGCTGGTGACATTACTTCGTGGGATGAGATGAAGAAAGCTTTGTAGACCCATTTCAGTCCTCAGGATGAAAATGGGAAGCAAGGATGAAGATAAAGTTCATAAAGCAGACATGGAACCTTCAGACATATCAACGGGAGTTTGCAAGTGCGGTTCTGGAACTTCCTGACATGGCAGAGAGGGACAAGGTGTTCAATTTCATTATTGGGTTGAAGCCTTGCGCACGCAATGAAGTGAAGAGGTGGAGGATTAGAACACTTGAGGAAGCTTTTGTTGTCGTGGACAGGTTGGTGGAGCATTATGATGAGACTTCTGATGATAGGAAGAAGATGTTTGATAAGCCGAAAGAGAAGAAGAAGGATGATGCTTCGAAATCGGATGATAAGTTGAAGACGAAGAAAGCCTTAAAGTGTTGGATTTGTGTTGAACCACATACGGTGAAGAATTTCCCTTCTAGACCGAAAGTGGCAGTGATTACACAATATAATGCGAAGAATGAAGAAGCTTCTGTGGGGATGATGCAGATACTTGGTGTTGCTGCTGCTACAGAGGTGATCTCTCGGAGGGATCCTGAGAGGAACAAGTTGGAGTATGTTCGAATGAAGGTTTCAGGTGCTGATATACTCACTATGGTGGATAGTGGGGCGACTCACAACTTCATGGGAGAAGATACTGCGAGAAGGATTGGGCTGAAACTTGTACCAGTAAAGGCACAAATGAAGACAGTCAATTCTCCTCCTCATTGTGTTCTTGGTATAGCTGAAAAGGTGGACACAACACTAGGTGAGTGGACAGGGAAGGTCGTCTTCACTATAGTGTAGATAGATGACTATGAAGCTGTGCTGGGAATGGAACTCTTGAAATAATTCGATGCTATGATTGTTCCACATTTGAAGAGGCTGTATATTTACGATGGAAGGGAGGATGTACCCATTGGTGTACCAACCATTGGAGTGACAAAGCCTGATTCTAAATTGGCGGTAATGCAAATGGAGGATGAGAAGCGGATGGAAGATATGAGTAAGCGATTGTCTATGGTTGAGACAAAGCTTAATGAGTAGTCATTGGTTATCAGGACTCTTTCAGATAGTATCTTGGATTTGTCAAGAAGGCTAGAAGTGGTTGAGGATGATGATGATGATGATGAGGCATATGTCAAGCCGAATGTCCGAGAGGAGGATTGGGTCACTTATCCAAAGAGGATGGAGAAACAAAATCCTGACAGATGGATTGAGATGATTAGTGAGGGTGAGCCTTCAGGCTCTACTCCCTCCACATCTTCTTAGATGACGAGAAGATGGGGCTCATTGTTAGTTTCTCATGGCAGTGAGTCCTTAAAACAGGTTGAGCAGGTATGACAGATGGTGCAGGGATGGCTGCATCAAGCATCATGACATGTTGCAGATGGGATGGAGTTTCCATGGACCTGAGCATGGCTGAGATTCTTGGTGAGTTCAGGATGTGGCAGAATCCGAGATAGACTGGTAAAGGCATAAGGATGTTCACTCTCATTGCTTAAGTGTGACAGTTGGATTACCTACCAAACTAGTTCAAACATGGGGTCTGGAAGTGCATGGAGAGATCCTGGCATCAGGTAGACGAGGAGGACAGTTCACAGGATGAGGATGACACATGATGGAGATGGGAGTTCTACATATGTTGCAAGGATTTTTGTAGTATGTGGAGGGGTTGACATCATGGACCGAGGATGAGATAAATATTGATGATGATCTTGGTGGATGGCTACCAGGATGGTATGTTGTTGAGGACGACAACGACTTCGGGTGGAGGAGGATGCAAGGACCTGCAGCCCTTGACATGCGCTCCCGGCTTGAAGTGCGATGGCGAACAGCTTGAAATGATGAAGTGCGAGCTCACACCTACAACGCGAAGGGGTTATGTTATAATGCGAGTGCGTAGAAGGTTGAGCGAGGTGTTTATATGCGTGGGAGCTTGGTTGGTTACCCATGGAGCCGACCTATGACTTGAAGCAAGCCGATGGAGTATTTGTGATGGAGTGTGGGCATGTATAGCGTGGAGGACGAGTCGGCCGGGTAGACCAACTCGCCCTGCCACTCGTACAAGTTGGTGATGCATGGAGGTCATTTACATCATCGCTCAAGCATCACATCTTCAGCCTACAACAAGGAGAAGGCACAAATCAAGGATGCAAAGTGCGAATTTTGGGAGTGCAGTTCTATGCGCCCAAACTTGGGCGAAGGCGCACGGTGAATCGCACAGTGTATCGGGTGAAGGCGTTCGGCGCGGGCAGGGTCACCCGCTGGTCGAAGTATAGGGTGTGCATGGGTGTGAGCGCCCGGTTGTGTGAAGCAGCGCCGACGATGGAACGAAGGCGTGAGTGTCTGGTTGGTGCGACGACTTGGCACGGGTTCTTGGGTAGCTCGAGTGAGCGCCCGCTCATCGTGAAAGGGTGCACGATGAAACATTGGTGAAGTCGGTTGTGCGAAGAGGGTGTCTTGGTGACTTGGTGGAGTCACCCGCCCATCGTGCACGAAGACAAGGTTTGGTTGTGAAGTGCGAAAGGTAGTTTGTGTGAGGGCGCGCCTGCCCGCCTTGGGCAAGGAAATCTTGGTTGTTGCATGGAGGTGTGACAAGGTTGTAAATTTGGCTAAGTATGAAACTTGGGGTTTCCAAGTATACTTGTAAAGCATTGTAACTTGTAAAGATTGTATAATATATTATTGGGCAGACTCATTGTTCAGGGAGTTGCCCCTCCCTTTATGCTATGCAATTGTGTTCTTCACTTATAATTGCTATTGATAATGGATGTGTATGGGTGTTCATTGGTATAAAGAAACATTAATAATTACTTGGTTGAGAAACACAAAATAAGTAGGATAAGTGGTTAGGCGTAGTCCACGAACATAATTATTGGTGAAAAGAAAGTGTTTGGTGGTGCCGCACCTCGCTAAGCGCAGTTGAAAGACTACCGTTGGCCTGGGGGCGTGACAGGTAGCCTACAGTTAATATTGGGATGGTCATGGAATTTATGGGATGGTTGCGGTACAATATATATTGAAAGTCTTGCAAAGGACGTGAGGAACCTGCAAGTATTTGGATGTAATCCAATGTAATAAGACAAAGGTAGACACAAAAGTGGGGATCAACCTCGACGATTCCTCCAGATTTGTCCATTATTCAGTTTTGTAATCGTCTAGAGTGGTTGTTTGGCTAGGTGGTTGTGGTCCGAGTAGGTGGTTGTTTGGCGGCGCACATCTAGATCTGCAACATCGTTTGCACTGTTAAGAAAAGAGGAGGAGATCTATTCTGCTGACAGCGTTGAAGGAGACTACATCCTGTCGAATCGGGAGAAGAGAGCCCAGAGGAGTCGTGTTATGGCACTCCTTGTGCGTGCTGCATGCACTTGCATTGGAGAGGAGTCGTGTTGTGGCACAATGGAAGATGGAGTCAGAAGCCAAAAATGGAAGCTCGAGTGAGAGACTTGTGTTGCCTGCGTGTTGCTCCATGTGCGTGCTACATAGTGCTGGGTGGAGAAACCCACATGACTGATCTAGTGTCTCTATTCTCATGGGTGCGGTGAGCCAGATCTGAGGGTGTATTGCCCAATTGAAGAAACAACAACAACAAGAAGTTTGTTTGCATCAGTATAAATTATTTTTCTTTTAAATGTTTTGGGATTAAAATTGTTGCATACATTTAATGTTTTCGGATTAAATGTTTTGGGGAGACATTTTTTTTAGAAAAGTTTTTTTTTTTTTTAAACAAAGGGGCTCTCGATTTTTTAAAATCAATTGGGGCATATTTTTTTTAATTGAATCTCAAGCTTGTTTTTTGAGATTGTACTTCGGATCTGGAATAGATCTGGTTTGTTGGAGATCATTTTTTTTGTGTCAAGATGAACAATCAGATGGCAAAGGCTTATCTAAATGAGAGCAATAAACTCGACGATTCCAATTACTCCAATTGGAAATTTAAGTTGTAGACCCTATTGGAGGGGAAAAACGCATGGACAATCACAAATGGTGATGAGTTGAAGCTGACCCTAGCCACAGGTGGAACATAAGCAACAATCCAAGACTGGGAAAAGAGGGAGAACAAGGCAAAGGTGCTGCTCAAATTGTCTATGAAAGATTGCATTATTCCTCACATTCGAGATTGTAATGTTGCAGCAGACATCTGGACAACTCTCAAATACTTGTACGAGATCAAGAACACAAATCACCTACTATTTCTAAAGAGAAATATTCTCTCCATTAAAATGGAGGAGAATGAATCAGTAGCAGCATTCATCTCTCGTATCAAGGAGCTTAAGACTAAGCTAGGTGACATTAGCGAAATAGTATCAGATACTAATTTGGTCACAATTACCATGAATGGTATGACTAACGACTATTAGATGTTCATCATTGGGTTGAATGCGAGAGAAAAAGTCCCCAAGTTTGAAGAATTGATGGGGATCCTAATGTAGGAGGAGGAAAGGTGGATGACCCTAAAACCCTAGAGCTCAAATCTTTCCCTAATGGAAAAGAAGAATCCCTTCAGAGGAAAGACAAATGCAACACACAAAAGCGGAGGAACCCCACAAAGAAAGCCACCTCCATCTCAAGGTATGTCTCCAAACAGAAGTGATTCAGGACCAAAATGTTTTTATTGCGGTAAATTTGGTCATATGGCTAAACATTGTCAGAAGAAGAAGTTTGATGAAGGTCAACGGAGACACAAGAAGCATGCAGGCTATCTGGCTTATGTAGATCAGAATTTGAATATCATATTGTTCGTATTTGATTCTATGTTGTCAATTAAGGAGGATGAATCAGAAATCTGGTTCGTGGACTCAAGAGCTTCCTCCCATATGACAGGTAAGAGGCAATGGTTTAAAAAATTCAGAGAATCCAGCACTAGTACGAAGGTCTACCTTGGAGATGATACAGGGTATGAAATCAAGGGATATGGTGATGTCCCTGTTGTACTACTTGATGAAAACATTAGGCATATTCATGATGTTATGTATATACCTGGGAACAAAAATAACCTGATTTATGTATCTAGAATAACAGATCAGGATCTTAAGGTAGAGTTCTTTAAATCTCATTGTGTAATTAAAGACATGTTGGATCGGATGAATTCCATTGCAGCAGGTGTACATGTAGGAGGATTGTATAAACTGGATGTCAAAAGAGCATCACATCAAGCCTTGGCATCATCATCCATGTCTGCAAAGAATCCCTGGCATCATATATCTGGGCATATAAACTTCAGTGACCTACTATTTCTACAAAAAAAATGTATGGTGAATGGTCTTCATGTTTTGAAGAGTATGCATGTTGACTGTGAAGCACGCGTCCTTGGTAAATTACATAGAGATTAATTTCCTGCTATTGTTGATAGGAAACAGAGAGATATACTTGAACTTGTACACACTGATCTATGTGGGTCAATGCAGACAAGGTCGTTAGGAGGGGCCTACTATTTTCTTATTTTGTTGATGAATGTACAAGGTTCACCTGGGTATATTTCCTTGGCTAGAAAATCCATGCTTTTGTATACTTTAAGCAATTCAGAAGTATGATTGAGAAGCAAACAGGAAAGTTCATCAAAAAAATTCGCTCAGATTAAGATGGAGAATTCAAGAAAGGTGATTTCATAAAATACTGTAAAGAACACAAAATACAGTAGCAGTTCACAACACCTTACACTCCTCAACAAAAAAAGGTTGTGGAAAGGAAAAACAAAACCCTCATGGAGTGTGCCCATAGTATGTTGAAAGGTAAGAATCTGACCAATGGTTTTTGGGCAGAAGATGTAAACACTGTAGTGTATCTTAAGAATAGGAGTCCTACCAAGTGTATGGATTATAAAAATCCTTTCAAAGCATTGTTTGGCTTCAAGCCTACAATAGGTCATCTTAGAGTTTTTAGATGCAAGGCTTTTTCTCATGTCCCAAAAGAAGATAGGAAGAAGTTAGATTCAAAAGCCATTAAGTGTACTTTTGTTGGATATTGCAGTGAGTTTAAGGCTTATAATTTGTTTGTAGATGATTTCAAAGTTATAACCCAACATCTTTGTGACCCATTTTTGCTGCTCTTCTGAAGAAAATATTTGTTTTAAAAAGTATTTAAGGCTATCATGATCTATTTTTACCTTGAAGTGTCTTCTAATTAGTTAAGTTCATCATTTCTTAAGCGCATGTATTATTGCCAACATTTCCTTCTCATAAATATCTTTGTGTAAATACTTTCCTTTGATTGGATGACTTTAGAAAGGAATGGGTGTTTCTTCTTGCATAAAATAACACCAATTCCATTTCCCGAGGCATCACATTCCACAATAAAAATTTTTGTGAATTCGGGCATAGCTAAGACTTGTGCTTGGCACATTGCCTCTTTAAGTTGTTCAAAGACTTTTGTTGCTTCACGGGTCCAAGAAAATGCATCTTTCTTCAGTAATGTTGTTAGAGGTGCTACTATTCTCTCATAATTCTTAGCAAACTTGTGATAATACCTTGTAAACCCAAGAAATCCTCACGAATGCTTTATGGATGTGGGGATTTTCCATTCCTTAATGGCTTTAATTTTTCTAGGGTCTACCTTAACACCTTCATGAGATACAATATGACCCAAATATTCCACCTCTTGTACTCCAAAGAAACATTTGGAGGTTTTCACATATAATTGTTTCTCCTCCAATCATTTGAGCATTCTATCAACATGTTGAAAATGATCCTTCCAAGACTTTCTATATATTAGTATATCATCAAAAAATACACACAAATTTTCTAAGGGTTTGAAAATGGAACTCATCAAACCTTGAAATGTAGAAGGTGCATTGGTAAGGCCAAAAGGCATGACCAAAAATTCATAATCACCATCATGAGTTCTAAATGTTGTTTTTAGAATGTCTTCAGTCTGCATTCTGATTTGATGGTATCCTAAATGAAGGTCTAACTTGGTGAAGTAAATTGCTCCATGCAATTCATCCAATAATTCATCAATGACACGAATGGGAAATTTATCTTTAATAGTGAGTTTGTTGAGCTCCATATAATCTGGACTCATGTGCCATGATCCATCCTTCTTGTGCACCACTACTACTGGAGTAGAGAAAGAACTTTGACTAGATTGAATTATACCAACCTCTAGTATTTCTACAACCATACATTCAATTTCACTCTTTTAGGCACAGGGATATCTATAAGGCCTGATGTTTGGAGGAACACTTCTTGGAATCAAATGAATCACATGATCATGATCACGAATAGGTGGGAGGACTTTAGGAGTCTCAAATACCTTGGAATGATTGTCCAATACTTTTTGGATATCTTGAGAAATAAATGATTTCGACGTGGGAACCTCTAGTGAAGAGAATTGTGCAATTACACCACGTTGTTCTTTCTTTAGAAGCTTCATCATGTCGTTAGAGCTGATTATCTTTCCCAGTTTCCCTGCGATACCCCTTAATTCAAATTCCTTTCCTTCTGAAAAAAAAATAAAAAAATAAAAATAAATAAATAAATATATATATATATATATATATATATAGATATAGATATAGATATAGATATAGATATAGATATAGATATAGATATAGATATAGATATAGATATAGATATAGATATAGATATAGATATAGATATAGATATATAGATATAAATAAATAAATAAATATATATATATATATATATATATATATATATAGATATAGATATAGATATAGATATAGATATAGATATAGATATAGATATAGATAATATATAAAATAAAAAATAAAATAATAATAATAATAATAAAATAAAAATAAATATATTCTTGAAAATTAAAAGCTATCGTACCCAACAATTGTATCCATTGGACTCCTAGTATAACATCAGCACCACCCATTGGAATGGAAAGCATTGGACTATTCAACACATATTCTCCCATGGATAGCTTGTTATTATGGCACTTTCCAGAGAAATTTATGGTTCTTCCATTTGAAACCATCGCTTGACATTCTGGTGTTGGATATAGGAAGCAATTCAATTCCTTCGCTATCTTACAATGAATAAAATTTTGAGTACTTCCCGAAATAGTCAACATTATTACCTTTTTCTTCTTTATAATTCCTTCTATCTTGATAGTTTTAGGAGTGGCTATTCCAGGCAATGCATTACAAGATATGGTTGGATTAATTTATTCTTTCTCTAGGCTTTGTTCCTAGTGTGTATCCTCTTCTTTTGATGTTTCTTGTTCCTGTTCTTCTTCCTCTTCACAATCTATGTAAAATAATTTCTTCTAAGCACACTTGTGACCTTTAGTGTATTTTTTGTCACAATTGTAACAAAGCCCTTTTGCTCTTTTTTCTTCCAATTGTCTTGGTTTCAACCTTGTAGGTTGTGGAAGGCTAGGGGGAACAAGACTTCCATATTTATAGTTGTGATTGGTAGGCTTCTTTGTTTCCATAATTTTGCTTTCAATTTTTCTTGCCAACCTGAATGCCTTCTCCAATGAATCAGGTTCCCAAATGTGAACCTCAAGTTGGATGTTATCCTTTAATTTCCCTATGAACACATCAATCCTATGCTCCTCTGGAATATCTTTTACCCTTATATTCAATTTTTGGAAGTCCTCAATGTGCTCCACCATTCAACCTTTTTGTTTGAGATTTATCAATTGGCAAAAAATGGTGTTTCCTTTTGTATCCTCATAATGTGATATCATTTCTTCTGTAAAAATTGCCCAAGTGACAATTTATTTACAAGAGCAAAGCCATCGATACCATAAAAACTGATTAGGTTCCAAATATAAAGTTACAATGCGTACCTTTTGTGTGTTTCGTGCATTATGGAGATCAAAATATTTCTACATATGTAGTGTCCATGTTACGAGATCCTTGTCATCAAACTTCCGCATATCGATCTTTGGAACATGGTGGGTCTAGGTCTATTACTACACCTTTCAAAATTTTCATGTTCTGGTCATTTCCATCACTCACTTGGATGTGCCATTACTAAAAGGTCATCATCATCATCTCAGTCATATCATCATGGTCCTCATTCAGCGTAGTGTCACCATTAGGTCATTAGGGTCAAAGTCATCAAAATCTGTCATTTCATTCATAAATCAAGCAAATGAAGGAGTAGTAATAAGGAATTTGATCAAAAAAAATTGTTTCAAAGTGTAATTTATTTCAAATATGATGTAATAAGTTCTAATGTTCCAAAGCTGCATTGAATATGCCAAAGCTACATAGTTTTCAAAGCAAAAGTGAAAAACACAAGGTGGGCCACCCTACCACTATGAAGAAATTAACTTCCAAAAGCCATAAAAGACCACACCAATTCATTTCTCTCACTCATTTCATTAGAAAAGAGCTCTCACTCACCCTCAAGCCACTTCCTCAGCGTTTTAAGGGCCAAAGGATACTTCAAAAGGTGATTCCAAGCATCCATGCTTCGTTTTCACTCCAGCAACCATAAAACTTGTTTTGAGGGGTTCTTAAGGGAAACTGAATTCTTCATCAGCATTACACAAGTAAGTTCAAGTCCCTTTATACCTCCATCAACTTTATTTCCTTGTTTGTATGGTGCATAGCCTCCATTTATCCCCACGCTGCGTTTTTGGCAGTTTTCCTAGCTGAGACTGTGTAAAAATTTCCTAGAATAAATCCTACACCCTTTTCATCCATTTCCACTTCCCAGAGTTCACTAACACTCCTACCTACTTCCCTAAATTTTCCTTCCCTCATTTCCCTTACCTAAACCCTTCATCCTATCCCCTCACTCACTTCCCCTGTTTTTTCCACTAGGGTTGCACACTATCAACATGGAGGAAGAAAAGAAATTTTATAATAAGGGAGGTCAAATATCAAGGTATGAACCACTCAACACCCATGAGATGATGTCCTCCTCACTGTCCAAGAAATGCTTTCCGAATGTAGGGTGTTTAGGGTTCTGTGAGAAAGTTCAACAAGTCAAGTATCATGCCAAGTTGACTAGCTTGTTTTCCACTAATATTATGATAGATAAGGTTACTGTTGTAGGGGTCAACTTCACCATTTCAACTGAAGCCATAGCAGAAACCATAGGGATGCAAAAACAGTGGAGAGTTGTGGTTTAAGAGCCTGGACTTGGATGTGAAAAACTACAAACCCTTCATTAAAGGTCACTATAAGCACAACATTTAGAAAAATTTTCCTTTTGGATAGCTCCTTGAGAAGTTTTCTCCATTGATGAGGATCATTATGAAGTATTTTACATGTGAGGGCATATTTTTGAGATTGTACAAGTATCATGTCAGATTGCTCATGCATTTCACAGGGGTAAAACCACTTAACCTACCCTACTACCTCTACAAGAGCTTGGCTAAAATGGCAGAGAAGGTGCAACATAAACAAAGTGATCATCAAACCAGCCTTTTTCACCATGCCCTCATCAAAATCATTTTATTTCATCATCTTGCACAAAATAATATCACTTGGGAGACTTTCATTCAGTCAAATGTCTTTATGTCTTCTGCTAGTCAATCTACAAGCGAAAGTACACCATTAGAACCATCCAAGCATATGGAGATTGGTTCATCTAGAATAATGTTATTCAAGAGGAAACCTAAGACTGAGGTGACTCAGACATATCAGAGAGGAAGGAGGCATTTGTCTACTCCATACATTGTGGAAGGGGCCAAGCTTATATCAGCAGACAAAGACCACCATCACAACATGAGACACCTTTGCAAGATGAGGAGTCATTCCATCTTGACCCTGATATGGTGT
The DNA here is from genome assembly GCA_031772625.1 of Pinus tabuliformis. Taxonomy (NCBI): domain Eukaryota; kingdom Viridiplantae; phylum Streptophyta; class Pinopsida; order Pinales; family Pinaceae; genus Pinus; species Pinus tabuliformis. The sequence goes on along the minus strand of CM062808.1, from coordinate 450,703,925 downwards.
ACTTGAAGGTTAATGAAGGGCATAAGACAGTAGGGTAGGTCATCATGGAAAAATATGTTGAGATCAAAGAGCTTAAGGACAAATTTTCTAAGCCCAATTTCATGATTTCATTCCTAGAGCAGGAGAATAAGCAATTGAAGGTAAATCAACTACTCTTGGATAAGCATAAGGTTGATGTTAGCAAAGAAGATGTAAATGGAAAAGAAGTAGTTGAGAAAGATAACTCAGATGAGCATCAAGAGTAGATGACAAGGAAGAGGCCAAGGACTAGAGGCCTCCAAAGGGTACTTCAACAACAAAGAGAACAATCTCCACCAAAGGATAAAATGACTTCAATTGACCTAATTGCAGCAGAAATCAATGAAAATAGAGATTTTTGGCTTGACAAAGTAAATCTCTATTTCGAAAATATTCTTAAGAGGGCCAACAAAGACCAAAAAAATCAAAGACACATGGATGTTCATTACTATACAAGGAATCAAGTCTCCAAAGTCAAGATCAAGTAGTTGAAGGAAAAACTCAAGGAAACCCTAATGAGGAAAAAAGAGAAGTTTAATTTGGATTTTCTTGTTGATGCTTCCCTCATAGCACAGCATAGAATTCCAGGTCTTAAAGGAGCAACTCTGGACCAATTTTGAAGAAATTTTGGTTTTTGTGAATTTTTAGAAATTTTTGAGACACTCACTAGGTGAAAAATGCAACGTGCCCCATGCTACGATTTTGATTAGGAGCTCCAAATGACATTTGGTTTGCATATTTAGATTTTTCATCAATTTTACATCAATTCTTGCCCTTGGGAACAAACTTTCAACAGGTTCTGGTAGGTGGAAAAGGCCAAAAACTACTCAAAAATCACCTCTCTACCCTCTTTTTGAAGAGCTCACTGCGCTTTTGGAGAACCTTTTGGAGAATCAATTTTTGGAGGGATAGGAGCAACCTTTCTTAGTGCTTGAGGATTCTATCACGTAACAGACATCCAGAACTATCTCCATAACTCTTCAGAATAGTATTTGGACCTTGGGAAGACCTCCAAAAGTCAATTCTACCAATTTCGTTGTGCTTTCTCCTGCGCTTTTGCTTGAATTCCCTGTGCTTTTTCCTGAAATTTCTCAGTTTTATTGGCTATATTCGAGTTATCATGATGTAATTACTTGTGTTTGATGTAATTATGAAGTAATGAAAGGTAATAATCTTGTTAGGTTTTTTTCATTTAAATTTAGGCCTCATTTATGAGGACATTTCAATCAAAGTTTAAACGGAGGATTTGGTTTAACCTCCTAAGACATTAGGGTTTTGTTGAACACCTCATGTAATCAGTTCCTAAACTGAAGGATTGGACCTTGAGAGAGGGGAAGATGGTTTTTAGTCTATATGTATATGGTTTTTAGTTATAGAACAGGTTGGACATCAGTGAGTAGAACTCTTGGAGCTTGTACTTCATCATTTTTATAGAAAATCAAAGGATAGTTGCAGCTATTATTAAGGAATTCTTGTGTTGTGATTTTGTGATAAATTTTTCTCTCTGTTATATTTTTATATGAATGATAAATCCATCTTCTTTCCATGTCTATGCTTTTCAATGATTTTCCTAAGAGGTTTTAAAGAAAATTCCTAGTTTTAAGCTTTGTTTTGTTAGGAACTTCATGTTTATGTCACTTGTCTTCGGATAAATGAATTCATGCTTGCCATGCTCACTTTCATCTCTGCTTTTCCACCCTACACTACATCGAAAAAACCCCAAAGTATCACAAAAGCATACCTACCTTGCTCCTCTATATCTCCTGCAATTGAAACCTTTGATGTTTTGACCTAGCTCCCTGATTTTCACTCTTGATCTAGCAAAACCCTAAAATCTTCAAAACCCTAGAGCTGAAACATATCTAGCCTAACAAATTTTCCCATTCCAGTCATTATTTTCTTTGAATTCATGCAGAGATCCCTCTCTAGTTTAGCAGGGCTAGCTATTGAACCCTAAGTGGTTTGGGGTTACCTCCTTCGATCTCCCTTCTCAACCTTGGGATATTTTGGAGGATAACGGGTAGGAAGGAAGAAGAGGAAAGAAAGTAGTGGGAAGAGATAAAGAAAAATGTAGGGTTCTATCCTCAAGAAGAGACACCATACACAAAAGCTTAGGACGTCAGAGAGGCCACTAGGGCTATGAAAGATATGGATATAGATCACTAGGTTGCTCAGATGATGAGCAACAAATTTTGTAGGGGGTGATGATGAGGCTCGTCAATAGGTAAACTATATGAGTCACAATGCCACTCTCCGGATTATTAAATTGACATTTCTCACATTTATTTACATATTTTGTCATATCTTGCTTAGTGAGAAGAGTAAAGGTGAGTAACTATGTCATGTGGCCTAATGTGTGTTAAATGTAGGAATTGGAGTAGTTTTGGGTTGACTTAAGTGCAAGAATTCAGAGTGAGAAAGCAAGAGATATTTTAGGAGTTGGTATCCCTCCTTAACTCCTCAAATCATTTGAATATTGCTCCACCATATCTCATCAGCTCGGTGTCATTGGCATCCAAGAAAACCGAGTTCATTGGTAGCCAAGCCAATGATAGTCAAGGAAAAGTTATTCTCGAGTTAGGGAGCCAAGTATCCCTATTTTCTAGGGAGCTATTAGTGTTAGGATATTCCGACACATAGGAAATAGTTAAGTATAACTTGTTCTAGTATAGAGTTAGGTAAAGTGTGTTTCTTTACTATGTACTTTTGTAACTTACAATCCGACGGTCACGATATGTAGTGATCCGACGGTTCATTCTCTCCTCGGTATTACCGACACTTGATCTGTGGCTTAACCCCCGATTAGTCCATGATCTCTATTTAAAGAGCATGGATGGTCATTTGTAGGGTAACTGTTCATGAGAGAAGCTTATGTAAAATTTCATTCTTTTATTAATAAATTGCCTGAAGTGGCCACATTGGCTCAGGTCGTGGACTGTTTCCCTCTTTGAGGGTTTTAACCACGTCAAAATACTGGTGTATTGATCTGTGATCTATTTGTGAGTGGTGTCCTTTGGTGTTCTGTCTGAGGAACTTACCCTGTAAATTCCTACATGGTATCAGAGCTATTTGAGGGCCGCATCCATTGGTGATCCAAATCTGAAGCTGGTGGAACTGCATCCGACTATCGTTTCCTAGAACTACTGTTTCTGACTACTTTCGGGCTGAGAGGATTGCTCTATTGTGTTAGGAGCATCTGTTCCAGTGAGGAACCCCATTCATTTCACGCGAAAAGGTTTCCAGTAGCCCTAGCTACGTCATTTTTAAGATATGGAGGTATACAATGTTTATTTGCAGTTTATAGTGATTTTCTCTCTGTTTATTTCGGTTTCGGTTTATTTAGCTTTTTGTTTTTTATTACCGGATCTATACCTTTCATTTCTACGTATGCTCTTTGCCCCACGACTCTGTGCGATCTGGGAAAATCAGAAATAGAAAGGAAGGATTTTTCTCATGCGTATGCTCTTTTCTGCCGCGCCTTAGTGTGATCTCGGAAAATCAGAAACATTGAGGAAAATATTTAGTTTCCGGGTAAAGCTAACTTCAAGCCGTGAGGTTTGTTTTTTTTTGTATGTCCGTGTTGGGTTTTTTGTTTTCTGTTTTTCAGGGAAAAATATTTTTCTCAAGTAAGCACGTAGCCCAAAGCTTCAGCAACTAAAAAAAAACCCCCACTTCCTCTTTTCCAAAAATTACTAAACTTTTAGTTTAGCTTACTTGGTCCAAAGCTACTTTATGAGAGTAGAGGTCTTGAGTTCAAGTCTTCTTTTTGTTGAGCTAATTAGATTAAGTTTGGAAAGGGGCAGATTTTTTTTAACATTATCATTCATTTCCGCACATTCCCACACTTCGTCGGCATCTTCATCAAATTTTTCTTCAAAAAACCATAACAATTTCATCCGGAAGCCGTTTTCAGAGCCGTTTTTTTTTATCCAGCCTAATTTTTCGAGATCTTTCCATTTGAACACTTAGTTTCAGCATCTATAGCTTCAGTTTCTGTTAAAATGGAAAGTCCATGCCAAGTTACTCTTGACAGCACCAACTACTTCCAATGGTGGTCCTACATTGTGGATTTACTTAGAAGTAAAGGTCTCTACAGAATAGCCTCAGGCCAAGAAACCAAACCGAAAGATGAAGATAAGGTAGCTAAATGGGAAAATAGGCAAGATCAAGCACGAGGGTTGATAGGGATGTCTATTTCTCCAGATCTTAGATTCCATATTGCAGAACTTGATACTCCTGATGAAGCAATGAAACATATTACTAAAGTTTTTGGAATTAAAAATGAACTTAAAGCCCATCAACTCGAAAATGAGTTGCTTACATTGGACCCCAATAATTTTTCTTGCATTGAATATTTTTTGTCGAAGTTCAAAACCCTTAGACTTCTCTTGGAAGGTGTTAAGGTTAAGAAAGAAGATACTAACCTTATCTATTCCATTCTTACTAAGTTGGGACTAGCCTATTCTGTGTTTGTTTCCACCTTCCATTCTACAAGAGAAGCCTTCATTTCTCAAGGACAAGCCTACAAGTCCCCTTCCTTTGATTCCTTTTGTGATTCTTTAATAAGAGAACAAGAAAAACTCTTACACCTTGGTCTTCTTAATCTTGGAAACTCTTCTAAGAAAGCGTTAGCCGCCCAGCCTAAGGTCCTAAGCAATTTCAGCCTCAAAATGAAAAATCATTTCAACAAAATGATAAGACAAATAAAAACAAAGGGAAGAAGACTGATAGACATTGCAACTTTTTTAATCGAGATGGCCACTTAGAATCCAAATGCTTTAAGAAGATGGAAGCCTTGGAAGTAGCAATGAAGAAGCATAACATCCATTTGGAGCACTCTTCAACTTCAACTTCATCTTCAAGAATAACACTTTCTGCATGTGGTTGTCAAGCTTCTAGGTCTGGCTATGCACTAAATGTATCTTCTTCTTCTCATACTCACGAGTGGCTCATTGATTCTAGAGCTTCTTATCACATGGACAAAAACAAAGCCATGTTTTCTTCTTTAAATGATTGTAACACCAAAAATATATATGTTGGTGATGATAGATCTCTTAGTGTTGTAGGGACTGGAATGGTTCATATAGATAATGGTCAATTTAATGATGTATTATGTGTTCCAACCTTATCCTACAACCTTCTATCTGTATAGCAGATAACTCATTTAGGTGAAGGTAAAATCGTTGAATTTTCACCTCACGATGTTGTAATTAAGGACCTAAGAGATCCTAGATAGATTTTAGCTACTGGCATTGCTGATGATTCTATGAGGTTGTATAAGTTTCACAACTTTGGGTCATCAAATATTCCCTCGGTATTTGTTGCTCATAACGATAAAGTGAGCAAACTTTGGCATGAGAAATTTGGTCACTTAAACTATCGCTCCCTTCAGAATCTATGTAAAGAAAATATGGTGACAGGTCTTCCAATGGTATCTTGTAGAGATGGTGTTTGTTCCAGATGTGTACTCGGAAAACATCATCGGGATAGTTTTGAAAAATGTGCCGCTTGGCACGCCTTAGCCCCTTTACAGCTTGTGCATAGTGATTTATGTGGTTCACTTCCAGTTGTTTCATTCTCTAGCTACAAGTATTTCTTAACTTTCATTGATGATTTCTCCAAACGCACTTGGGTATACTTCTTAAAACTCAAGAGTGAAGTATTTAACATGTTCTTGGGCTTTAAGGCCTTTGTTGAAAAACAATCTGGACATCAAATTCTTAAGCTAAGATCTGATAATGGCGGAGAATATGTTAACAAAAAATTCATCAACTTTTGCACTGAGAATGGAATTCAAATGCAACATACTGTTCCATATACTCCACAACAAAATGGTGTAGCTGAAAGGAAGAATCCACCTTAAATGAAATGGATAATTGTATGCTTCAATCTAAAGGACTTGGTCTTAATTTTTGGGCAGAAGCAATTAACTGTGCAAATTACATAATAAATCGCACTCCTACTAAAGCTTTAAAGAATATCACTCCAGAAGAAGCATGGAGCTCAATTAAACTAAATGTAAGTCACTTTCATGTTTTTGGAAGTGAAGCATGGGCCCATATTCCAGATGAGAAACATAAAGCTTTAGAACCTAAGACTGAAAAATGTATTTTTGTTGGATATTCTGAAGATGTCAAAGGATACAAACTTATTCCACTTAAGTCCAAGAATGTTATCATTAGAAGAGATGTAAAGTTTGCTGAAAATATATTGGCCTACGAGCCTAGTTCGACGGATGTTCCACCTCTCCCTATCTCTTCCACTTTTGAAAATATTTCTTCTTCAGATGATGAAAGCGAGGATGAAAATCCTCCGCCACCTTCTCAGGATCCTCCTTCAGCTTCTCAGCTTCCAAAATGGGTTCGTGCTACTCAGGATGCAACAGGTGATCTTGCTGGTGATCCTACATATCAGCGACGTACACGTTCTCAGTTTGATAGAGCCTCTTCTTTACTGGCTCAAGCTTCAGCGAATTATGATCCTGACACCTTTGCAGAAGCTTCAGGCCATCCAGATTGGGAAGAATCTATGAATGAAGAATATCATTCATTATTGGCAAATGATACATGGGATCTTGTTCCTCTACCAAAGGGACAAAAACTTGTTAGATGCAAATGGGTTTATAGAACCAAGTATGGACCAGATGGGAAAGTTGATAAACATAAAGCTCGTCTTGTTGCTAAGGGTTTTTTACAAGTTGAAGGCATTGACTGCACTGAAACCTTCTCCCCTATTGCTACCTCTTTCAAATGGGAAGTCCATCAGATGGATGTTAAATCTGCCTTCTTGCATGGGGACTTGCATGAAGAAATCTATATGGAACAACCTATTGTCTTTATACAAACAGACTCCAGCCTTGTATGCCGGCTTAAGAAATCCCTTTATGGTCTCAAGCAAGCTCCTCGAGCTTGGTATGCCAAAATGGATAAATTTCTTTTAGAAAATGGCTTTTCTAGGTGTCATTCTGACAATACTGTCTACACCAAGAAAGTGGGCAAGTCTCTTATCATTCTTGTTCTTTATGTTGATGATCTTATCCTGACTGGTAGTGATCCCAACCTTATAAACCATGTGAAGTCTAGCCTTAAAAGGAAGTTTGAAATGATAAACTTGGTACACTTACATTATTTTCTTGGTCTTCAAATCTTGCAATCCAAGGAAGGTATTTCCCTTTCCCAGTCCAAGTATGCCTGTGATATTCTACGCCATTTTCACATGGAAGATTGTAAGCCATCCCCTTCTCCCTTTCAGTCTGGAGTCAAACTTTCACTCACTTGTACTTCTCCTGAAGTTGATGATACCTTATACCGTCAACTTGTAGGAAAACTTTTGTATCTAACCCATACTCGTCCTGACCTTTCCTTTGTTGTTGGCCTTGTTGCTCGGTTTATGCAAAACCCACATGAAGGTCATTAGAAAGCATCTAAAAGAATAGTGTGTTATGTTCGAGGTACAGTTTAGTTTGGGCTTCATTACAGTGCCGAAGCAGCTCCTCTATTGGTTGGTTTCACTGATTCCGATTGGGCTGGTGACCCTGATGATCGGAAGTCTACTATAGGTTATGTGTTCACTCTTGGTTCAGGACCTATTACATGGGCTTGCAAGAAACAAGGTGCCATTTCTCTTTCTTCAGTAGAAGCAGAGTATCGTGGTGTCGTAGAAGCTAGTAAGGAAGCCTTGTGGCTTCGTCAGATCCTATCAGAGTTTGACTTTTAGCAGCAGCATCCGACTACACTTTGGTGTGATAATCAAAGTGCCATTCAACTATGCAAAGATCCAATCCAACATCAGCGCAACAAACACATTGAACTGCACATGCACTTCATCAGAAAGCTCATTCATGACCATGTTCTTGAAGTGCAATATTGTTCAACAGATGATCAAGTTGCAAACATCTTTACAAAGGATCTCACAGAGGCAAAGTTTACTAAACTTCGATTTATGGTTGGAGTTCAGGAAGTTGTCACTAAGGGGGGATAGGCTCTAGTGCCTCCTTCCTTCTCCTATTGTGTCATATTTGTAACTCCTTCAATCCTATCCCAAGTTGTTCTTAAGGGGAGATGTTAGGATATTCCGACACATAGGAAATAGTTAAGTATAACTTGGTCTAGTATAGAGTTAGGTAAAGTGTGTTTCTTTACTATGTACTTTTGTAACTTACAATCCGATAGTCACGATATGTAGTGATCCGACAATTCATTCTCTCCTCGGTATTATCGACACTTGATCCTTGGCTTAACACCCGATTGGTCAATGATCTCTATTTAAAGAGCATGGAGGGTCATTTGTAGGGTAACTGTTCATGAGAGAAGCTTATGTAAAATTTCATTCTTTTATTAATAAATTGCCTGAAGTGGCCGCGTTGGCTCAGGCCGTGGACTGTTTCCCTCTTTGAGGATTTTAACCACGTCAAAATACTGGTGTATTGATCTGTGATCTGTTTGTGAGCAGTGTCCTTTGGTGTTCTGTCTGAGGAACTTACCCTGTAAATTCCTACAATTAGTAGCTCCAATTTTGTATAAATAAGAGATCCAAGGGACTCATTAGGATTCAAATTTTTTTTTGTACCCAAGATGCCATTTGAGTTGAAACATTGTGACTATTATTGTTATGTTGTAATTTACATTTTGAAGATAATGAGAAATTATACCTTGATCCAGCACTGAGTTGACTTATAGGGTTGAATCTCTTGGGTTAGGGCCCAACCCTAGCAATAATAGTTCCCCTTTTGTATCTATATTCTTAGCTTAGAATGATAGTTAGTTGTTGAAGTTTATTTTTGTTTTTTCTGTTTAGCTTAACAAGTATTTGAATTGTTACTTAACATTGTTTCCATTAGGTTAAAGATGTAGATCAATGGTGTCGTTTAGTGAAGGAAATTACTCCAGAAAATCTTGTGACAATGACCTCTATCTCATCTCCCACATATGTTCATGATTAGAGGACCCCACTCTCACAGCCCCAAAAACAAAGTTTGTTTTTTGATCATTGCACAGATTAGGTTTCATTCTTATCTAGACCATTTTTTATGATTTCTTGGAAGCACCTACAGTTGTTAAGTTGTTTCCTTAAGTTTGTTTTAGCTTAAAAATCATTCCATTTCATAGATCTAGTCCTTGACAATAGATAGATCAGCTTCCTCAAATTCAATTCATATTTTCCATGTAGACACGTAGTGATGGATAGATCAAAAGAAACAACAGGTTTTGTTGCAGTGGTTTTTGATCTGTAGGAAGGTACTCATCCAACGAGCTTTACCTAGGTCCTCTCCACATTATGCTTAGGCATACCATCCCATAGCCTGAACCGTTAGTTTGAAGCCACCTTAGGCGAATCCAACCTCCATGGAGTGTTGGGCTTAGCCTTGGGCAATGTGCACCTACCCTACACCTTCTACCACTATTATACACCTCTTCAACAACTCATTTCACTATTATTGCCCTTCAAAACCCTTCAAATAACTTCCTGTAGCAATCGAGAACATCATGTAGCAGCTATAGGATCTCCTGTAGTAGTTTCCTGTAGCAGCTACAAGATCTCCTATATCAGCCTGTTTGACCCTATTTTGACTAGAAATGATAGGATAGCCTAGTATAAGAGTAGGTTAGGCCCTCATATTGGATTCCATGCCCATCAGTGCCACCTAGACCAACCTTCCCATTCCTTTTCCTCTTGCAAGATCAAACAAAATATCATAGCATTTATATTTTTGGATTTAGCAATTAAAAGACTCTTTTTTTGCAAATGTAAAATGAGATAGTTAGTGCATGTATGTATGAATCCTAAAATAATAGAAAAACTTTCCATTTTCAAACAGTGCTATTAGCTAGATGATAAATTGCAAGGTTACCATAGTTCTTTTCTACAAGTGATTTGTGTTACTTCATAGCAAGATGATTTATCGTATTCCATAAAATTTCCTGTTTAGTAGCTTTCATTTCCTGAATTAGAACTAGATTTACATTGACTGTTAATAATCAAACTCCTTCTAGTCAATAGAGAACTAGTCTGGTACCCTAATGGTTGATTGCTCCAGTTGAGAGGTGACATGAGTAGAATGATGCATCTATTGTGTATATAGCATTGTCACTTCCAAGTTTGTACGAAACCTCGGGTTGATAAAGTGAATTTGGTAGCCCTAGGAGTTGCAGCATCCTTACTGCAATAGTAAGGTTCATCACCAAGTTGGCACCACGATATTGTGGAAATTTTGAGATCCTTAAGATGATCCGACCAGGTGCAATGGAAGCACTTTGGGCCAAATAAGGCCACATTGGAAATATATAATTCCATGAATGTTAATTATCCCTTCATATTTACTGGTTAAAACAGTTGTGTATATGATTGTAAATATTGAATAGAGTTGTTGATGAAAAGAGATCTTGGGTATTTGCCAAAATCCCCTTTCTTGTAAAAATCTCGATCCTTGACCTGTGGGTTATGGCCCACTAAATCTCGTCGGAAGCGTTCTAAGCTTAAAACCTTTTAATTTTATTAACGCGGATCTTCATTAACATTTGAGCCATCCCTTTAATCTCTTAAAAACAACGTTGGGCGCCTTTTAAATAACCACTGCACAATTACAAAATATGTGTTAAGACCCCGTGACCAAACATTATATAAATACACGGGAGTATTATATAAATTGTGCTGTCGTCCACATATACAGATCTCAAAACATATTACACCCGCCTCTGTGGATATCGGCGGGTCTGCCGATTCAACCAACTCCGATTTGATACATTCTCCGCTGCTCCGATCCGATCAGTCGGAAGTCGGAGATCGCAAAGATCATAACCGTCAGCAATCTTACCAATTCTGATGCGCTTACCTCGGAAATCACCAATTGGTGTTTGTAATGCCGATTCTGCATTTCGTCTCTCCGGAATTCCGATTGCGATGCAACCAGAATCGCTAATTGCCGAGATATGTGTCGCTTGATTATCGTCAATTCAACTCTCGGACCCGATTCACATCGAAACTGACTTATAGTTAATTGCATCCATTTCTATTGTAATATGGATTGTCTCTTGGTTCTGATGCGACATTCTACTGTGGCAAGTCAACATTACCCAAACCGCATTACACACACATAGTTATAATCGATCAACATATATAACAGTTACACAATAATTTAGATCGCCATCGATCCTGTAAGTGATCGATGTCGATCAACAAACTCGCACACAGAAATTAACTCATAGATTTAAACTACAAAATCCATAGCTCGACACGCAGGAAATCAACAGAATATATTATTTTGATTATATACAAAAATCGCTTACATCTAAGGCATTGCAGCCTTAGAACAAGCTCGCTCTCAGTTACATCCTGCTCACCCACAATGCCTATCTATTACCTATATAAGGTTTGAAATATCATGGATCACAACAGATCTGAAATTTCCTCCTACACGTAATTACCTATTCCAATGAATCCCCAAGATTTCGTAAGGATCTCGATTCATGCTCATCTCAATGCAACGATCACATCTTTTCCGCTTTAAATCTGTTTTAAAGCGAATTTTTCCTATTTTCTCCTTCAATTCAGCTTTGCTGTCCACGTCCTCTTCGCTCTGCTTTGAATTCTTCTTTGATTTAGGGAGGGTTAGATGCTCCTGCATCAGACTCCCGAGGTACAAAAATTTTTATGACCTCCTGGTCATATACTTCTCCTTGTTCTTAGCAATTCTAACCACTGTATTTCTTCAGTGGAACTGCCTTCATGATCTTCTGTGAGCTGCAACCAACCTCTGCAGTAACAGTCTCCTCTGTTACACGATACCTCACCAAGCCCTCCGCACTCGGTCTTTTGGCATCCTTCTGGTTCTCTTCTCTAGAACCAATTGAGCACACCTTGCTCTAGGTTGCTGCAAATCTTCTCACCTTCCGTTGCCGCCATCTGCACGACAGTAAGACCATAAACTCTCCAGCTTTAACACAACTGTACCTCTTTCCCCTTCTGCTTGCATTCCTCTTCCTTCTCGCAGGAAATCATTTCCCTGCTTTGATACCACTTGATGAAAAGAGATCTTGGGTATTTGCCAAAATCCCCTTTCTTGTAAAAATCTCGATCCTTGACCTGTGGGTTATGGCCCACTAAATCTCATCGGAAGCATTCTAAGCTTAAAACCTTTTAATTTTATTTATGTGGATCTTCATTAACATTTGAGCCATCCCTTTAATCTCTTCAAAACTACGTTGGGCGCCTTTTAAATAAATACTGCACAGTTACAAAATATGTGTTAAGACCCCGTGACCAAACATTATATAAATACACAGGAGTATTATATAAATTGTGCTGTCATCCACATATACAGATCTCAAAACATATTACACCCGCCTCTGTGGATATCAGCGGGTCCACCGATTCAACCAACTCCGATTTGATACATTCTCCGCTGCTCCGATCCGATCAGTCGGAAGTCGGAGATCGCAAAGATCATAACCGTCAGCAATCTTACCAATTCTGATGCGATTACCCCGGAAATCACCAATCGGCGTTTGTAATGCCGATTCTGCATTTCGTCTCTCTGGAATTCCGATTGCGATCCAACCGGAATCGCTAATCGCCGAGTTATGTGTCGCTTGATTATCGCCGATTCAACTCTCGGACCCGATTCACATCGAAACTGACTTATAGTTAATTGCATCCATTTCTATTGTAATATGGATTGTCTCTTGGTTCCGATGCGACATTCTACTGTGGCAAGTCAACATTACCCAAACCGCATTACACACACATAGTTATAATCGATCAACATATATAACAGTTACACAATAATTCAGATCGCCATCGATCCTGTAAGTGATCGATGTCGATCAACAAACTTGCAAACAGAAATTAACTCATAGATTTAAACTACAAAATCCATAGCTCAACACGCAGGAAATCAACAGAATATATTATTTTGATTATATACAAAAATCGCTTACATCTAAGGCATTGCAGCCTTAGAACAAGCTCGCTCTCGGTTACATCCTGCTCACCCACAACGCCTATCTATTACATATATAAGGTTTGAAATAGCATGGATCACAACAGATCCGAAATCTCCTCCTACACGTAATTAACTATTCCAATGAATCCCTAAGATCTCGTAAGGATCTCGATTCATGCTCATCTCAATGCAATGATCACATCTTTTCCGCTTTAAATCTGTTTTAAAGCGAATTTTTCCTATTTTCTCCTTCAATTCAGCTCCTTTGATCCACGTACTCTTCGCTCTACTTTGAATTCTTCTTTGATTTAGGGAGGGTTAGATGCTCCTGCATCAGTTGTGTGTATAAATCTCCTTTAAACAGTATGTGTTTTGTTCTAGTCACGTGTTGCATATGGTTATATCAACACCAAGGTCAGTGTTCCCTCAACGAGGAGGAGACTGTGACAAACCTACCCATGGATCTCTCACAAAATACATTGTAAATATTTCACAATATTAAAATAAAAAGGGGGGAAAATGGGATTGAATCAAAGGGACACATGTTCCAGAGCTCAGGAGGAGGATTGCCTGCTTGGGATGTTGTGGTTTCTTCGGCAGGAAACCTGAATTGTTTGGAAAACCATTAAAGGCTAGTTGGTGCATGAATTGAATGAAATTGATTTTGAAATTAAATGTGGTGAAACAAAAAGTAAATAGGCCCATGTGGCTTGAGAAAAAAAAAAGCAACAAAATAGGACAAGAAGTCCAATAGAGGAATTGCACGTTGCAAGTCAACAATGATGCAATAGTAAATGAAGAAAAAGAAAGAGACTATTGGAGTGTAGCTTTGAAGGAGTGAGGCATTCAAACTCATGTAGACTAGAGGTATATAGAGAAGATAGAGGAATGCAAGCATCCAACGAGAGAACTCAGCAGGCATCCCTATAGAGCAGAGAAGGGCATTGGTTGTCTATTTCCTGGAGGATGTGGGTTGAGTTGCTACTCTCTGGAGCATTGTAACAGCTTGGGGTCCCTGGACACTATGGGTTAAGATAGGATCCTTGGATCCCTCTAACAACTTGGGTCCTTGGAGGTTGTGGGTTGAAACAGAGGTCTTTGGATCCCTGTAACAACTAGGGTCCTTGGAGGTTGTGGGTTGAAACAGAGGTCTTTGGATCCCTGTAACAACTAGGGTCCCTAGAGGTTGTGGGTTGGAATGGAATCTCTGGAGCCCTGTAACAGATTTGGTCCCTTTGAGGTTATGGGTTGAGATAACAGAATCTAGAGCCCTGTAACAGCTTTGGAAGAGGCCATCTTGAAGTATCATCAAAGGAAGACCTGGTTGAAGACTTGTGGTGACTACGTTATCATTGTAGTGGATTATGGACTCCCTGGAAGGGGATGAATCACTATGCGTGCACCAAGGTGTGAGGTAGAGTACCTCTAGACTCTTTATGTGAGAAAATAAGTGTTAATCAGCTAGTGGTATTGAGAAAGGTGGTCCTCTAGAGTCCTTGTTTTAGTTGGGAGCTGGTATTCAAGTTCTCAAGAAACCATCCCCCTCAAACTCTGGAATCTGGCTCGTGGGTGATAACTGCAAGTGACTGTGGCTCAAGTTGTCTATGGTTGGGTGGAGAGTCATTGTCCTAGACTCTGTTACCCTGCAAGTTCAAAGATAAAAATATGTATATGCTTGTTACTTATTGGTGAATCATGATGCATTGTTATTTGTGATGGTTCTAGATTTAGGGACTTTATTTGAGATGTATATGCAAATCTTGGCAAGATGATAGAAAATGGGAACACGGTAGAGCCTGCACCATTATCATAGGACAATTGGTTGGAGACTCACCCACTTATCGAGTGAACTCAATGAGGTCCACCTAGAAGTTCAAATCCCAAATCAATGTTAAAGTGCCAGAAGGAAAACTTGTGGGATGACGTAAGTTACACCACGTGGTGGTACATGCCCTTCCAATTAGAGGAGGGTCTCGTCATCCAAGCCGGCATGAGCGCATGACCCCAGAAGAAATTGAGGAGGGTATTTTTTGCATGCACCGAGATGGAGGTAAAAGAGATGACGTGGGAGTAGACACGATGGTAGAGAAGAGTTGGCACAGCAACGAATGTGAGACGAGGCCCTACGGCCCCACCATACACTCTAGCTTGGCAAAGTTTCCATTGGCAGAGGGAGGTCTGACAACGAGGTCAACCTGATGCTTTGAACCCAGAAAAATATCTTAGTGGGAGAAGTGAGGTTGTTGGGTAATTAGGCATTGGGATAACTTGAACTAGTGGAAGTAATTGGCGAACAAACCCAGGGCCAATGAGGATGCAAAAAAGGAGCCACTTGTCGAGGTAAGCCCAAAATAAAGAAGCCAATGGGTAACAAAACACAAAGTTAGGGAACTACCAGGAGAAGGTGAGCAGGGTGACATGTCTAGAGGGACCCACAACAAGTAAAGGAAATGACTCTATTGTTTGCCAAGAAAATGAGGCTGAAATTAGGTTGGAGGAATTACATTGTGAATCAATAATAAAGTTGCTTCCTGTATTCTCTTATATTAGTGAATATTGAAGACTCTTTACATCCGTTGAATTGTGATTAAAGACTTGGGTATTTTTGGTCCCATTTTGTTACATAGTAATTGGTTTCGCATAGCATGAGCCTAAGCACTACAAAAATTTGAAGAAAGGGGACAAAACACATCACCTATCCCATATTCCAATGTTTATAAGAAAAAAGCATTATTTTTTTGCAGATTTATTGATACATAACATGAGTAGGAAAGAAAAATATTCATGACATTGGATAAGAATGGAAAAATCATAAACATTTAATGCATTGCCTTCATAAATTGAGAATACAAAATGTGAAAAATGTGCGAGAAGATAAATGTGGCCATACACCTAATTTTCCAACCTTTAAGTACTCTTAAAATGAAAAATAATAAGCATGATTATATAGATACTCTTAAAATGAAAAATAATGGGCATTGTTGTATAATTACACATTAAATAATGAAAAAAAATGAACATTATTATATAATTAGGTAACTTATGATTAAATACATTTATAAACTTTAAAAGAATATATATACATTAAATCTCTACCATACTTCTTTCTATCTTGGAACTAAAAACAAACACTAATTATTTTGTTTCCAAGTGGTGATATGGTTTATTACCCAAATTAATATTGAAATACAAAGTTCATATTTATATAAACTATATTTCTATTTATGAATCAATTTTTACTTATATTATAAAAATGTATTGTGTATTTTTAAATTTAAAATCCTCAAATTTCAAAAATAAATAAATAATAATATGCTCGTCACAAATACAAATATTAGGGACATTAGTTGGTGAGATGATAATTAAGAATGAGTTTTACTTTTCGGTGTCATTGTCATCGTGTCGGATGTCTATCGCTCTAGTTAAGCAACTCTAAGGCTTAAATCGTTGATTAATTTATCGCTTGATTCAACTTTCCTACAGAGATCTGCCAACACCTTCTCCATTCTGTCTACTGCTCGTACTGAATGCGAACGACCCCTATATGATGTTCTTCATTCGCTGGAATTGTCTCTGAGGAAGAGAGATCCAAGCCGTTGAGTTCTTCGCACTTATCTTTATTCTCTGACTTTTTCATAACCTCTTCTTTCTCAGGTTATGTTTCTAGTAATTCAGGAGTACCATTCTTTGGGTAAGACTAAGAATCCATTTCAAGGATATGCCCATGATCACTTGCACCTGCCCCCTCCATAGACATATATTTTCTTGAAATTATGGCATCAATTGTCTCTTGTAGCTGAAACACTCGACGGTTTACAACGCTCCTTGCCTCCCGCACAAATGATTTCACGCCCTGCAGAGAAAGAATAGCATATATTATTTAGTTAAACATAATGGTAAATATCATGTAATAATTAAGGTTTCATGCCCCATTATTAAAGGAAAATGTAGTCAAAATGAATACCTGAATCGCATCGATTCTGAGCAGCAGAGACACGATTTGGTGGTCAAGTTTTAGGCACTCGTACTCATTTCCACATATCAACTGAGTTTCTGTTGCAAGACGCCTCCTTATTTCATCAGCTTTTGAAATCACTTACCCTATAATCCTTTGAATGTGGACTGTATTTTCACAGTGGCAACACCCTACTCCATCTTGGGAGTTGCCACCTTTGTTGTTTTTGTAGACACAGATGGTGATTCAGTGCGTGCATCATAAACAGGAATTGAAATCACTCTCCCCTTTCTACTTGTAGTTGCTTCTGCGTTCTTCTTTTCTGGATGAGTGTTTCTAGTTGGTTTTGTGTTGTTATTCTTTGTTGGATGAGCGTTGGTTCTACTTGTATTTTGGGGTCATTGCGTGATCTATGGCCGGGAACCTCGAATGGCCAGCCCCACAAGCTATTCTCATGCACTGGTTGTGGAGGAGTTTGGTTGTTAGGAGGAAATAAGCCACCTTGGTTTTGCATTCTTCTTTGTCGAAATGGATGCCTATCACCTCCAAACATAACAAAGGGGTTGAACTCCATCCTGTACTCACGGCAATAATGCCACCCAACAAACACCCAAAAACATCTAAGATTTATACCTAGTGAATCCCACAATGTACAAGTAACTTATTAGATTCTTGATGTACCTTGTTAACACCAGGCCAGATGATATTCCCTTTGCAATAAACACCTTAAATCAATTTATGGTTGAGTCGAGGCATATACAATGGATGATAGAAAAGCATATGGTACTTGTGTTATACAATTAGATGTTATTTGAGATATGTCTCATGAGGTGAGGTTAGTCTTTGTGGAAATATAACGAGTCATGAACCGATGAGGCTTCAAAATTCAGAAGAACATGGTCGGGTCACTTCATGCAAGACGTAATGCAAAGAGGAGTAGTAGAGCTCTAGTATGTATCCACATAGGAGTAGATTGTAGAAAAAAATGAGCTTAGTATGATGTTGAATGTCTTCCTCATTGGAAGAGAATGATGAGGCATTTGTAGGATTAGGCTAATCATATCTTGGAGCCATAAATGAATTTGGTTGGGTCATAAAGGACTTTAACCACGAGGAGATGAATACATTCACCTTTGAAGCTAGAAGGACTTGGCTAGGTCATAAAGGACTTGTTGGGTCTTGAAATTGTCATTCACTTCCATTACACTTTCACTATCATGTCCATTATATCACCTCCATTTCACCTTCATTTCACTACCATGTCACTACATTCATCTCACTTTCATCATTATTGGGTCACATTTATGTTTTTATAAACTTTATTAATTCTTAGCATTTTTAAGTGAATTTGTCGTTAAAAATTAGAAAATAATGTCCATATGCTTATACCTAACAAGTGGGATGAGGTTGTTGACATGTGTAGGTCAAAAGGAAGCTTCTAGAAGACCTTTATGTGGCATCCTAAGGCCAAATTCGAATTTGAGTGGAGAGGATCATGGGATCATGAGGATATGTGTCACATTTCCTATTTGTATTGAAACTCTAAGAAGACATGTGTCTTATCATTTCCTATTTTGATTAGAACTCTAGAGGTATAGGGAGAGATTCATGGACTCTCATTAATGAGATGACTTCTCATCTTTTTGTATAAATAGGAGATCTCTCTCCTTCATTTGAAAGCTTTGTAAACTTTGTTAGCTCATCTTGTCATTTCTTTGTACTTTGTAATTTTGAAGAATTTGAATAAAGCTTTGATGTTCCCAACATGGAAGGAGATGTGAAGTAGGAGATGTCATGGAGCATATTAGAACATAAGATAGAGTAGATTTTATTTCGTAGTTTTTCTTTGATTTCATTCAAGTATGTCATTTTATTTTTGTGATTGTTTTCAAGTTTAATAATTTAGATTTCGCATTTATGAAAGTTTAATTCATGCAAGGGTGTTCAATCGATTGATTGTAGATTTATCTAACTGTGTAATCTATGCTTAGAAAAATAGTCCAAGAAAGTATTTTCCAATTGGTTCTTGGAGCATTAGAGCACACAATAGATTAGTTTTCCTTTACATGTTTTATATTTAATTTTGTTGCAATTTCATTTTTAGTTTTAGAAAAATGAATTATTGAATCCCTCCAAATTCTATCACAAGGAGGTAGTTCTCCCAAAATTGTATAGTGGAGTGATAAAACACTTCATTTAGCTGTTATAGTAGATTAGTTCCAATTTCACTTTCAGTCTTAGTCTTTCAATTGAATTTCATTTTTAGTTTTAGAACAACGAAGTATGGAGTCCCTCAAAAATACTATCACAAGGAGGTAGTTCTCCCAAAATTGTATAGAAAAGTGATAAAACACTTCATTTCGCTGTTATCATTTTTGCTTTCATTTCATAGACAGTTTGCCGACTTAGATTAATCTAACTATTCAAATATTTGATTTGTTTTTATCTAATGTTCATTTCATTTTCTCCCTTCTTTAGAAATTAGATTTTAGCATTAAAAGTCATTAGATTTAGTTTTCCATTAACATTTAGAGATTTTCATCTAGAAGCATAACTTTTCTTTCTTAGATTAATTTCCTTAAGCATAAGAAACAAAACCCCCAAAAACAACATAAACTATAAAACAACGAAGTAAGAAAAAGGTTAACTAAGAACATATAGTGCACCACACTTCATCAATTTACGATACCCGGATTGATAATTTATGTAGAGCAATTTAGAACACTAAATTGACTAGATAGGACTTTAACTAGAAAGGTAAATGGCCCAAGGCATTTACTGAGGAAATTATAGGATATTGATGAGCCTTACTATCTCAAAAATAATGGTGAGATTCCCAGGGCTACCAACTTTAATTATCAACCCAGGGTTTGTACAAACTTAGATGTAACAATGTTGTAGGTTTTAACCTCATACAAAAATTATCTGCATATGAATTCTAAAAAACAGAAAATAAACAATGCGAGATCATAACACATAAAACACATATACACAGAGATTTTCCCTTGGATCCCAAAACCGGGACTACCAGCTTGATTTTTCATTATGTTCCTTTCAATGTTATAATACATATTTATGCATGCCGAAGCATCCAATACCATGGACTAAAAAACCATCGCATCCAATACCATGGACCGAAAACCATCGGGTCCAAAAAACATGTGCTAAAATCATGCACAAAACCGTAGGTGGGTCCGCCCAACCTAACATAGGGTCCAAAACCAAAATTTTGCCTCAAACCCCTTGTGACACCTCCCCCCTCCCCTACTACACAATCAACGCAATGAAGGGGGGGCTCTGGCCCCCCTCTAACCCCCCGGTTAGCTAAGTGGGCTAGTCGTGGAAAGAATATAACACAACCCAACATTCTCCCACTTTTTGTTTTCTTTCCACAGGGGGCCACAAGAGAGCTTAGTCATTTTTCCAGCCTTGAAAAGCCCATTGTCTCTCTACACCAAGAGAACTTCTCAAAGCTCACAAATTTTGTCAATGCATTTGTAGTATTCTTCAAAGTGTCCACCTTTACCAGCAAAACCTTTTTGTCTTCTATCATATCCCTCATAAATTGATACTGAACATCAATGTGCTTTGTCTTTGAATGATATGTGGGTTCTTTGCCAAGAAAATTTCACTTTGGCGGTCACAGTCTATCCTTATGTCTCCCTCTACTAACCCCATACTTGAACACAATCTTTGTAACCAAACTGCTTCCTTGCTTGCATGAGTGGCTGCCATGTATTTTGCCTCTGTAGTTGATAGTGCCACTACAGATTGTTTCTTACTCATCCAACTGACTGCACCTCCAAATAGGTTAAACACATACCCACTTGTAGACCTTCTCTGATCCAAATCTCCAACCCAGTCTGCATCAACAAAGCCATGAATATCCAACAGTCTGTCCAATCCTGGACTTCCTTGGTAGCACAAACCATAATCACTAGTGCCATGAAAATAGTTTAAAACCTGCTTCACTACTGTCCAGTGCTCCTTCCCTGTTTTTGACATAAACCTGCTCAATACTCCCACTGCATGTGCAATGTCTGGTCTAGTACATACCATTACATACATCAGGCTACCGACTGCACTTGCATATGGAACACGGGACATGTCCTCTTCCTCTTCTTGTGTCTTTGGACACTATTCAGCAGATAACCTCACACCTACAGGAATAGGAACCTTCACCGGTTTACTATCCTGCATATTAAACCTCTATAGTATTGTCTCAACATACTTCTTCTGGTTTAACCAGAGCTTCCTCTTTGCTCGATCTCTTTTAATTTTCATGCCCAAAATATAGTTTGCAGCACCAAGATCTTTCATGTCAAATTTGGAGGGCAATTGGGTCTTCAAATCATGGATAATTTCTTTGTCATTTTGATCCAGGTGGATATTGGTGGCCACCTGCCAAGTCCACCTGGACCCCCACCATTGTCTTTCTCAGCATTTTCAGTTTCCTTAATTGTAGCACAACTTACTATTTTTAGCAGTTTTTTGGGTCCTGAACTTCCGGAGCCGTTTTGAGGCCCTAAACGACGTTTTTTTGGGGAATCCGAGGGCAACACGAGTCCATGGAATGGACTAGTGTTGCCCATTCCAACAATGATAGTGCTCGGATAGATCTTTCTAATGAGCTATTGTACGCGTCAAACGGAGATCATATGCCAAAGTTACGACCTCGGGAAGTTGATGTACCAACTTACCCCCAAACGGGGCCCACAGTTTGGCGTTTCATCTCCTACGGTTAGGTTTTGGAATTTTAAGGGTTTTTCCATTGTTTCTCAACAATAAATAGGCCTTCGAGCCTCATTGTAACACAGTTCAGAGGCATGTAGCCATCACATCTCTTCTCAGAGATAAGCTGCCATCGCCCTAGCTAGTTTATTTCCATTTCTGTTTGTAAGCATATTTCAGTATTTTCCATTAATGAAATGAAGTATTATTTCCGTTGCATCTTTGTGTATATGGTTTTCTATGTAATTTGTTGCGTTCCTGTTTAAATCCGGATCACATTTCCAACCAGCAACATATCATCCACATACAAGACCAGATCAATAACACAGTCACCAATTAATTTAAAATACACACAATGAATTGCTTTGCTTCTAGTGAAGCCAAGTCCCCGTATAAATGTATCAAATTTCTGATACCACATCCTTTGTGACTGTTTTAACCCATACAGAGACTTCTTTAACTGGCATACCCGTTCTTTCTTACCCTTCACTGCAAAGCCTTTAGGTTGCTTCATGTAGATCTCCTCTTCCAGATCCCTGTGAAGAAATGTTATCTTCACATCCATCTGTTCTACCTCAAAATCGAAAGCAACAACAACAAATAAAAGTAATTTAATAGAGGTTACCTTGGCAACAGGAGAAAAAATATCACCAAAATCAATTCCCCGCACCTGGGAATAACCTTTTGCTACCAACTGAGCTTTGTATTTCTCCACTTTTCCTTCTGCATTTGTCTTCTTCTTGAACACCCATTTTCTGCCAATGGGTTTCCTTCCAGCCAGAAATTCCACCAGATCCCAAGCCTCATTTTTGTGTAAAGATGTCATTTCATCAACCATGGCCTCTTTACAAAGTTTTCCATCCTTTGAATCTACTGCTTCTTTCACAGTTCTGGGATCATCATCAGTAATAGATAAAACAAAATTTGAACAGAAAGTAGATGGACTATACCTTTCTAGCTGCCTTCTTTCTCGAACTGATCTTCTCACACCCGAAGTTTGTGGCTCTTCATCTTCTGATTCCTCCTCTATTGTAGAGTCTGATTCTTCCTGCTTTAGCTCAAACTCTATCTTCTCAAGTTCCTTTGGTTAAACTTCATGTTTAATAACATCTCTCACCTCTCTGAGCACCACATCTCAGTTGTACACAACCTTCCTTGTTACTGGGTTTGAAAGCTTATAACCCTTTAAACCATCCTTATACCCAATAAAGATGCACTTTTCAGATTTACTATCCAACTTGGTCCATTTCTCCTTTGGAACATGTACATATGCATCACATCCAAATACCCTCAGATGTGAAAGAGAGGGTTTCTTACCAGTCCATACCTCTTGTGGAGTCTTATCCTCCAATGTTGAAGGTGACTTCTTGACCAGGTAACATGCAGTATCCATTGCCTCTACCCATAATTCTTTTCCTAACCTAGCACCACTGAGCATGCTTCTTGCCCTGTCCATCAACGTCTTATTCATTCTTTCTGCAACTCCATTTTTCTTAGGTGTATATGGAGTAGTCTTTTGTCATGCTATACCACACTTCTTACAGAATTCTTCAAATTCCTTGCTGCAAAACTCTCCACCATTATCTTTCCTCAACACCTTTATCTTCTCCTCTGTCTGATTTTCCACGAGAGCCTTAAATTCTTTAAACCTGTCAAAGGATTCAGATTTCTTCTTAAGGAAATATATCCATGTATTCCTTGAGAAGTCATCTATAAATGATACATAGTACACAGACTTACCTAGTGATGGAACCTTCACAGGTCCAAACACATCATTGTGCACAAGCTCTAATATCTGTTTCGCCCTCTTACCACCAGAGAGGAAACTCACTCAATTTTGTTTCCCATATACACAATTTTCACATAAATAAAAATCCAAAGAGCTATTACTAATACCTTCAACCATACCTTTACCATGAAGTATTCGAAGGCCCTTCTCTCCAATATGTCCAAGCCTTTGATGCCACAACATGGTCTTCTCTCCAGAGACCACTAGATTTTCTACTCCACTTTCAGGAACCACAGAACTGTTGCATCCATCAATAACAGTGCTAACTTGTAGCTTGTAAAAAGTTCCAATTCAAACTCCCCGTATCAATACCAGTGCTCCCCAAACCATATTGCAGGTATCCTTCTCAAACACTATTTTTACACCTGCATCATCCAGCTTGCTTATAGAAATCAGATTTCTAGCTAATGCAGGAATATGTAGAACACCCGGAAGTGTTCTAACCCTTCGACTTTGCAGCTTCAACTTTACTTTTCCACGACCAATGATTCTAGCCTTCCTATCATCCCCTAAGAAGACATCACCACCATCGTATTTCTCATACTCGCAGAACCACTCTCTATGGGGAGTGAAGTAAAAGGATGCACCTGAGTCAATCAACCATGCCTCATGATCTACATGTGTACTTGAAGAAGCCAAGTACACATTCCCAAATTCATCTGAGGTGGTTTTCACCTCTGCAGGAGCATCATCAGATCCCTTTCCTTTGTCAAGAGCTTTAGATTTACAGTCCCTTTTCTAGTGCCCTTCCTTTCTGCATTTCCAGCACACCACCTTTACAAGTTTTCCTAGAGATTTAGATCTCCCTCTAGATTTAGATCTCCCACTCGATGAATTATTTTTGTTTCTGTTCTGGGACCGTCCTCGTACAGACAAGGCATCACCATTCTGGCTCTCCATATTTTTCCATATCATCTCCTCCATCAGCAAGGCTGAGACTATTCCATCAAACTGCAAGGCAGTTGCATTGCTACCTATTGCAATAACCAGACTATCCCACGAATCTCTTAGAGAACACAACAAATTGATGCACTTATCTTCATCTGAAATTTTAATATCAACAGATGCTAACTGACTTACCACAGTATTAAATGTGTTTAGATGCTCTGTCATCGAGTCTCCATCTTTCATCCTCAGGTCATACAACTTTTTCCACAGGAACAGTTTATTCACTAGAGACTTAGATTGGTACAAAGTCCCTAACTTGTCCCACAAAGCCTTCGTCGTAGCCTCCCCTGATACATTCAGCAATACTGAATCTAAGACACACAATCGTATTGTGCTCTTTGCCTTCCGATCCAACTTCTTCCATTCTTCATCGAACACTCCCGTTAGTTTAGTACTTAGATTACTACGATCCATTGATCTTTATCCACCAACAGATCCTCCATCTTGAGTTTCCACAATTCAAAACCTTGACCATTAAATTTCTCGATCTCTATCTTTCCACTGCTCACCATCTTCTTTCACCAATAGAATCGATCTTGCAGATCTCCCACTGAACAAGGTCTACCACAGGCCTGAGCAAAACCCCTCAGCAACAAAGGCGTTCCCTTGAAGCCAAAATAGCTCTGATACCAAATGTAGGTTTTAACCCTGTACAGAAATTACCTGCATACGAATTCTAAAACACAGAAAATAAACAATGTGAGAGAATAACACATAAAACACATATACACAGAGATTTTCCCCTAGATCCCAAAACTAGGACTACCAGCTTGATTTTTCATTATGTTCTTTTCAATGTTATAATACATATTTAAGCATGTTGAAGCATCCAATACCATGGACCGAAAAACCATCACGTCCAATTCCATGGACCGAAAACCATCGCATTCAAAAAACATGTGTGAAAATCATTCACAAAACCATAGGTGGGTCCGCCCAACCTAACATAGAGTCCAAAACCAAAATTTTGCCTTAAACCCCCTGTGACCCCCCGCCCCCCCCACTACACAATTGACGCAACGAAGGGGGGGCTCTGGCCCCCCTCTAACCCCCCGGTTAACTACATGGGCTAGTCGTGGAAAGAATATAACACAACCCAACAAGTGTTATATTCACAGAAGGTCAAGCTCTACCCATGCCACCTTCAAACAATGGACCAGATCAAGGTATACAAAGACCACTCCTTTAACTAGCCTAGAGAAAGAAATTGCATGAAAAGAGAGATTTCTACTCTATTTGTAGGAATGAAAACATTACTCTAATTGAAAAAATGAAAGTACTATTCATCAGAATGCCAAGACTAGATCTAGTTGCAAGAAAACTATGTTATTTTCATAAATGAAAAGTGTTATTCTACTTGCAGATTGTAAATCAATACCCTATTTCAAAAATGTGGATTATGAAAAAGGAAATTTGATCTTTCCAACAACAATGCATGTGACTAAAATCATAAGAAAGCATAAATTGAAGAATCATATCTAATCTACTTTGCATTGGTGAATCATCCTTTTTATCAGTGTGTTCAATGAAATTTAGCCTTAGTAACAGAATCCATGTTCATTTCATAAGAAAACATTAATTTCTATTCAAATGTGGAAACTTGTCTTATAATTCTAATTGCATATTTGTACTTGTAGTGAAGGAAAGGTGTGTCTAGAGTGGTCTTTGGTCCTCCCTAGTCATGGATTCAGAGCTTGTGGGTCATTATTTAGTCCCAAGGGGGAAAAATCAAGCTCCTAGAGAAAATCTGGTCAAGTTTGGGTAATGCTACAAGATGTTACAGGACTGCTACAGGATGCTACAGGATTTCCCTATTTTGCTACATGATTGGATTTGTGAGCATCATGAAGGTATAAAAAGTGTTTTCTGTAGAATTACAGACTGTAGATAACAGATTATGCAATATACTAAAGCAAGACACCAGATCTACTTTTGCAACAAACTTGTGGAAGCTTAATCGATTTTGAGCAATATCAAATAGAACACATATAAATGAGAATGAGAAAGAAATCACACATGAACACAGAAGAATACTATGGGTAAATCCTTAGCTAAAATCCTCGATCTCTCTATTATCATACAAGTGGAAATATGTTTGGATTACACAAAGCTTTAGCTCACAAGCTATCATGCTCTCAGTACAATCCAACAATATAGCTCACAGAATGAATGGACACAAGATATGCCTTCCCTCAGCCCTCTAAGCCTCTTATTTCCTTGCGCAGTTTCTCTTGGGGTCCAATGCTACCACCTGTGTGAATTGGCCTCATCACACACTCATCAAACTCAAAAGTAACTGCGCAATCTCCAAGGAATGAATTCCTTCTGCATGCAAGAGATATCCTCCATGGAATATTCCTGCAACTGATAGTACATTGTCCCATCATCTGATCTCAATTGGGTCTCTAACTGAACTGACATGCATGAGTTATTTATGAGAGAATATTCAGTTATCTGAAGTGCAACAGTTACATGCATGCATGCATTAACTAATTGAACTCACAATTGGTTCAACAAACTATTTGAATTAATCTAACTGGACTTAACTCAGTTAACTGAGCTAACTAATTACAACTCAAAGTACAACTCATCCTAATCTCCTTTAATCAAGGGATAACTTCCTCAATCAATGAAGAAATTGTTGCATTGTCTTCACATAGACTTCATGTTTGATTTCCTACAACTAATTAACTGAAGATGAATTAATTAATTATTTTACAAACAATTGCTAAGATCAAATTCAAATTTTAATTCTAAATTTTAGTTCAAGGACTAACTAAAATTGGAATGTATCTCGAAATGCTATTTATAGCAGTGCTATTTTTAGAACTTCTATTTTTAGAATTTCTTCTTGTTATTTTCAACACTCCCTCTCAACAAGAAAGGGATTATCAATCACCCCAATCTTGTCTCTGTGGAACTCGAACTTGCATTTTGACAATGCCTTAGTTAAAATATCTACATCCTATTCCTCGATCAAAACATACAACAACAGGATGATCCTCTTCACCACACAGTCTTGAAGATGATGGTGTTGGATATTGATGTGCTTGGACCTGTCATGAAATACTGGATTCTCAGAGAGTTTGATACAACTCTGATTATCACAGTAGATCATAGTTGGATCCATCCTCTGACCAAACAATCCCACTAGAATCTTCCACATCCAAATGGCCTCGCATGCTACCTGACTGGAAACCATGTATTTAGCCTCTGTTGAGCTAAGTGCAACTGAACTCTGTTTCTTGTTGTACCAGGAAACTGCAGCTGAACCAAGGTTGAATATTCCTCCAGAAGTGCTCTTCCAGTCTGATGGACTCCCTACCTAATATGCATCCGTGAAGCCCTGAAGCTTCACTGCCTCTGTTCATCTGTACCACAATCCATACTGAGATGTGCCTCTAAGGTATCTCAGCACATGCTTCGCTACTTTCCAAAATAGCTTGGTAGGCTGAACCATAGCTTGACTCAGTTGGTTCACTGCAAAGCATAAGTTTGGTCGTGTTTTCACTAGATACATAGGTGAACCCACAAGCTACCGATAAATAGTAGCAACTACTACCTCACCTGAAGTAGCATTGTCCTTCCTCTAGTTACTAGCTAGATGAGTCTGCATGGGCTTGCACTTCTCCATGTGGAAGCGCCTGAGTATCTCATTGGCATACTTTCCTTGAGACACAAATACTTCCCCATCTTTCTGCCACAATTCCATGCCTAGAAAGTAGTGCATAAGACCCATGTCTTTCATCTCGAACTCTCCTGCAAGGTCCTTCTTGCAAGACTTGATCAATTGATGATCACTTGTCAAAATCAGATCATCCACATAAAGAACAATGATCAATGGCTTACCTTCTACCATGATGTGGTAAAGGTTTTCATCTGCTGCACTCTTGGTGAAGCTCAACCTGGTGAAATAGTTGTCGATCCTGGTGTACCAAGCATGTGGTGCTTGCTTCAGCCTATACAAAGCCCTCTTGAGTCGGCACACATGTGACTCATGATCGAAGGTCTCAAAACCTTCCAGCTGCTCAATGTACACCTCTTCCTCAATCTTCCCATTGAGGAACGTTGTCTTCACATCCATCTGATGGATCTTCCAACCCATCTGAGCTGACAGTGCCAACATCAATCTAATAGATGAGTACCTTGCTATAGGAGAAAAGGTCTCATTGTAGTCGATCCCATTGACTTGTGAGAAACCACGGGCAACAAACCTTGCCTTATGTTTCTCAACACTGCCATTATCTACCTACTTTACCTTGTAAAGCCATCTAGAACTCACCACTAACTTGTCCTGAGGTCTTGGGACAACATCCCACACACTATTCTGAATGATAGAGTTGTACTCCTCTACCATTTCATCAACCCAGACTGGTTTCCGCACTGCCTCCTCGAATGAAGAAGGTTTGGACTCTACACACTTCCCAAACAGGGCCATGTAACCAGTGTACCACTTGGGTGACCTCCTCTGTCTGCGCTGAGAAGATGGTTGTCCCACATTCTCTCATGCATCCATCATCAACCTATCAGCTTCTACTAATCGTTGTTGTTCTGATATAGATCTTTCAGTGTTTTCCACATTGAAAACGGTGTTTCCTTCCCATGTAGACTCGAGACTATGTGGTCTCCAACTCCCTCCAGAAGGATTCTCCTCGCTCTAGCCACACATTTCTTCCATTCCACCAATTCTGTAGCATTAGCTGCTGCCGACTTGGGGCCTTCTTGATCAATGAATTTCTTTAGACCGTTGTCCTCTAATATTGCTTCCATGCGATCCTTCCAGGCTATATAATTCGAGCTACCATCAAGGGCATACTTGAGTCTTAAACTGTTGAACGGCATTAGTGAAATCTAATATGTGATAAGAATTCAAATTCTATAATCAAGAACTTGAAACTTCGAACTTCTCCCTTCTTTGTATATTGTTCTTCACTTTGATCACCTTTGCTCTGATACCATGTAGAATTTCAGACAGTAGATCAACAGATTATGCAATATACTAAAGCAAAATACCAGATCTACTTCTACAACAAACTTGCGAAAACTTAATCGATTTTGAGCAAGATCAAATAGAACAAATATAACTAAGAATGAGAAAGCAATCACACATGAACACAAAAGAATACTCTGGGGAAATTCTCAGCTAAAAACCCTGATCTTTGTACTATCATACAAGTGGAAATATTTCTCGATTACACAAATATTTAGCTCACAAGCTATCCTGCTCTCGGTACAATCCAACAATATAGCTCACCGACTGAATAGACACAAAATATGCCTTCCCTCAGCCCTCCAAGCCTCTTATTTCCTTGCGCAGTTTCTCTTGGGGTCCAATGTTGCCACCTGTGTGAATTGGCCTCATCACACACTCATCAAACTCAAAAGTAATTGCACAATATCCAAGGAATGAATTCCTTCTACATGCAAGAGATATCCTCCATGGAATATTCCTGCAACTGATAGTACACTGTCCCATCATCTGATCTCAACTGGGTCTCTGACTGAACTGACATGCATGAGTTATTTATGAGAGAATATTCAGTTATCTGAAGTGCAGCAGTTACATGCATGCATGCATTAACTAACTGAACTCACAATTAGTTCAACAAACTATTTGAACTAATTTAACTGGACTTAACTCAGTTAATTTAGCTAACTAATTACAACTCAAAGTACAACTCATCCTAATCTCCTTTAATCTATGGGTAACTTCCTCAATCAATGTAGAAATTGTTGCATGTCTTCACATAGACTTCATGTTTGATTTCCTACAACTAATTAATTCAAGATGAATTAATTAATTATTTTACAAACAGCTGCTAAGATCAAATTCGAATTTTAATTCTCAATTTTAGTTCAAGGACTAACTAAAATTGGAATGTATCCCGAAATGCTATTTATAGCAGTGCTATTTTTAGCACTTCTATTTTTATGATTTCTTGTTCCTATTTTCAACATTTTGAAGGTGGAGAAAGGTAGATGGAGGTGTATTAAGGTTATGTGAGACATTTTCCAAGCTTAGCACCCCTGAGAGGCCCATCTTGCACAAAATAAAATTTTCACGGTGTCCTTCAATGACCCAAAAATGTAGTCTCAGTGGCAAAGTTTTTAGGGAAATGTGAGATGTCAAGGAAGAGGTTGATGATAACGAAATAGAGGTAGGATTAGTGTGCCAACCCTGTAAGCCACTAGTAGTACTTGCATACCAACAATGAATCCCTTCTTGTTCTTGAAAAGAGTGTCAAACTAATGATCAAATTACCACAAAACAAACTAAGCAAGAAAGGATGAGTCAAATTTTATGAAATCAAACTAAGATAGATTTTATTTCATTATGAACTAATTCACCTTACAAAATGCATCTAATCTACATACATGAAAACTTGATAGAGAAGATTTTAACTCCTAGATTACAAAAACAGAGTATGAAAGAGACAATGAACTGAAGCCTAGCAATTCACAAAGGCATGCAACCACATGTTTTTGGCTTGTTGATGTAGACTCCTCAACCACACTTCCTGAAAGACAGGTGGTAATCAAGCCTGCAACCACAATTTTTATCGAAAATAAACTTCTATGCAAACAAGGCAGGAAATGTTGCTACTAAATAATGCATAAATAAGATACATAAAGTGAGACTAGAGCCTCTAGGTTAGGCCCTAACCCAAGGGGACTCATCCATCTGCAACAAACTCAAATGTGAAGCAATAGTAGACCTTTCATTACATAAAAGGGAGTTCAAATACATCATGCAAATAAAAATGGAAATGATAGTCTTGAGCACTTAGATCTTATTAGCTCTCCTTACTCCGAAAGTTTGAATCCTAATGAGCTCTTGGGCTTGTTGATTATACAAAGATGATTGAGGGGAAGCCTCCTTGAAAATAGGGTTGCTTCCATCCAAAATCTCGAGAAAAGTGGATCTATCTCCCCTAGATCCTTGCAATTACTTGAGTTCATTGGCTGCCAGTAGACCTCAAGTTGTTGATGAGTGATTCTAGGGATCAAGTCGAGTTGAAGGAGAGTAAATGCAGGGGACAAGCCTCCTACATCTCCTCTAGATGCCTCCAATGTGCCTCTACATAGTAAATTCACTAAAAACTGCTCTTTTTCCTGCACATTAACCACATTAGGCCACAAAGTATGAAAAACACCCTTTAGTCTTCCTACTAAGCACATTATAGCCAAAGAGATGTTAATTAATGTGAGAAAAGAAGAATTTATAGGTTGGAGGATGGAAAAATGGCCTTATAATATACCTATTGATGGGACCCATAAAATACATTCACCTCTAAAGCCAAAAGTACTTGGCTAAGTTGACCAGAGGCGAATGTCCCAGGGAAATTATAGGATTGGACATATCTTCTCCTTAGAATTCAGAAGGACTTGGTTGCCAAAATTTCATCAAAACTATTTCCTCAAAATTATTTCTTTAAATTATTTCATCTAAATTACAAAAGGTAGTTAGAAGGTACAAATAAACCCTACTCTAGCAATTCCATGAATATGATATTGTATTCAAGTAATAAGAATAATATTTTATTTCATATAACAGCCTTCAATTTATCAATGTTTTCCATTTGTATGAAGCACATACTTTGATCAATTAGCCAATATCTTGTTCAATATGAGTTTCGGAGGTGTGGCGATAGAATTTATTTATAATAAGAGATGTATGTATTATATATAAATAAATAGAAACTCATTCTTTCAATTTTCATTGGGGATTAAGTTTGGGTTCTTCTTATAGTCTTCGTTCCTCCCGATGTATATTTTTCATGGGATATATATATATATATATATATATATATATATATATATATATATATATATATATATATATATATATATATATATATACTTTGATCAATTAGCCAATATCTTGTTCAATATGAGTTTCAGAGGTGTGGCAATAGAATTTATTTATAATAAGAGGTGTATGTATTATATATAAATAAATAAAAACTCATTCTTTCAATTTTCATTGGGGATTAAGTTTGGGTTCTTCTTATAGTCTTCGTTCCTCCCGATGTATATTTTTCATGGGATATATATATATACATACATATATATATATATATATATATATATATATATATATATATATATATATATATATATATATATATATATATATATATATATATATATATATTGCGCGTGGTTCACGGACACCTTCAGTGAACGGGTGGCGCTACGTCCACTGGAAAAATCTGGGCTTAACGCCCCACGGCCTACTGCAAGACCTGACCCCAAGAGCTTTCGGGAATCGATCCTGTGACCTCCCATTTGGCGAGGCCCTATCTTGACTGATTGAGCTAACCCTTGGTGCTTGGGAAATATTATATTTTTTTCATCGATAAAGACTAATTCTATTAAGTAAAATATAGTACAATCAAGAGAAGCAAGAGACCGTCAGACCGGAAATGATGGATCCATCAACCTCGGTCCTGGAGGAAAGATTCAATCTCAGAGCTACATCAAATAACTTGAGAGCAAAGACTGACTAACTAACTTTTACCCCACAGGGGCAGAAACTACAACACAATGTTTTTTCCCTTTCTTTTTGTTGACTTTTGTCCAGCCATCATGGGGAGAATGAGCTAAAACAACTTGAAGACTGGAATTCTCTATCTTCGGGAACTCCTTTTCTGATTCAGAGGAGGAAGTCTCATGGGCGCGTTTCTGGGAGATTGCTGTGACATGGGTGTGCCCCTTAGTATCCGTGGGCGGATCCATCGGCTGAGGCGCCTGGTCCGGTTCTGAATCGCTTTCCTCATCCTCCGAACTTGGGGAGCTAGAGCTCCCTGCTGGCGGCGGAGGACAGGGAGCCCAACGCTTGGGTTTGGTTTTTGCGAAGATGCCCTTTTTCGTTCTTGCTGTCAGCGATGGGCAGGAGTTCTGCAGGTGCCCTGTTAGGTGACAATGGCGGCATCGGAAGGCAGTGTTTTCGTAATCTAGAATCTGGGTCCAAACAGTGTCATTGATCTTGAGAATGATTTGCTCTGGCAGTCCCTTGCTTAAATCTAGCTCCACACATATTCTAGCATATGTATAGAGACCTTGCCGTTACCTCTCGTAATCTCCCATGAAGAAGCAACCCAAGGTGTTGCCTATTTTCCTGTATACTTCTGTGCGCCACAGGTGTATTGGGAGATTTGGAAGTCTGATCCAGACAGGGGCTTTAGTGATGACTGCAGAAGCTGGGTCAAAGTCTGGGAACCATGGAGTTAAGAAGAGGCCTGTTGAATCCATGAACCAAGGGCCTTCTTCTAAGGCCTTTTCGTAGTGCTCAGGATTATCGAACAGTACTATAAAATATCCCTTTGCACAGAAATAAACCTTGCAACGGTGCGTCCAGTTGTCATTGATCCAGTCCTAAAGATCCTTTGAGCGTGGCCAGAGCCCATTGAATTTGCAGATGATGGCCCTTTCAGCGAATTTTTGGGAGTCGTCTGCAAGGTCAGAGTAGGAGATCTCAACAGAGGGAACCTCCTCCAATTTGTCAACCAAAAAAGGCTTGGGTTTGGGAGGTTCAGGGGATGCGGGTATCTCAGAGCAGACTGCAGCTTTGTAGGAGTATGGAGGAGCAGAAGAGGATTGACCTGCAGCTCCACCTCTCAAGCGAAAGGAAAACACTAAAGAGCTGTTGTTTTTTATGCTGTAAAAAGAGAGAGGAAGAGGATCATCGAGTTGTTTACCTTGGAAAATAAGTCTCTGTAGGGCTGAGGGGATCCCAAGTCTGTGCTCCAGATTTGCTTTGAGGTTCTGCACCAGATCTGTAGGGTTTACCCATTGCAGAATGGTCTTGCCAAAGATCTGTGCGAGAGGAATTTTCAAAAGAATTCTGGAGTAGCAAGGGGCCAGAATTTTTTGAGTCTCCCATATTTTGACGCAAAGGAGGCAGGAGGAGAGAATAAATCTTCTGCCTAAGGTATCTTTTGCTCCAACTCGGATCCGCTGCAAAGGGAAGAGCGACTGATCTGTAGAGAGGCCCCTGATCAGAGGCGGGGCCAGAGTTGCCATGGCTATGCGAGCCTGTGCTCAACGCATGGAATTTCGCCTCTTCCTTCGGCTCAACCTCCGCTTGGAGCTTCAACTCAGGTTCGCGCCTCCAATAGATCCTGAATCGAGCCTCCCTTTCAGCAGCAAGTCCGCGCAGAGGCCAAGTGGCAGCCGAGGACAAGGAGGCGACGGTGGCGGCAGCTTCGCAGTTAGGGTTCGGTTCCGGCTTCGGATCTCTGCTCAATGCCTGCTTCTCAAGTGATGAGGAATGCTCCAGCCTTCTGGTCTGGATTGGATCTTCCCCTTCAACGGCAGAGAGTCGGGGCCAAATGGAGGCCGAGGGCGCTGAGGCGGTGGCGGCTGTAGGGTTCATCTTCAAGAGCTCTGTTCCAGCTATCTTCTCTAAAAAATTCTCTCTCTCTTGGGAAATATTATATTATCATAGTTCCTCTTGACATATATTTTTCATTGGAAATATTGAATTACATAAAAATTTTAGTTTTATGGATTCTAGTATCAAGTTTTATGCATCCAAGTTTGGAGTTCTGTAATTTCAGTTAACTCCTTTCACATTCAAACCAAGATCAATTAAATATTTTGACATTCAATATGTTTCCACTGCCTTCACTGCCTACACAACATCCCATCATCAACCACCACCTATACAATCACCAAGCAAATTTCAGCATAAAATTAACCTCCTAGGAATAATAATAAAATAAGAGTTACGAATTTTGGAAGGAAAAGAAGAAAACTATTTTTTTAATTGTATTTTTGGCTTATCTCTTTATAGTTTACTCAAATTTCAAGTGTAGATACTCGTTGGATGCGGAATATTAAATTCCACATCCAATGAGTACCCTTTATACATACTTCTCAGAAGATACACATTGAAAAAAAAAAAAAAACATATTTTTTTAATGTATTTTCATTTTTTATCAATGTAGGTTTTCTCAAAAGTATGCATAATGGGTACTCGTTGGATGTGGAATTTAATTTTGCATCCAATGAGTGTCTCCACTTTAAATTTAAATAAACCTAAAAATAAATAATAATAAATAAATAAAAATCTTCATTTTCTTCTAAAATATTTATATGTACTTCATTTTAAATTTAAAGAATTTTGATTGGTTTACATATTATAGCATGAAAATTTCATGGGAACCTTTAGGCTAAAATTTCCTCTAATAGGCTATTCATACCACTAATCAACTTACTCGAGGCTTGATCTACCTTGACTTACACAGTAATTCGAGAGGCATTCAAAGGTCCAATTATAAACAAATGTGCAAATTGAGGTCTCCGCTTTGCTCTTACCTTCTTTGTTATTGTTTATGCCCATATCTTTGTTCCTTGTAGATGTGTTGTTATCTTTACTTCCACTACTACAAGATATGGATTTGGTTCTTTAATATTTGTGTGTCGATGTGGAATAAAACCACTAGTGAAACTGCCAATGGTACTAGCTTTCTTGTTGGTATTATTGGATGCCACTAGTGTCTATGTTGATGGTACTTTTAATGGATCTATTGTTTAATCCATTTTGCTAAATTGTTCGAATATTTTTCTTACCCAATACCAAAAACTAATTAACACTCCAGACCACTAAACTAACTAGAATGATTATACCATAAGACCAGAAATATACAAACAATATATTAAAGAACTATATGGCTCTTTTACCAATCAATTCTAAAAATTATTGTAGGAATTTACTGCTTCCAAATTCTGAGAAATTATTATCGAGATGTAGGCCTATCAATTGTGGTATGGCTATTTCTTAATCTTATGCAACCATAGAGAATATTAACATCATAAGAAATAACATTTTGTATGAAATATAGAACAACTTCAATTTATGGATACTTATTAATTACTATTATGGATTTAACAGTAGCAACAAAAAAATAAACAAAATAATGATGAGTGGTGGATGGATTAATTTCCTTTCCTGCTGACACAAGTATTATTACATACTATGCTTGGCCTGCATAAGAAACCTACCTATGAAAGTGCAATGGATATCCTCTCTACTTTTGCACAATTTCTCCAATGCACATTCATTCTTCAACACCTTCACCTTATGGCCCCAACACCAAGAATCCCATCATTACATTATTGGATGAGGCCATCAAGACTAAACCTCTAAAAGTATTCTCCTCCAATCCCTAGAACAAGTGATCATCAGTTTTTCCCAGAGTAGACTCCCACCATGCTTTCTATCAACATCTTCTCATTCTCTCAATAAATCTCCATGTCCCATGTAGGTTTCCAAAACGGATGGTAAATTATCTCAAATGTCAGAAATGGCATAAATAAATTTTCTCTGATTTCTTAATCATTTGTCTAACAATTCCCCACCCTCCGAGTGCCCAAAGAGCCTCGAGATTTAGAGCTCTCATTTTTTCACATACGGGACAACCTCTCTGCCTCGAGAAATGGGACTTTGATTTCCATATCAAATGTCAATATTCCTCATGCCTTTCGATCCTAGGAGGAGATGAGTTGGTTATGGTATATGATTTGTAAGTTAGTGCAGCTTGATTGGTTGTCATGCTCTTGATGGTAGTCCTTGCAACTACCCGTGGTGATCAATCTATGGTTGAATCTGATAATGGGATCATTCAAAAATCCGTTGACATTGCTAACTGGATTGTTCATCAATGTCCCTATCATGTTACATAATTTATTTTCATCTTCTACTACTTGAATGGCCTTATCTTCATTCTCACATAATCAAATATAAGAACTCTAAAGATGTACGAAATTTGATCATTAATACAGCAATTCTCCATGGAATGTATAATTAATCAATAGAGTATACATTATGTACTCACAATTTGAAGCACTTTTCTTGACATTGAAAATCGTAATGGGTTGGTAGAAGACTCCAGTGTCATCCTGTTACACGTCATTTTGTCACCATGAAACTTGACTGGTAAAATGGATCTCTCATCATCCATAAACATGTTCCATTGCACTACCTTAGAAGTCAAACAATAAAAAACCCTTGAAGAAGATGTGAATTTTGGGTAAAATGGATTTTATAACTCGTTAAGTATGACCTGCACACTTTTCCTAGTCAATTTCCATGCTTATGTAGTTTCTATCCCTGAAATCTGCATAGAACTGTGCTTTGTCTTCCACTATAGACTGAGCAGTCAATTCAACGAAAAATAAAAATTAAAAGTGAATTCCAAAGGCATAGTTGGGCGAAGATATCCCAACTGGAAGCTTCTGAGATCATTTCTATTCGAGCCATACCCCTCAGGTCATGGAGCTAATTCCCTTTCATCAAGGAACCCTAATCCCCCAATTAGAGGATCTCATCATTCTCTTTTGGATTTGAAACTTCTTTCTCTTGGTCTATAAATTGACTATAGGTTAAAGGGATTAGATATTTCAGAGAAGACACACTTATGCTATTGGATTTAGATTGGAAAGCTTACCATCTAAGGAGAGGGTTGGAGGCATTTTGGAGGAACCTCATGACATCAAGGCAAAAGTTGTAAGGCTCTTCTTTATCCTTGAATTAATACAAATGAATCATTTTTTCCATTGTATTATCTAACTGAAATGATGAATGATTTGTCTCTTTTGATATTCATTAAGATAATTTCAATTTATAATCTCCTTGATCATTAGATTTAGCTTGTTTGAATTGTTATGTTGCATATGTCTTTGATATTTCTTATGTCTGTGGTTGCAAGTCTTTTTGACAAGGAAGAAGCTACATCGAGATAGAGCAAGAATCTTCATCAAGCATTTCGCAAATAGGTAAGAGGCTTATTCTTCTTCTCTTATATTTACAATTCAAATGAAGTAAGCTTAGGAAAAGAGTTATTCAATTGTTTGTTTGGTTCTAGTTTCCTTTAGGATCTAGGGAGATCGCTCTTTTTAGAAAGAGGGATTTATCCGCCTAACACATCCTCCAAGCGCAAGGAAATGGAACGCTTGAACATGGGCTGCAAAGTGAAGCTAATCTTGGATATGGCTCAAAAAAATTCCAGCACGAATATAGTGGCCTTGAGATATTCATCCTTCTCTATCAATTTAATAGCCTTTGCATGCCTCTCAGATGTGGGCATAGAGATAACCAAGCGCATGCCCACAACATATTCATTGGTGGCAAAACCCTTGCCTACAAGGTCATTGCCATGGGCATCAGTGCTCACATACCCGGGGAGGATGTAGCCAACAGGAAGTAGGTGAATTCAAGTAGGCATCTCCCAAGAGGCATCCTATGTCGATTGCAGATTCACTCTTCTCCTCACTATATAATTCTGAGATATTCTCCAAAATATATAATCCAAAAAAGTTTAGAATCTCATAAACCCATCCAATATCACGTAAATAGTTGAAAGCACATGCAAGTGGATTATCCATTCACTGTATGTATACACACATGCTGGGTGTTAGAATTAGGAACTCTTAAAAAGATGCATGTTCATGAAGTGACACATCCCCACTACCCCACGATCACCATTTGCTTATATGTGGTAGTCCATGCCGACATATCCAAGGGGAGTCACAAAGAAAATAAAGTGTATTATTTGCATCTTTCACTTTGATAGAGAATCCAGGGACTCATACCACTCTCCTTAAGATGGAACACTCATGGAAAGCAATGTTATTTTCTATGATTGCTTGGTAGAGCTTTGATCTATGCCCTTACCAGAGCAAAACATCCCAATTTCAGTGAAACCATCAAAGAATTCATATCATATGCAAGGGCCATTGAGCAATATCAAATTAGTTGACATTGCAAACCATTTCGGCATGCTATATCTAAGTGCGTAACTTTTGAGGTTCTAATTTTTATAAAAATCCTCTTCTTGTAATGGTCTATACACAATATCTCATGTTATCCTTATATCGGGAGATAATTCCAAATAATACTAGTTCTTTCCAAGTATTTCCTCATTTAATATTCGGATCTCTTTTCAAATCTGTTTTGAATTTTTATTTATCCTTTATTTTCAAAACTGTGTTGAATTTTTCTTAGTCATTCCTGTTTAGATTTTATGTTTCACTAGCCCTCGTCATGTTTTTCTTTATTATATTTTATTATATTTTTTTTGTGATTTATCCAAAGGTTTAGGATAGTTAAAGTCACCAGTCATCCATATCATCGCTTATTATTCAAAAATTTACTTTATTCTAGATATGATTACAATGCTAACAACTTCATCTTACTAAAAATGAATTCCCTATTGTCATCGGTGCAGTGTGACCCTTAGAAATTATAGAGTCTCTTCTTGTGCGAGATCAGTTCATCGAGGTAACAAGTTCATTGGCTCTGTTATTGTTTATGAAATTTTGTTGATGGTATCTCAATCAAGATTTCACAAACTCATTAAGTGTGACCCTCAGAAATTGCAGAGTCTCTTCCCGTGTGAGATCAGTTCATCGTGGTAACATTTTATTTTATTTTACAGTACGAAAAAAGCTTGATATATATTATATTGATAATAGATATACATGTGGCATATTTATCAGATGCCATTTTGGGCAAAAAAACAATATGTAGAGCCCATGATTTTCAATAGTTTACTGTGACCTTGAAAAAAGGTCGAAAGTCATGTACATCAAGTAAATATAGATAACATAATATGCATGACATAGTTATATGATGATAATGACAGAAAAGAGCATATATCAGCAGCAAAATTCTATGGAGTAGACAAAAACATCAGTTGTAGTTGTGTTGTTGACTTGCATTCCTATTGTAATAGATAGTCCCCCCTCTAGAGAAACATGTAGCAATGGAAGGACTTGTGACATTTGAAACTAATCCAAAGGAGAAAAAGTTGTATCAATATAAACACAGCTTGGTTAGCAGAGAAATGAAAATTTTTTTTTTTTGTTATGACACCATCTAACAAGGAGGCTCAAGAAAGTCCCTCGTAGAGGACACTATTTTTTCTCAGTGGCCAGGCAGTCAACTTCAAAATTTTCAAAAAAGAGCATTTATGCATCCATGCAAAAACTAACACAACAATTATAATAACAATTGATCAACCTTTTTAGGAAACTTGTTGAGTGTTGATTCTCCCAAAGAGATGTCATGGGAAAATTATACATTATAAACTTATATAACAAAAATTTACACAAAATAAAGACTTTGAGAGGCTTGCATAGAGAAGGTTAACCTGGGTTTGGAAGGTTCTTCATGTCATATGTGATCTGCTCCCATGTAATCTCTAGATACCATTGGTCAATGCTTCCTGTAATCCTTTTTTTGATATTCTGTTTGCATCCTTGTTAAATCATCTTCCAATGTGTTGGATTGTGTATATGTCTTGAGATTTCCATAAAAGTTCGATTCCTTCCATCCATCCTTGTAGTTTTGGATTGTTGATGGATGCCTTCCCTAAAAATTGGTCAATTATGATTCATGAATCACCATAAATATGTAGCACAGGGTAGCCAAGGAAACTGTTGAACCATAGGAGTCCCTAGAGAGCTACAGCTTCAGCGTTGGTATTAGTACCAATACAACAATTCCAGTGCATCCTTTATGTCAAGTCAACGTTTATTGCAATAAAAAATCCACATGCACAGTTGTTTCCTTGCACGACCCCATCAAAAAAACCCACAGGATAAGAGAATTGTAAGTCATTCCTCATTTTAGATTCCTCTTTAGAGCATAATGGTTGTGCAAAATAAAAATAAAGATTTGTGATAATTTTTTCAATTATTATAGAGAAATCATCTCTACTATTTTGGAAGATGCTTCTATTTCTCCATTTCCAGATTTCCTAGAAAAGGAAAAGAGGAATAATTCGCCAGGCAGGTTTCTAAGTGCTCCACCATTCCAAAGAATCTCTAATACAAGTGTGTTGAATACAAGGGAAGCTAATGAGGGAAGAAATTTTTTCCAAACCCAAGTAGTGAGGACGCATTGTAAAAAAATGTGGTCATTTTCTTCTGAGTGGTTTTTGAATATGCAGCATATGCCCCGCCCATACCAATTCCTTTTTTGCAAGTTTTCCCAAACAAGGTTTATATTATGGTAAACAAGCCAGCTGAAGATTATCACTTTGTTTGGAGCTTTTGTTTTCCAGAATGCATAAAGGGTATGGTTGTCCTCTTTCCTCGCAACATTTTTTTTGTTAATATTTGGTAGGCATCTACTACAACTATGTTGTTAGAAAGCATTTTTCTAGACCATATAATTTTATCATGGGTCCCTGATCAACATATGCCTAGTTGTTTCATAGTTGTGATGATTTGAATCCATTCTTCTTGCAAGTGACCGGTTAATCCCAGTTCATAAGCATTTTTCCAGATGGGGAGATTTCCCTGCCAACCATTTATGACTTGGCCCCAAAAAAAGAAACCATGATCATTTAGGAGCTATGTGATATTGTCTGAGATGGAGAGGTTTGGTTCAGCACCCAGAATTGGGTCAAAACCAATCAGGATATGATTTACAGTCTGGAATTTCCATGTCAGTAGTTGAATTGTGTTTCTCAATTTTTAGGAAACTTGACTAGATTGTTGAACCTTGTTTTTTCCCAATTGAACCAAAACGGTACCAAAAAATGAAATCTTTGTTTTTTAGATATTTGTGTTGTATAATATTACTCCAATTACTTGCTCCAAATAAACCCCTCCAGAGCGATTTGATGAGTAAAGCCTCGCCGAAACAACGAAGGTCTAAAATTCCCCATCCACCCATGTCTTTTGGAAGAGTTATATTTGACAGCTTGGTCAGATGGAATTTTTTCCTACTGTGTGCACCCGCCCAAATGAAATTTTCCATGAGATGGTTTATATCATTTATAATGGAGGAAGAAATATGAAAAATATGTGCCCAATATACTCCCAGCTGTGTTAGAACGGTTTGTGACAGAATGGCCCTACCCCCTATGGATAGACATCTAAATTCCAATCCATAAATTCTTTTATAGAAATTTTCAGTGAGCCATTTCCAATCAGATATTCTATAAAATGATGGTTTAAGTCCATACCCTAAATACTTCAAACCATTTTGCATAGGTTTGTCTGCAATTCCAAATAAGTTTTTTTATATATGTTATAGTTATCATATCAGATTGACTATAATAAAGAATTGATTGTTGGAATTCATGCACATTCCCGAAGCATTTGAAAATCTTATGAAAATATTAAAAGGATAATACCAAGAGAAATGGCATAACATACCCATTATGAGGATGCCATCAGCAAAGAGGTTGTGTGAGATGTTAATATTGTTGCCCAGCTTCAGTTATTTGAAATGCCCTTCTATCACCACTCTTTTGATATCGCTATTTTGATATGAATACTCAGACAATCTATTACCAGTATGAATAATAATGGAGATAAAGAGCATCCCTAAAAAAAACCTCTTTCCTGTTGAGAATGCAACAAGATGATGGAGCTTAGTGGAAAGGAGTCGCCTTCACTAAGTGGGCCCGCAGGCAAAGTATGGCGCAAAGTCTATTTTTAGACTATGTCTATTTTTAGACATATGGATCATGGTCTATGAGTTGAAGTATGCTATTTGTGGATGATTGGTCATGTTGGGAAAAATAGATGGACTTCTATTTTTGGTTTATAGTGGAGTGATCCAAGTCTGTTTTTAGACTGCCAGGCTAAAAATAGAAACAGTCGAATATTATTAGCTCATAATAATATTTGGACTATAAACATTATCTTATCCTCTTGGAGCACTTCAGTTTGAGCTACAGATGTGGCACATGCTGCTGTCAGAAGGAAATACACTTTCTTTGTGGGTCAGTTGAGCTATTGCATGCAGGACTTTAATTAGAACTCAAGCAGTTGAGTTTGGTGGAGTTGGATGTGGAGTTGATGGAGTTGTGTTCAGTTTGACTTGGTTAAACTAGTTGTACTTAGTCTAACTGAAAATAGACTAGTGATGAGTTGTGTGAATTAATTATTAATTAATTCACTAATTATTAACTCATAAAGAAACTAAAGAATAAATCAGTCAACTCAGTTGCATGTCAGTGCATGTACAGTTCAGTGGAGACAAGTGTTAGAGGTTGAGATTGATATCAGTTGTGACTATAGTTGTGCATGAGATCTTGCACAATCAATGGATTGAGTATGCCCATGAGGATTGCGCAGTATATGCCCAATGAAATAGCCTGTGCTCATGTGATTTTCACTTGGTATTGTGCAATAGAGGCGAGCAAAGCAGCGGAGGAGATTTGAACCTGTGACTTGTTTGGATCTAAGCTAGTTTTGTGTGTAACAGGTGGAGATAGTGCTGGATACTTGTGAGGAGTATTGTA
The DNA here is from genome assembly GCA_031772625.1 of Pinus tabuliformis. Classification (NCBI taxonomy): domain Eukaryota; kingdom Viridiplantae; phylum Streptophyta; class Pinopsida; order Pinales; family Pinaceae; genus Pinus; species Pinus tabuliformis. The sequence goes on along the minus strand of CM062808.1, from coordinate 450,660,276 downwards.
CTATGTATTGTTACATGTTCTCAATCATTATAATATACATATAGTGTGGGGTTTTCAGCTGTAAGCTTTCCCCGGGTTACATATTGTGTTAATGTGTGCATGTGATTGATGTTTCATTGTTTTTAATGCTGCTAAATTGATGATCAACGTAGAGGAGGTTATGTATTATGCATGTATTCCGCAATACTTTATAATCGGGATAATCTCTGTGAATAAGTGTTTATTATTCAAAATTTCTACATGGTATCAGAGTTGTTGATCATCAGCTCTATTATTCAGAAAGTGTTTACATCTTATTTCTTCAGGCAGAGTCTGTAATCGGGCCAGGTAGCCTCTGGATTCATCCTTCCTTTGGAAGGTGAGATATTTGGTAAAAGCCCATACAGTCAATCTTTGTACAAGAAATACTTTGTTCTCACAAATTCTAGATCAGAGGCGGTTGAGTTTGGAGGTGGTGGAATTCGAATTTGCAGCAGTGTTTTCTTGGTATCAACGTGGAAATGTCTTTCAACGGATTGCGATTGGAGTATGCTCTTGAGGGTAGCTCGAACTATATTGCATGGAAGGACAGGATGGAGGCAATGTTGGATGATAATGGGCTGAAGGAGTTCATAGAGGCTGAGGTCCCAAAGCCTACTGATACTGCGCAAGTTGATGCTTGGCAAAAGAAGACAGCAAAGTCTTGAAGGATTTTGTTGGAGGGCGTGAAGGATCACATTGTGTCCATCCTGCATGGAAAGGATTCTCCATACTTGATGTGGAAAGCATTGATAGATCTATTCCAAAGCAAGAGCGATCAGAGGAATCTAGCGCTCAAGGATAAACTCAGAAACATCAAATGTGAGAAGGGAGACAGTATGCCCAAGTATCTCTCGAAGTTCACTCAGTGCAGAGATGAGCTGGGAAGTGTGGGGGTGACTGTCGATGATGAGGACTTGGTGAGCTTGGCTCTCCTTGGTCTTCCGAAGAGTTGGCATTCCTATCAAGACTCTGTCAATGATCGGGAGAAATTTCCAGGATGGGAGAGACTTTGGTCAGATCTTGTGCAGGAGGAGATCAGGCAGAATACCAGGGATGGATCTTCATCAAAGGGAACTGATGAAGAAAATTGCACTTTGGCTGCCAAAGCAAAGAAGGGGAAGAGAAAGAAAGCTTCTCAGTCTGGTGCGAAAGGCAAGAAGCAGGACATGTCCAAGGTGAAGTGCTTTCACTGTCACCAGCACAGACACTATGCCACTAATTGTCCGCAGAAGAAGAAGAACAAGCAAGCTGCTGGATCTACAGTAGGAGAGGCTCTAGCCTTGCAGTTTGAGCTTCATTTTTCATTGATCGCATGCTTGGTTTCAAGTGTGATGGGATCGGTGTGGTTCTTGGACAGTGGTGCGTCTTTTCACATGACAGGAGATCTAGATTTGTTTTCTGATCTGGAGGACAAAGATCTTGGAGTGCACATCGAGATGGGTGATGATGGTAGATACAGTGCGACCGATATCAGTACCATTTCCTTTGAGAGGGAGTCTAGTAAACCCTTCGTATTGAAGGAAGTGATGCATGTTCCAGGATTGAAGAAGAATCTTATCTATGTGGAAATGTTAGAAGACAAGGGATATGATGTTGTTTTCGGCGAGGGAAAGGCTTTCTTGTGCAGCAAGACAACTGGAGAAACCCGAAAGATAGGGGTTCGAGTGAGGAACCTTTATCAGTTGCATGTAGATGGATGCGCAACAATGGCGTGCAAGGCAGAAGGATTGGTGAGCCGGGACGATGGCGAGCTATGGCACAGGAGATTGGGTCACCTTCACCATGGAGCCTTGAAGATACTGCAGCAGGTCACTACAAGGCTTCCTAAAGGCACTCTTACGTAGTCAGATCAGTGCAAGGGGTGTACTTTGGGAAAGTTTGTGAAAGCCACCTTTCATGAGAAGGATAGTCGCACCACGATGATCCTCGAGAGAATTCACACAGACATGTGTGGACCTTTCTCGGTAGCTTCGACAACAAAACACAGGTATTATGTGATCTTTGTTGATGATTTCTCTCGTAAGTGATAGATCTTCTTCATGCAGAACAAGAGCGAGACATACTCAAAGTTTTGTGAGTTCAAAGCACTGGTCGAGAGGGAGTCAGGGAAGAAAGTGAAGGCTCTTAGGAGCAACAATGGTGGTGAATACATCTCTGGCGAGTTCAAGGATTTCTGCAGTGTAGAAGGGATTCGAAGAGAGCTCATAGCTCCCCATAACCCACAGCAGAACGGGGTTGCTGAGCGGAAGAACAGAATGATCGTGGGTGTTGGACAGGTGATGTTGCATGATCAGGGCCTACCCCTTCACTTGTGGGCGGAAGCATGCAGTACTGCAGTATATGTGTAGAACCGTTGTCCTCACAGGATACTTGGCATGAGTACACCCGAGGAGGTTTATTCTGGTAAGAAGCCTGATATTTCTAATTTGAGGATTTTTGGTGCTAACGTTTACATGCAAGTGACGAAGGATGCCAGGAAGAAGTTGGAGTCGACCGCAGAGGTTGGGATATTTGTGGGCTACACTGATATGCCCCACAACTATCCTATGTATTTTCCAGACAGTGGCAAGACTGTTGTGCGATGGGAGCCACACTTGCATGCAGATGAGGAGCTATTAGTTCCTAAGGATGAGCTTCAGGATGTGGATTAGCCACGGTACGAAGTTCATGGAGTGGAAGAGACCACTCATGCAGCACCAACCATCAGAGGGCGAAAGTGCTTGACAAAAGCTGAGCGACTGGCTCAAGATGCAGAGAAAGTTATAAGACCACCTACAGCCCAATGCAGGCATAGACAGTCACCTGATCGGTACACTAGATACATGGCTCTTGTGAGCAAATGTGTTGTGACTGAGCCATCCTCTTTCGAGGAAGTTTTGGAGGATCCTGCATGGGTAGATGCCATGGTGGAAGAGTATGATTCGATTGTCAGAAATAGTGCATGGGAGATTGTTCCTAGACTGGAAGGGAAATCAGTGGTGGGTTCAAGATGGATCTATAAAGTTAAGCAGGCAACTGATGGGAGTGTGGAGAAGTACAAGGCAAGATTTGTTGCCCGAGGCTTTTCACAGAAAGAGGGGATTGATTATGAGGAGACCTTTGCACCTGTCACAAGGAATTCTTCCATATGGATGATTCTTGCTCTCTCAGTGTAGATGGGGTGGCACATTCATTAGATGGATGTGAAGACTGCGTTCCTCAACGAAGTCATTGAGGAGGAGGTGTACATTGAGCAACCTAGAGGTTTTGAAATCTTCAGCAGCGAGTCGCATGTGTGCAGGCTCAAGAGAGCATTGTATGGGCTGAAACAAGCACCATGTCCTTGGTACACACAGATAGACAGTTATTTCACCGGACTTGGATTCTCCAAGAGTGAGGCGGATCCTAACCTATACCAGATTGTGGTGGATGGTAAGTTGCTTATCATTGTACTTTATGTAGATGATTTGATTCTAACGGGTGATGAGTTGTTGATACTTTCATGCAAGGATGATCTTGCTAAGGAGTTTGAGATGAAGGACTTGGGCCTCCTTCATTATTTCCTGGGATTGGAAATCTGGCAGCGCAGTGATGGACTATTTGTTTCTCAGGGTAAGTATGCTCAGGAGATACTCGATAAGTTCAACATGCATGGCTGCAAGCCTGTTGATACTCCTCTTCCTGGAGGTTGGAGGAAGGAGGATGCCACTTCAGCAGAAGAAGTGGATGCCACTGTTTATCAACAATTGGTGGGGTCGCTTATGTATCTGGTCAATACACGACTCGATATATGCTATGTTGTTAACCAGCTTTCACAAGCTATGGTTAAGCTTACCAAGCTCTTCTGGAAGGCGGGCAAGCATGTATTGCGTTATCTTAGAGGCACATCGGGATATGGTTTGTGGTACAGACAGGAGGATGAGGTGAAGCTATGTGGCTTCACAGATGCAGATTGGGCAGGGAGCCCAATGGACAAAAAAAGCACATCAGGAGGGGTCTTCAATATCGGGTCGACATCCGTTTCTTGGTACAGCAGGAAGCAGAGATCTGTGGCACTCAGTTCAGCAAAGGCCGAGTATATGGCAGCAAGTTTGGTTGCATGCGAGGCTATATGGATGAGGAAGATCCTGGTCGGTTTGTTCGGTTCTCACTTGGAGCCTACTGTGATTTACTGTGATAACCAGAGTTACATTAAACTCTTGGCTAATCCTGTATTTCATGATAGATCTAAGAACATTGACATCAGGTACCATCATATCAGAGATTGTGTGCAGCGGAGAATCATGTTACTTTCATACATTCCAACGGAGGATCAGGATGCTGATATCTTGACGAAGGCGCTCACCAGGATCAGATTCGAATACCACTGAGGCAGGATAGGGGTTGCTGGTAATCCATATCTTGTTGAGAGGGAGCGTTGAGAATGCAAAAAGATGATGGAGCTTAGTGGAAAGGAGTCGCCTTCATTAAGTGGGCCCGCAGGCAAATTATGGCACAAAGTCTATTTTTAGACTATGTCTATTTTTAGACATATGGATCATGGTCTATGAGTTGCAGTGTGCTATTTGTGGATGATTGGTCATGTTGGGAAAAATAGATGGACTTCTATTTTTGGTTCACAGCCGAGTGATCCAAGTCTATTTTTAGACTACGAGGCTAAAAATAGAAACAGTCGAATATTATTAGCTCATAATAATATTTGGACTATAAACATTATCTTATCCTCTTGGAGCACTTCAGTTTGAGCTACAGATGTGGCACATGCAGTTGTCAGAAGGAAATACACTTTCTTTGTGGGTCAGTTGAGCTATTTCATGCAGGACTTCAGTTAGAACTCAAGCAGTTGATTTTGGTGGAGTTGGATGTGGAGTTGATGGAGTTGTGTTCAGTTTGACTTGGTTAAACTAGTTGTACTTAGTCTAACTGCAAATAGACTAGTGATGAGTTGTGTGAATTAATTATTAATTAATTCACTAATTATTAACTCATAAAGCAACTAAAGAATACATCAGTTAACTCAGTTGCATGTCAGTGCATGTACAGTTCAGTGGAGACAGGTGTTATAGGTTGAGATTGCTATCAGTTGTGACTATAGTTGTGCATGAGATCTTGCACAATCAATGGATTGAGTATGCCCATGAGGATTGCGCAGTATATGCCTAGTGAAATAGCTTGTGCTCACGTGATTTTCACTTGGTATTGTGCAATAGAGGCAGGCAAAGCAGCGGAGGAGATTTGAACCTGTGACTTGTTTAGATCTTAGCTACTTTTGTGTGTAACAGGTGGAGATAGTGCTGGTTATTTGTGAGGATTATTGTACTATGTATTATTACATGTTCTCAATCATTATAATATACAGATAGTGTGGGGTTTTCAGCTGTAAGCTTTCCCTGGGTTACATACTATGTTAATGTGTGCATGCGATTGATGTTTCATTGTTTTTAATGCTGCTAAATTGATGATCAACGTAGAGGAGGTTATGTATTATGCATGTATTCCGCAATAGTGTATAATCGGGATAATCTCTGTGAATAAGTGTTTATTATTCAAAAATTCTACATTTCGGACCAGAAGAATCTTGTTGGAAGACCGTTGATGATGATAGCATAATTTACATTTTCCACACATGCCATGATCCAGTTTATACACCTTGGCTGTAAACCGATCTTGCTGAGGATTAGTCTAAGGAATCCCCAATCCAAACAGTCATAAGCTTTACAGAGATCTACCTGCAGAATAGCTGCATCCATGTTCTTTGTGTGGATAGAGTGCATACTTTCCTGTGCATTTTCCACCACGTCGTGTATGATTCTCCCCAGAAGGAAACCATGTTGTTCAGGGGATATGAAAAGAGAAAGGGTATTGCGCAATCTCCCCGCAATAGTCTTTGATATGATTTTATATATGGCGTTGCAGATTGAGATGGGTCTGTAGTCCGAGAAGTTCTTAGCATATTTTTTTTTCGGAATCAGAGTGATGTATGTTGAGTAGATCTTTTGTTGAATATAGCCCATATTTATTGATTCTTCGATCATACCCAGCAGATCCATCTTGATAATTTCAAAGAAATGAGAAAACAGTTCAATAGTCCATCCATTAGGCCCGAGACTTTTGTCACATTTAAAAGACTTGAGAACCCCTAGCAGCTCTTCCTAGGAGACTTCCTTAAAAAAATCCTCATTTTTCTCCAGATCAAACATGTTGGAATAAGGTTCAATACCCCAGATCATATCTTCCACAAAGGCATCTTCATGCCTTCTATAAGAATTTTGAAAGTGGTTTACAGCAGCATCACTTATTTCTTCTTGTGTATAGAGTATTCCTCCATCCGTGTCAAATATTTTCCATATGGAATTTATATTCCGACGAAAATTTTGCATATGTGTGGAAGAATTTAGTGTTTCGATCTCCCTCATTTAACTAGAGAGCTCTGCTCTTTAGTCTCCATGTAGCTTCTTCCATCATTAGAATTTCCTTCTTTCTGTGTTCCAATTTTTTAATGTTGGCTCAGATATGATCTAGAAGGAAATGTGTGCACATGGAGACCTGAAGATAGTCCAGTTGTTCTTGGATTTTTACAAGTTCTTTTCTGTTGTCTCTAATTTTCTTTTTCTACCATAATTTTAGTGATCCTAGGAGGGAATCAAGTTTCTCCAGGATACTGATCATAGTAGAAGAACCCGTACTATTAATATTTCCCCAAGTGTCATGTACCATCTTATTGAAATCAAGGTCCTATAGTAATGTTCTATTGAATTTGAAAGGGCGCCCCAAGCTGGGTACTCTTTCTCTCCATTCTAGAGTGATAGGTCTATGATCTGATATAAAGTTGTTGATGGTATTTACTCAAACATCTCCCAAACGATCCAGTAATTGTTCATGTATGAGGAAGCGATCCAGTCTTTTAGCCACATATGCAAAGCCCGAGCGACCATTGTCCCATGTCAGAGAGATTTTGTAGGGATATATATCCACAAAATTGTTCATGATGATGGCATTTTGGATTTTCCCTACGAGAGGGTCAAGTTTCATCCAAGCTGATAGTGCAGTTTAGATCCCCTGCAATAATGAGGGTCTGTAGTTCCATTATGCCAGATGATATGAATTGGTCCCAGAATTCCCCTCTTTCTCTGTATGGGGCATATATATTTAAGATATTAACACAACCCAACATGCCACGGATATTTCCTTCCAGGAGAATACCTGCGAAGCATTTGAAAGCTTTAATGTTAACCCATCTCAGATTCCATAAGGCCACCAGACCTCTCAAGCATCTGAATGGAACCCCCCAATAATCCAATCTTTGTTGGAGAAATATGTCACCTCAATGTAGCTCAATGTGATCAGGGAAGCCCCCTCTGTAATCCTTTTTAATAAGGATCTAGGCGACCCTTTTGTCTTGTGCACCTAGGCAGCGTGGGTCCACGTATATAAATTTTCCAATGGCATTTCTGATGTCAGTAAGAGCATGTTTTGTCCATAATTCTAGAGGGAGTCCTGGTAATTTTACCCATACCAACTTGTTGGATGGGGTGTTCCGAAGGGGATTGTACCTAATGTACCAGTTATGGAGAGCCATAAAAAATTTCCCATGAATCCATGGAATAGCTATAATTTTCTCCAAATCTTCCTGACTAAGGAAGTGAAAACTGTACCATCCATTCAAAAGCCTAATGACCGTAGGCATGTACCCTAACATCGATTTCCATTTCTTCTCAATCCATTTACATGTATCAGAGTCTTCCATCTCTGAAAAGTACCATCTACCTACTAGGGCTCATTTTTGTAAACTAGTAATGCGGTCAACCAGAGTATCGTTGTCCAAAGCTAGTGCAGGAGTAGGAGGGGCAGTTTTAATGGAGCGATATTTGGAATGACGATGTGGTTGTACAATTCCACCAGCCAAAGAATCATGAGTCCTTTTCGTGACATCTGGCATGATACCGTTACCTAATATAGAGTGTCATGCATCAAGTGAACGTGGGTTGTTTTGGCTGACATGAATATCAGCACCAATTTGCTTGGATTCGGCCTCTACAGTGGCACAAATGAGTGTAGAGGTGGCAAAGATGTCTAATGGGTAATCCGCCATGATAATCAGACTTTTGAGAATATTATGTTGAGTAAGATGGCGATAACTAATAGCATATTTAAGTCACATATGGCCTAAAACGATATGGGAAGGATGTGAAATTAATGGGATTAGATGTGCATCCCTATTGGGATTGCCAATTCCAAAAAACCATACAGTTCAGAAGAGTGTAGGTACCAAGGCTTAAAGGGTATTTTGTGTTTGAACGTCGCCGTTGACAAACCTAATTTGGATTTATCTTATTAAAAAAACTGACAAAAGGAATGTAGTAGCAGATAATCCTGTTGTGGAAATAAATATGAGTCTAGTGAAGAGTGTGAGTGACACGTTTGTATCGAGTAGAAAAGATATAATTTGTCAGATGTGGAAGGAATCCATGCCGCCACTACGAAATTGAAAACCGACTGGGAGAAATGTGTCCGGGTGCCACCGATGACAACCCCAATTTGAAATTTTCTATTAAAAAACTGACAAAGGGAATGTGGCAGCAGATGTATCCTATTGTGGAGATAAATGCTAGTCTTGAGAAGAGTGTAGGTGACGCGTATGGAGCGAGTGAATTAAATGATTTTTGCTATCAAATGTGGACGAAATCCTACAACCGCCACCAAGAAATTGATGCTCGACTGAAAAAATTCTTAAACCGGTGAAACTTACAAGGGAGGCCGAAGGGAGGATGGTGAGCTATGGCGAGCCTCCTATGATGTAGGGAAAGATATGAAGAAAAGACTGGATTCCTACGTCATCCAGAGATGAAACAAGACAATGACATTCTGCACATACGATTGATTTTTAACTTACTGGAAAAATGACGAAAATTTAGCATCCAATGTTCAAACAGCAGCAGTAACAATAGTTACAGGCTAACCATACATTACAAAGCCAAATCCCACACTGTTTACAGGGTCTAGATACAATTATGAAATTGGATAGTTGGAGCCATGTCAGAAAATGCCAGTTGAACTGGTTTCTGGATGGGCAGAAATCCAAGAACTTGTTGGCATTATGGCACAGGTTTGGAGCTATGGCACAGGTGTTGTCCTTGATGGAAACTCTCTTTGGTGACAGATCTCAGTTCAGGCTTTCAGAATCAAGGAAAAGAAATATACGCAGGTTCATCTAGGCGAAGTCGAGTATACACGCGGGTTAGACGTTTCAAAGGCGCGTGTGCATATACACACACTTTCATGCAAGGAAAAGAGTGTATATGTTGGAGAACTTACCTTTGGTCCGTGGTAATTAGTCCTTGGTACTTGAACCTATGATTTTGGACCATGATACCTCGTCAGACGTGTTGATCCCAAGTATTGGGTACGTGGTATTGGTGTATTATGGTTTTGGACCATGGTATTGTGGAAGGCCTAAAACTATAAAAAAGGAAGGAGATCATGTGGCAAAGTATCATCTGAATTATTATTGAATATCTGATAAAGTGCTAGATCTGGAATACTGGAAATTGGGTTATGGTGTAGATCTAGATGAAGGAGGAACCTTAGCGCAAAGAGAAGGATAAGTTCTATTGATGGATCATAATTTTTAAGCTTGAATGATAGTATCTTTGTATGATTTTGATCTGCTATTTGTGGTGCTTGCTTGATCTATAAAACTAACAATCTGGGTTATTTATATCTGAAAGAGCGAATTATCCTGTATAGATCTGTACGCAGGTTCAGAGAAGCGAAGGCGCGTATATACGCAGGTTCATTGAAAGAAAACAACGTATACGCAGGTTGTTCCATACGCAGAAGCGTATGCACGCAGGTTTCAGGCTATTAAAGTAGCGTATATATTTTGAGTTGTGATCTTGCTGCTTCTGTTGCTGTAGTGTTCTGGGTTGAGATTTGGTGTGTGGTACTGTTACTGTGATCTGGGTACAGTCGTCAGAGAAATGTTTATGTTGATTCAATTTTGATTGGTGAAAAGGTGATTGGTTGATGCATAAATTCTTGATGTTTGATTGATGTTATTTGTGGATCCAGTTTGAAAATTTATGAAACGTGGTCCCTGAAAGAAAGAGAAGGTTGTAGCCTTCTGTAGGCCAGCACCTACGTACTAGCATCTTGGCTAGTGCAAGAGCTAAGGGGGTTGTAGCTCCCTTCCAACAGAAGCTAGAAAACGAGAGAGGGTTGTAGCTCTCTACAGGTTGCAGCCTGCATACTGGTAAAGGACTGCACCAGTACAATGTAAAAAGAAGTTTCTATTTAAAGAGAAGATAGAGACGTATTGCAGCAAGTGGTTTTCACCCACATTGGGTTTCCACCTTATATCTTGTGTTCTTGTGTGCGACTGTCTTTCTACTCTATTTTACTGGTTCTGGTTACTGGTTATTTGCTTCTGAATCATAGATTAACAATCAGCATCAGAAAGATAAAGTAAATTAAAAAGTTTGCATTATATACGTGGGTTTTCTTCTGCATAGTTGCGTATATACGTGGGTTTGATTAACTGAAGTAGCGTATATAATTTGATTTTGAAAAAGGAATTGACTTGATAATACTGATTCACCCCCCCTCTCAGTATTATTTCCAACAATTGGTTTCAGAGCAGGTTCTTCAGAAGAAGCTTGATCGCTTGAAGAAAGATCTTGCATCATGAGAAACTACAATCGGGAATCATCAATCAGGCCACCGATTTTTGATGGGACAAACTTAGTTTATTGGAAGGTAAGAGTTACTGCCTATCTTCAATCTCTTGGTACAGAAGTCTGGGATATCACAGATACAGGGTATACTTTTCCATCAGCAACTCCTACAGATCCGGCTGAGAAGAAGAAATATGAAACAAATGCAAAGGCAGTCAATACTCTATTAGGATGCCCCTATCTCAATCAGAATTTTTCAAGGTAATGTAGTTTAAATCTGCAAAAGAGATATGGGACAAGATTGTTCTGAGCTGTGAAGGAGATGATCAGGTAAAACGAGCAAAACTTCAAACCCTCAGGATTCAGTATGAAAATCTCAGGATGTATAATGATGAAAGTGTGGCTAACTATTTTCTTCGTGTAGATGCGATTGTTAATTGTATGAAAAATTTGGGTGAAGAAATAAAAGAGGTTGTTGTGGTTGAAAAAGTTCTAAGATCCTTTTCCCCTAGGTTTGAATCTAAAGTTTCTGCAATAGAATAAAAAGAGAATCTACAAAGCCTTAAAATGTCACAGCTGCATGGAATTCTAACTGCTTATGAAATGAGGAAAGGAGGTCCATCAGACAGGAGAGAAGCTGCCTTCAAGGCTTCAGGCAAAGGCGAGTAATACGAGTTAGGACACGTGTCAGAAGAAGAAGAAGAATCAAATTTTGTCAGAAATCTTCAACGGGGTACTAGACGGTTCTGAGGTAAGTTACCTTTCGAATGCTTTGCTTGTGGAAGAGTCGGTCACTATGCTACCAAATGTCCTCACAAGGATAAGATTGACAAAGGGAAGGAACCTGTTAGATAAAACAAGAAACAGAATGCAACTAAGAAAAGTTACTACACTCATGAAGACAATGATGGCCTATCAAATAGTGATGAACGAGGTAATGATTATAAACTTTTAATGGCTTTTGAAGATGATGATTACATGGATGCTATAGATGTGGATGACTTTTACGAAGAGATTTCTAGACTCAAGACATGTTTAGAAGAAAAGAATGTGATCATTGATACTCTGCAATTTCAACTTGATGAAAAAGAAAAATCTCTTGAGAAGTTAGAATGTGAAATTGTTGGCCTTAGAAAAGAAATTGAGAAAACAAAGGTTCTTAATCTTAAGTTTGTTAAAGGATCTGAAACTCTGGATGAGATTATCAATGTACAACGTTCTCCACTAATCAAGACAGGTCTAGGTTATAATGGAGAAACATCTCAAGCATCCACCTCAAAGAGTTATCTTGATGCAGCAAGGAGGAATGAGCAAAAGCCCAATGGAGATCATCATGTAAAGCAGGGACGAATTACATCAAGAACAAATAGAGACTACCAGGTAAACCAGGGGCAATCCATCTTAAGGGTGAACAAGAGCTACAACTAGCCACAGGTAAAAACTTCTCAATTTGCTTCAAGAATGGATGACAATAGAAATTACAATCATTTGGCTGGTAGATTTGATAATCGCAGAAGTTTCTTCAATGGCCAATGTTTCTCTTGCCATAACTTTGGTCACAAAGCAGCTCAATGTGTTGCCTATAAGACAATCATGATTAGAGAAGCTCAAAAACAAAGAAGTATGACCGGGATTACGAAAAGGACCTATAACAACTTTTCGGCCTTTGAAAATGAAATTGAATGTTCTATTTGTAATAACTTCGGTCATGAAGATTCTAAATGCAGGAGCAGGTTTGGGCAGACAAAGGAACAAGCCTCAAGCACCCGAACATGAAGAATAAAGGAACCACAACCAAAAAGATGTGGGATAGCTTTTTATGCAGAAGGACAGGAAAATCTATGGTACATCGACAACGGATGTTCGAAGCATATGACAGGTGATAAAGAAAAACTTGAATCATATACTGCTTTAGAAAAGGGTAAGAAAGTTTCTTTTGGAAATGATACCCCTGCAGCCATAAAAGGAAAAGGCACTGCTCAGTTGAAAGAAAAGGTCAAAGCTGGAAATGTTTTGTATGTTGATGGCTTGAAGCATAATCTACTAAGTGTCAGTCAGATGTGCGATCAAGGAACCGAGGTAATATTTCGATCAAATGGATGTAGCGTTCATGATCTTGATACAGGAAAAACAGTGATGAAAGGAAGAAGAACTCCAAATAATCTATACATATTTGAAGAAGGACAACAACAATGCTATTTGAGCAAGGATGATGAACATTGGTTATGGCACCGGAGGTTGGGGCATCTAAGCTTTTCACAAATAAGGAAAGCATGCAAATACTAGGCAGTTCGTGGTCTTCCAGATATCAAAATTCCAGACAACACCATATGTAAATCATGTCAGTTTGGTAAGCAAACCAGAACTAACTTCCCTGAGAAGGAAGGATCAGCCAACATGCCTCTTGAACTAGTCCATACAGATGTATGTGGTCCATTTAGGACAAGGTCACCTCGAGGAGAAGAATACTTTATATTATTCATTGACGACTTCTCCAGGATGGTTTGGTTGGGACTTATGAAACACAAGGACGAAGCATTCGAAAAATTCAAATCTTTCAAAGCCTTGGCTGAAAACGAATCAGATCACAAAATTAAGTGCCTCAGGTCCGACAGAGGTGGGGAGTTTACCTCAAATGAATTTTTCGATTTCTATGAAGAACATGGAATAAGAAGGAAAATCTCTACGGCTAGGACTCCTCAGCAAAATGGAGTGGTGGAAAGGATGAACAAAACGTCCAACAAATGGCTCGTGCTATGCTTGATGAGTCTGGAACTCCCGCAACATTCTGGGGTGAAGCTGCATTTGATGCGGTTGTTATTCTCAACAAAACAAATGTCCGAGTGAATAGCACTCAAACTCCTCATGAGCTCTGGTATGGTGAGACTCCTTCGATAAAGAATTTCAAAATTTTTGGGAGCAAATGCTATATCAAGAACACTGATGAATAGCTTGGCAACTTGAACCTAGAGCAGATGAAGGCATTCTCATTGGTTATTCTCCCCACAGCAAAGCATATAAGTGTTATAATAAAAGACTTGGAAGAATTGTTGACAGCATTGATGTAGTGGTTGATGAAAAAGGATACATCCCTAGGGAAGTAAATCATGAAAATATCGAAGAGGATGAAGACTACTCTCCAAATCAGACAAATGATGAATAAGAACCTCAAGAGGCACCTGAGGATCAAATAAGGATAGAAGAGAAGACTCCATCCATATACGTTCAAAAGAATCATCCGGAATCTCGGATTTTGGGGCAGAAAGAAGCAGGTGTACAAACAAGAAGAACAATTGCAGAAGCCTCAAGCTATTTGGCATTGCTCTCCTCCACTGAACCACAAAATGTAAGAGAGGCATGCAAAGATGAATGCTGGGTCAAGGCGATGGATGAAGAACTTGAGCAGATCGAAAAGAACAACACTTGGGAGTTGGTTCCTAGACCAAAAGATAAGAATGTCATAGGGACAAAATGGATCTTCAAAAATAAGTTGAATGAAAATGGAGAAGTAATTAGAAACAAGGCCAGACTTGTGTGTAAAGGGTATGCTCAACAAGAAGGAATAGACTTCGAAGAAACTTTTGCTCTTGTTGCTAGACTTGAGGCCATCTGAATGTTCCTTGCTCTCTCAAGCTTTTAGAAGTTCAAAGTTTTTCAAATGGACGTGAAATCAACATTTCTGAATGGGGACTTAGAAGAAGAAGTGTACATTGAGCAACCAGATGGTTTCATCCTTGGGAATGATCCAAATCTTGTATGTAGACTAAAAAAGGCTCTCTATGGTCTTAAACAGGCTCCAAGGGCTTGGTACTACCGTTTGGACAAATATCTTCATCAACAAGGTTTTTCAAAGGGATCAGCAGATAGCAATCTTTACATAAAAATTGAAAATGACAAATTGCTAATACTTGTTGTGTATGTAGATGATATTATCTTTGGCAGCAATGAAGAAGCTATGAGTCAAAACTTTACCTTGGTGATGCAGAAAGAATTCGAAATGTCTTTTCTTGGAGAACTGACATATTTTCTTGGTTTGCAAATCCAACAAAATGAAGGCGGTATCTTCTTGTCTCAAACCAAGTATCTCAAGAAGATTTTGAAGAAATATGGCATGGATGATGCAAAACCAGTATGTACCCCCATGGTCACAAGATGCAGTCTCAGTGCAAATGATGAATCAGCAGCAGTGCATCAACCAACCTACAGATCTATGATTGGAAGTCTACTTTATTTGACAGGTACCCAACCAGACATCATGCATGCAGTGGGAATAGTTGGAAGATTTCAGGCAAATCCAAAGGAAACTCATCTTCAGGCAGTCAAGAGAATCTTCAAGTACCTTCAAGGAACTCAAAACTATGGCTTATGGTATCCTAGAGATACAGATCTCACACTTCATGCTTACACAGATGCAGATTGAGCTGGAAGCATGGATGACAGGAAGAGCACAAGTGGTGGTGCATTCTTTATGGGTTCCATATTAGTATCTTGGTTCAGCAAGAAACAGAGTTCGATTGCTTTATCTACAGCTGAAGCGGAATATGTGGTTGTTGCATCTTGCTGCACTCAACTTCTTTGGATGATGCAAACCTTGCAGGATTTTCAAATCACTTGTACACCACCGATCTCCATCTTATGTGATAATACAAGTGCAATCAGCATTTCAAAGAACCCAGTCATGCATTCAAAGACCAAGCACATACCGATCAAGTATCACTTTCTCCGGGAACAAGTGTTGGAACAAAAGGTCAAATTGGAGTATGTTCCTTCTAAGGAACAAGTTGCTGATATTCTCACCAAACCACTGCCCAGAGAGACATTTGAATACCTCAGACAGAAGCTGGGAGTAGTTGATGCATCATCTTGCTGTTAAAACTTGTCTGTTTCAGAGAAAAATGGGTGTACGCGAGTTGAATGAGGAAGATCCGCGTACATACACCGATTTATGCAGGTGCAGTCGCGTATATGGAGTTCTGAAGAAAATCAGCAATGACAGACTTTGGTTGAAGAGAGTCTGATATGGGTCTGACAGAGACCATCTGGCACAGGTTCACGGGGAGCAGATAATCTTCTAATAGTTCATTGTTGGCATTATCTTAGAAGCTTTTGGTTCTAGTTCACAACTGTTGTTGGTTTTAGGTGGAACAGAGGCAGCGAGCGAACAGAAGGAAATCTTGGTTGTTGATCTGAATAATGATGGACATATGTTGCTTCCTGTGACTTTCATAAGTCTTGTTCTAGATAATTCGTCTCTATGTCATGTATCTCTTTTTGTGGTATCTCTTTTATGGTGTCAAGGTCATGTAACGACCTATTTTGGTTTCCCCACTATGCCTGGGATGAACATGTAATGAACTTGGTTGTCATATGTAAATTTCTGATGTATCCCCACTTGGTTGGGTGGATGATCCCCACTTGGTTGGGTGATGGATGTATGTATTGAGTCTTTTGGTGATAGGAAGGTCTTTCATAATGTATATGTCTTGGTTCTTCTTGAAGAACATCTTTTGCAGATCTTGCCTACAGTCAGGGGGAGCATGGTCAGCACAGCAAGGCAAAACTTTCAGCATGTACTCAGGGGGAGCACAACCCTTTACCCTTGATGACAAAGGGGGAGAATGACTTTGAGGATGTTGGGTTGCCATCAAGTCCAAAGGGGGAGATTGTTGGCATTATGGCACAGGTTTGGAGCTATGGCACAGGTGTTGTCCTTGATGGCAACTCTCTTTGGTAACAGATCTCAGTTCAGGCTTTCAGAATGAAGGAAAAGACATATACGCAGGTTCATCTAGGCGAAGTCGCGTATACACGCGGGTTAGACGTTTCAAAGGTGCGTGTGCGTATACACGCACTTTCATGCAAGGAAAAGCGCGTATATGTTGGAGAACTTACCTTTGGTCCGTGGTAGTTAGTCCTTGGTACTTGAACCTATGATTTTGGACCATGATACCTCGTCAGACGTGTTGATCCCAAGTATTGGGTCCGTGGTATTGGTGTATTATGGTTATGGACCATGGTATTGTGGAAGGCATAAAACTATAAAAGAGGAAGGAGATCATGTGCCAAAGTATCATCTGAATTATTATTGAATATCTGATAAAGTGCTAGATCTGGAATACTGGAAATTGGGTTATGGTGCAAATCTGGATGAAGGAGGAACCTTAGCGCAAAGAGAAGGATAAGTTCTATTGATGGATCATAATCTTTAAGCTTGAATGATAGTATCTTTGTATGATTTTGATCTGTTATTTGTGGCGCTTGCTTGATCTATAAAACTAACAATCTGGGTTATTTATATCTGAAAGAGTGAATTATCCTTTATAGATCTGTACGCAGGTTCAGAGAAGCGAAGGCGCATATATACGCAGGTTCATTGAAGGAAAACAGCGTATACGCAGGTTGTTCCATACACAGAAGCGTATGCACGCAGGTTTCAGGCTATTAAAGTAGCATATATATTTTGAGTTGTGATCTTGCTGCTTCTATTTATTGCTGCAGTGTTATGGGTTCAGATTTGGTGTGTGGTAATGTTACTGTGATCTGGGTACAGTTGTCGGAGAAGTGTTTATGTTGATTCAATTTTGATTGGTGAAAAGGTGATTGGTTGATGCAGAAATTCTTGATGTTTGATTGATGTTATTTCTGGATCCAGTCTGAAAATTTATGAAACGTGGTCCCTGAAAGAAAGAGAAGGTTGTAGCCTTCTGTAGGCCAGCACCTACGTACTAGTATCTTGGCTAGTGCAAGAGCTAAGGGGGTTGTAGCTCCCTTCTAGGAGAAGCTGGAAAACAAGAGAGGGTTGTAGCTCTCTACAGGTTGCATCCTGCGTACTGGTAAAGGACTGCACCAATACAATTGTAAAAAGAAGTTTCTATTTAAAGAGAAGATAGAGACGTATTGCAGCAGGTGGTTTTCACCCACATTGGGTTTCCACCTTATATCTTGTGTTCTTGTGTGCGATTGTCTTTCTGCTTTTTTTTACTGGTTCTGGTTATTGGTTATTTGCTTCTGAATCACAGATTAACAATCAACATCAGAAAGATAAAGTAAATTAAAAAGTTTGCATTATATACGCGGGTTTTCTTCTGCATAGTTGCGTATATACGCGGGTTTGATTAACTGAAGTAGCGTATATAATTTGATTTTGAAAAGGGAATATTTGACTTGATAATACTGATTCACCCCCCCTCTCAGTGTTATTTCCAACAAAACTCCGATAAGCATCCCTTGATTTTTTGTGTTCCCCACCGCATATGGAATGGGGAGAAGTTGTAACCTGCTAAAAAAACAAGAAATTTACCCTATAAACCAAATGCTAATTCCAACCCAAAATCATGCGGTTTTGCTGTGAATTATGAATGAAACTCCCCAGAAGGCAAACTCATACAGTAACAGGAAGTAAGAGCATCTGGTCTTCAAATACTTAACCTAGAAAAGAATGTAACATTTTAGTTCCATCCGAAAGAAAAGAAAATTAGGAAGTTGACCCGAAAAACATTAGACAAAATGTATTTCTCACGGTTTATGCTTTCAATTAGTCCTGAGAGAAACATTCCTTTTTATGCAAAACCGTGATGTTTTCCTCTGTGGTCCATGCAGCAATCAGCAACATGCCTTCTTCTTTGCCAAAAACTCGGGTGATAAACAAAAATAGGAAGAAAATATGCTATGACAGAAGCACCATCTACCCACGAGACAGCGAAAATTTAAAACATACTAGTCTGAAACTATCAATCCTAGAAGAGGACACTGAGAGCCCAATGGCCA
This sequence comes from Pinus tabuliformis, assembly GCA_031772625.1. NCBI lineage: Eukaryota > Viridiplantae > Streptophyta > Pinopsida > Pinales > Pinaceae > Pinus > Pinus tabuliformis. The sequence continues at coordinate 450,641,836 of CM062808.1, read as the reverse complement.
AGTCGTTAACCCGTTACAGGCCAGATAAATTGAAATTACACACCTGGTGTAATTCCAAAAACAAAAGCTCTAGAATCAGTGCCAGTAACAAGTTCATTGGCTCTGTTATTGTTTATGAAATCCTGTTGATGGTATCTCAATCCAGCTTTCACATAATCATTTATTATTTCTTGGAAACCCTTTTTACATACTCAAAGTTCATGGATCTAAATTTTCATTTTTATTTTTGGGGTTAAATCTCCAATAAGAGATTTTTCCACTCTATTATTTGACTAAACATACTAAATATGAAAATAGGGCTATGTTGTTTTTTTTCAATCATTTTGTAATTAACGAAATGGCAAACAATTAACAAAAATAGGTAAATACAATGTAGGAATAGACAAAGCAAGTAAGAATTTCTAAACAATATGATCATTGGAATTAGAACCAGTATAGATTATTTTAAGCACGGATCTAACAAGGGTTGAAAGAGATCAAATTTCTGGGTGAACATAAAGAAATTAAATTTCTTCATGTACAAACTTATTTTAAAGTGAAAAAAATAATATGTAATTTTTCATTGTTTAAATTGTATTCTTAAATGCTATATATTTTTAAATATAGGTCAATATTAATTTATATTAAAATATTTTATTCATAACTTACATTGCATATTTTATTATATACAACATTAAACTATTTTCTTTTAACATTATTTTCTACATATAGATATATATGAAGTTGATATTCACATAAGTTAGTTAACACAAATCTTAAAATAATTTATTTAAATAATGTGTTAAAATATTTTTGAAAAGTACAAGGTTTAAACATCTTACTCATTTACCTTTTTTACTTTTAGTTATTTTACATGAAATTATATAAGGTTATATGGACAATTAATTAAACATGCATAGCATATTTTTTTTCTTTTTTATTAAAGTTGATATTGCTTTTCTATTTAGAGAATATTTTACTTTTATTTTAAGAGGGACATGTGTCAACTCCAAGTTGAACACGGGCATACTTACATATAGCCTTCACAATAGACTTTAAGAGGCATACCTGTTAGGACACATGTTAACTCCAAGTTGAGCACGAACATTCTTACACATCACCTTCACATTGGGTTGTAAAATGAGTCTGGTCTCAAAAAGCTTTTCACAATCATATTAACATTTAACGAAATCAAATTTACAATAAATTGGCAAAGACTCTGTTATGAAGTATTGTGTAAACTATGTGATTAAAATTTCAAATCTACATCCATCAAACCCAAAAACAAACATGAAAAAGCATCACATTATATATGACTATGACTTTGGCACCTATGACTTTGTATTAATCACATTAATGGAAAACAAATTATGTTTATTTGAATTTATTCCTAATAACACACTGGTGGGATTTGAGGCAAAAGTAAATTTTTTGGGTTTTTTTTTCCTCGGGCCAAACTACTCATCCAATTTCATTTCCTAGTAAAATAAAATCTCATTTAATGATTTTATAAAAAAAAAATGTAATTTTATATTTGTTTTAAATAGATTTAGTTAGCTCGTCAAAACTCCAATATTAATATTTAGGAATCAAAATGACTTTGAAAAATTCAAAGTCAATCTCTCGCATAATCGCTGAAAAGCTGAAAACATTCCACAATCATAGGAAATCTCCATAAGTAGCAACTAATTGTGATTTCTCTCGCACAGTATCTGAATTATAGAAACTTAAAAATTCATTAAAACTTTCACACAATTGAGGATATTTAACAAAATAATTGCATCAAACACTTGGATATGCCATGTCTTCAGTATGCAGACTTAACTTTAAACCAAGGTATAATCGCTAGCATCCTGGATAGTACTTTTAATTTAATTCTTTTGGCATGGTTTAATAATATATGACATACAATTTCAATTGGCTGTTTGGAGTGGGTATAAAACAGGTGGAATTAATTTTGATAGTAGAATTTGTAACTCTAGTGTCCATGTATAAGGAAATGGGGTAAATTTATTTATTATTTATGATGGTGTGAAAGTAAAGTGTAAAAGTGGTGACAGCACAAGTGTTTTTAAACGCAGTTTATTAAATGAGGAAAAAATTACCAATTCATATTAAAGAATAGTTTTTCATGAAAATACAAATTTTAAATAAGTTCATCATATTAATTTCCTAATATAATTATGTTCTATAAAAATTATCATATATTTATATTAGTGTGACAAGTTTCTAAGTAAAACAAATAAATAAATAAATAAATTGATAGTATAAAAAGCTTTCATTCATTAAAAAAAATAATAATAATAAGTAACAATATTTTTCTAGATATATTATCTAAATTAATAATATTTAATCTAAAAATATCTTAATTACAATAAAATATTATATGAACTTAAATATATTTAGGATCTTAATCTCTAACCGTTAAGAAAGCCATCACCAATTGAAAAAGTATTCTAACTAACACTTACATCTCTTACCATTTGCTAGCCAATAATATGTTTTAGAGTCTTGCATTCTAACTAACATTTACACCTGTTTTAGAGTCTTGCATTCTAACTAACATTTACACCTCTTACCATTTGATAGCCAAACATATGTTTTGTCTCAATTAAAATTTGGCATTATACCAGCATTGAACCATGCCATTGCTATTCTCAGCTTGGAATTAAATTAAGATGTTTATCTATTATTCAAAATTTAACTTGAAAGAGATTGGAATTAAATTAAGATTATCTATTATTCAAAATTTGTGTGGTTTGAAAGATGTCAATGAAAACAAATTCTATAAACTATGACTTGTGATTTTGCAACTTTGATATTTACTTCTTACATTATTCACTCTCTCCTGCTATTACATATGCTTTTCTTGGTATTGGATCAAATTAAAGAACTACTAAATGACCTGCTACTACTAGCCGGTTCCATATTTAGTGAACTTTTTATAGTAAGCATCCTTTGTACGTATCGCATTAAAGTTCAAGCATATCAAGCACCAGTTAACTAGCATCCCCTCATGTACCATTCATTGGGTGTCCAAGGTCCATGCAAATCTTGTAAAAATATCAAACGAATATGGAACAACGTTGAGAGAAGCCCTATGTGTATCGCATTAAAGTTCAAGCATATCAAGCACCAGTTAACTAGCATCCCCTCATGTACCATTCATTGGGTGTCCAAGGTCCATGCAAATCTTGTAAAAATATCAAACGAATATGGAACAACGTTGAGAGAAGCCCATGTATATGGTTAAGGCAGATTCTGCAGTGAATATAAACTTTTCCAGAGTAATCAGAAACATCACTACTTCAATAGCACTTATTTAGACAATGTAATTATTTGTTTTACAGTTTTAGTTTTTGTCATATTCCATTTGTTGGAAATCATTATTAAAGAGATCATGTATAAACACTCACCAATATGTTTCTATTGATGCTTTGGAAATTAATTTTGGATAATATCATTTAATGTTGCTGATACTACTATTGATATTTTGATTAATGTAACGTTGCTTATAATACTATCTATATTTTGATTAATGAAAGGAGAATGCATTTAATCCAATACCATTTAATGTTGCTGATAATACTATTGATATTTTGATTAATGTAACCTTGCTTATAATACTATCTATATTTTGATTAATGAAAGGAGAATGCATTTAATCAATCTATTTAAATAGGAATTATTATATAATATAGAATGTATAAATTACATTGAATATTTTTAGTACGTTTAGATTGTATGGGAAAATGGAAATTTTTATTATAATTTAATTTTTTAATTTACATTTATTTAATATAAGAAATATTTAAAATTGGAAGTTGGGTGGACTCTCAGGTACAGGTTTTGTGACTCTGAATATATGTGAACTAGGGTTTTCTTTGTTGGATTAGGAGACTACTATAGCGAGTTTGTCCTCCTCTTCATTCACGTTTATAGAGCTATGTTGGAACTTATGGAGGAAGAATTGATTGATTATTCAGAGGATCTATATGAGGGCCTCCAAATTTGGTCCCATTCAGGAGTTTATGTGTCACTCTTACACTTGTCAATACCTAGGAAGACCCCTATTACAAGTTTGCACTCTCCTCCTGGTACAACTCTCTTCATTGACCCCACGCCTCTTATTCTCATCACATGCACTTCCAGTTCTGATCCTGTTAGCCGTCCTCTTTCCTCCATTCCCTCTTGGACAGAGGGCCCCCACTCTCCCCACCTTACTCTAGATCTAACTTTACTTGTTTCTTTCGTAGAGTTGGACCTTGCTCTTTCGCCATTCGCAATATTTCCTCAAGTTGTCTCGAAATCGGTAGAACCATCTACTCTCCCCACTTTCACGTCAATAATTACCTATGACACCCTCCTTCTCCTTTCGATTTTTTGTGTGAACTCTTCACGTGGGAAATACAAAGTGGGGATATTTCAAATTCTAACTAATCGTCATCTCCCCAGCTGGTAGTAAAGGAGGCTTCAAAACCTAGCAAAAAATGCATTAAGTGAAAAATGGAGGAACCTAACCGAGACCTGGGATCTAGAGTTAAGCCAAATGACATTGAAAAAATGGAGGAGACTGTTGTGGTCGGACGTTTTGCCAATAAAAAGATGATCATAACAATTATGAAAAATTGGATGATTAAGCACTTCTCTCTTATTTTTGGATACTTTCCTTGCTACCTTATCTTGGCCAAAGGTTGGATGGGATGGCTCACGAAATCAAAGGAAGATGTGAAAAATCTCCTTTCACGTTGTTGGAAATGGAGAACATAGACTTTATTTCTGAAAAAATGGTCGGTCGATTTTGATGCCAGAACTAAAAGGCTCTTGGTGATTGCCATTTGGGTTTCCCTCCTGACTATTCCATTACATTTCTACATGGAATAAGTTTTTCAAGAGATTGGAAACATATTTGATTTCTTTTATGAAATGGACACATCTTACAAAACAATGTGATACATGGCTATTGCAAGGATCCTTGTGGGAGTAAATATGACTTTTGTACTTCTAGACTCCATCTCAATTCAGGTTGGCTCCAATACCCAATGTAAAAATGATCTTGATTATAAGGATTTTCCATCTAAATGTGTGAGATGTCACTGTTATGGACATATTGGGGAAGATTGTTGTGGAGTACTAAAAAGGTATGTTTTTAATGATCATTTCAATGGCTTTTCAGTGGGACTTGTGAATCTTTTACATCATGAATGTGGAAAACAATAGAGAATTATGATAAAATATGTGGAATTAGTATGCAAGACTCAACTGCTGATAGTTTTCATTCTCCTCTGCAAGAAAGGGGAAAAACGAGGAGTTCTTGTTCCAAAGAAAAAGACAAGAACATTGTAACTGCTATCCCTTTGACGAAGGACCGAGAGCAAACGAGGCAAAGCAGGTTGAAGCAAACCGATCTGGAAAAGGAGGAGAAGGCACCAGCTCGGCAGAGGAGAAAATAAGTGATTAAGGATTAACAGTTTGGCGAATCCCTCAGGATCTTCGATCCTGAGGGATCGCTGCTTTATTTATCTTATCGCTTAGACATCTCCGTCGTTACCCTTATATAAAGGGACGACACTGTTAGTCTGGAGGAGGATGCTTTTATGTAACTTCTTGTTAAAGATTGAACTTTGATCATGGAGTCTCGTTGAACTTGGCTCATTGTACTTTCTGTTTTATGCATTAATATAAACTTGGTGATTATCTTATCTCTGTGTCTGGATTAACTTAAAGCGGTGTACCCTTGAGGCTAAGGGCCCGGCCCTGGAGGACACTTGCTTCTGTATCACTACGATTTGATTTCTGCGTGGTTTGCTTATCGTCATTAGTTGGTAATCTGATATGCTTTATAAGTTACATCACATGCTTTGTTAAGATTCGTTCATTAAGGTTATTTATATTGACTCTGCATTATATCATCAATACTTTCAGAGTGGATTCAGTATTATTAGACTTAATTGAACATTGTTATCATTGTGTTACGGAGCTTTTATGTTGTGTATTTGTGTTAAGGAAATTTTTTGAAAGGTGTGTTCTTTATGATTAAGGATTCATGCTGTTCCATTTTGAAACACAGTTGTAATTCCTGTTGATGATTGGTGTTAAATCAGATTACTTCTTCAGATTGTTGTGTGTGTATGATTTCCACATGTTGTTCCATAATTAGTAATTAATGTTGTTCCACTAGTTGGTTGTGTGATTTGCTTGAAGAATGAAAGATTGGAGTTTTGATTACAATGAGTGCGTTTGAGTTGACAGGATAAAGTTTGATTATTGCTCGCGAGGTTTAGTTATAGCAATTGTTGTTCCATTTCAAAATTTTTGTTCCATTTTAAGCATTGTTGTTCCATTCTAGATTTGATGTTCAATTTCCTATTTGTCGTTCCATTTTTATCTGTTGTTTCATATACTCGCATTTGGTGTGAGAGACGATCTGTGGCTGTAGTGAGCCTCGACATTTACTGCCTCGCTCCCAGACCCGTGGTCCATGCTCTAATTTCCTTTCCATCAGTTTCCAAAGGGATGGGCTATTGTTGTTGAACCCTTGACTGATAAAGTTTCCTAGCTTTAAGAGTGTGTGCTTTAGTCATTTGAAGTAACTTAGTCATAGACAAGCATCATTTTACTCTTGTATTTTTGTAGGATGTTGTACTACTAGCATTACTCTGAAAAATAGCCTAAAATTGAGCCACTCTTTGAAATAACCAAACGCTCCTGGATTGACATATTAATGTGAGGTAATTAGAGGTGAAAGAGACCCTTTTTATAGCTCTACATTTTGGCGCCGTTGTCAGGGAAAGAGTGTAGCCATTTGTCTTTTTCAGAGTAGTGTACGAACCTACTAGGGAAGAGTTGGATCTTAAAAAAGAAACGTAAGAACCTGTGTGCAGAGCATGTAACTACTCCACTATCCGCTTTCCTAACAGATTTGCTCTTTGATTGAATAGAATTTAGCAGTTCATTTGATTGCATGACTAGGAAGAAAAAACCAGAAAAGAATATCAAGCTTCCATCCAAACCCGAAAAAGCTAAGGGGCCGGTGACCCTTGGCTGAACAACTTTCATAGACGAAATCTATAATAAAACAGAATCTCAGCCATCAGTAGGTCCCAAGAAAATCATTTCTAAATAGCCTACGAGTTCCCTTCAGGACACAGAATCACCATCTGTATCCTTTGCTGAGGTGCATAGTCAAACTGAAGAGCAGGACTTTCAGGAAATTGAAAATTCTACTCCAGAACTATTGCAGGAAGGGAATTTCAGCAACTTTTGTGAAGGAGAAGGAGAAACAGGGGAAACTGAGGAACCAAAATCTCCCATTGGAACATATCAGCCATTAAACAACCCAGATAAGGGGAGTGCTGCGAAAATCATTGTTGAGGGAATTCAATCTCCTCATACATCAGGTATTCCTCTTATCCCAGATAAAGGAAGTGCCATTAAAACTATCCCTGCTAAAATCGTTCCCTCTCAACCTAGGAATACCCTCCTAGATATCCCAGAAGGTTATTGGCATATATTCGACCCTATGGCTCAGAACCAGCCAAATACTCAAACCTCTACATTACAATATCCTATAGTGGATTCTGCAGCAAATGCGCCCATGAAAGCTATCCCTCTTCAACATATCCCTACATTTCACGGTCTCACATCAGAAGATCCGGATGCATTTTTATTCGAATTTGATGTGTTGTGTAGGGGATATGATTACACCACCGATCCCCAGAAATTGAAATTATTCCCCTCGACATTAAAGGGGGCTGCTCTAAGATGGTTTATGGGACTAGGTGGTGGGGTCATCAACAATTGGGATCAAATGAAAGAATCCTTCTTAAAAAAATATCAGGATTATTGTAGGTCTAGAGAATTGAAAGACGAAATATTTCAAATGACAGCCAAACCAAACGAAACATTAGAAGAATATGTGGAACGTTTTCAATACAATTTGCAAATATCTCCTTATGCATCACTACCTTTACCTGATAATGTGTTAAAAACTGCATTGATAAGGGGCATGAAGGAACAATGGATCGAAACATTAAACATCATGGGAAAAGGGGATATTTATCAAGAGAATTTTGCTGACATTATTGATTTATGCATCAGGAGTTCGAGAGGCAACACAAGGATAAAACCGGCAGAATATGATCGATTTGCAAGAGACAATAAAATATCAACAGAAGGAGTAACGCGTGTGGAGATTGGAAATTTATTAGAAAATTTTAAAACTGATATTCTAGGGACACTAACTACACAACTTGATATTATGCAGGCCAAACAGAAGCCGATGGAGGCAGAACAGAATTCAGCAATCTTCTGCCCCCGATGCAGAAAAAAACATAGTCACAAGGAGTGTCCACTGGATACAATCCAAACATGTGCCATTTGTACAAACGATCATCTTACGGAAAGTTGCCCCTCACTTCCTGGATTAAAGGAAGTATACAAGGAAGCAGAGGAAGAACCAGAATCGGTGTACTTGATCAACCAGCACCGCCAGTGGTAGCCAAGACAATCTGGTATGTTTTTAGACCCAACCTCTTCTTTTCAGCCTCCACAATATAATGCTCAACAATATAATATGTGGCAAATCAGCCCCCACCCCCATTCTCAAACTGGTCACCACCACCGTTTCCTTCTTCAAACCCATGGTTGAATCAGCCAAACCAATCTAGTTGGCCGAATTTCCCTTATACTCCACCATATTGGAAAAATAGCCCATATCCTTCGCAATGGACTCCCCCTACTTCACAAGGTTCACCCTGGCAAACAAACTGGCAAAGACCGATGCAACAACCAGTAGGAACTATTCCGCTCCCTCAACCTACTCTACCAGCTCTACAACAAAATCCCCAGTCTAATTTGAGACCGCAACTCCCAGCCCAACCCAACCCCAATCCAAATAACAGACCAGTCCGATCTCTTCAAATCATAGAATCACCAGAAATAGGACCCGACTTGCGGGAGTGTAATGATCTTCAATTACGATTTGGACGTATTATTGAAAATGAGGGAGATAAAACAGTTCATATTGAAGATCAGTTAGTAAGAGAACATCAGTTGCAACAAGAGGATGCAAATAAGCAGCAGTCTCATAATAAGGCAACCACATCCTCTCCCCCGTTCCCAGAACGATTAGTCATACCTCAACCTTTACAGTATCCTGACTTTGACATTCAGGGGGAATTACAAAATTTGTATATAAAAATTCCGTTCCTCCAAGCCATTCAAGATATTCCTATATATGCAAAAACTATTAAAGAATTGTGCATAAAGAAACCAAGGAGGAATATAACAACTAATCCAAGAGTCCAAGTAGTCAGTACTTTATCTGATCTCTTATCTGGGAAAGAAACACCCATTAAATATGAAGACCCAGGAAATCCAATTGTAACTATTCAAATTTACGGTCAGACCTTGTCTAATGCCTTAGTTGATCGAGGAGCTGAAATCAATATTTTAACAACCACCACCTGTCAAAAACTCGGCATTACATCTGTAGTACCTACCTCTACTTTGTTAGAATTGGCCGACCGATCTGTGATTAGACCAGAAGGTACTCTACACGATGTCATGGTCTCTGTAGATTCCTAGGAATATCCGACCAATTTCCTGATAATTAATCCAAAAATCCGACTTGATGGACACCCGCTAATCCTAGGTAGGCCTTGGTTTGCCACCGTCGATGCTTACATTGGTTGTCGGCAAGGAAATATGACCATAACTAAAGGACCTGATATTAAGAATTTTGTTCTATACCCTCCAGCGTAGCCAAGTCTCACAATAATTAAAACTAACAAGTATCATGTATCATACCTTACTGATAACATTAGATCTCCATTGACTATACAAGAGGCACTTGATTTTAAAGATCAAACAGAAGATGATGCCATTAACAATTTCATTAGTCAAACTGAAGCTGAATCCTGCACACAATGTCACATGATAGAAGCAGCATTTGATAATGAATTAGAAGAAGATCCTCTGAAAGATACACATGATCAAACAATACCTGTTACTTCTGTCGCAAATAGTAAAATTGTGGAAATTGAACCGGGAAAAACATTAAATATCAATGCCAACCTCACATCTGAACAAGAAACTAAGCTTATCCATCTGTTAAGAAAATATCAACAGGAATTTGCATGGGATTACCCTGATATGAAAGGAATCGACCCACATTTGTGTACACACCACATTTATATAGAAAAAGATGCTAGACTTGTCCGTCAACCGCAGAGAAGACTTAATCCTCATCTAAAGGATGTGGTGAAAGCGGAACTTCAGAAACTGTTAGACGTCACTTTTATTTATCCTATTTCTGATAGTAAAAGGGTCTCTCCGCTTGTGGTGGTACCAAAAAAGAATGGGAAATGGAGAATTTGTGTGGATTACAGGGAACTCAATAAAGAAACACAAAAAGACCACTTTCCTCTCCCATTCATAGACCAAGTGCTAGATACTTTGGCAGGAAAAAAATTCTTTTCCTTCCTGGATGGCTTCAGTGGATACAATCAGATTCAGATTGCCCCTCAAGACCAGGACAAAACAACTTTCACTTGTCCTTGGGGGACATTTGCCTACCGGGTTCTACCTTTTGGCCTATGTAATGCTCCCGCCACATTCCAAAGGGCTATCCTTAGCATTTTCGTAGATTTAATAAATGATGGACTCAAAGTATATATGGATGACTTTACACCCTATGGAGATGATTTTGATCCAGCACTAAATACCCTAGAAAAAGTCCTACAACGTTGTATAGCTACCAGGCTTTGCTTAAGTCACAAAAAATGTTACATGATGATGACTGAAGGACTTATTCTAGGACACTATGTTTCAGTAGCCGGCATTCAGGTAGACCCGGCCAAAATCCAAATACTTTTGCTTATTCTCACTCCTACTACTTAAACAGAGGTACGCAACTTTCTTGGATTTTCTGGATATTATAGACGATTTATAGAACATTATTCACACATTGCTGCACCTTTATATGCACTAACTGGTAACGTTGATTTTCTTTGGATAGAAAAATGTGAACGTGCTTTCAAGGATTTAAAGAAGCTTGTATCCACAGCCCCAGTCCTGCGAGGACCAAACTGGGATCTGCCATTTCAGATATCAGCTGATGCCTCAGATACAGCCATTGGCGCAGTCCTTGGGCAGGAAGAGGATAAAAAAACATATGTTATCTATTACATCAGCAAAAAGTTATCCCCTGTTGAATTAAATTACACTGTTACTGAAAAAGAATTCCTAGCTGTAATACATGCTGTCAATAAATTTAGACATTATATTACAGGCTATCCTGTTATTTTGTATACGAATCATTCCGCCATAACATATTTCGCAAATAAGCCTGTCACAAATGCCAGAATAACTAGATGGTTGATTTTATTGCAGGAATTCGATATCACAATCAAGGACCGGCCTGGAAAAGAGAATCTTGTAGCTGATTTTCTCTCGAGAATGCCAAAGCCAATTGATGTAGCAGTAGTTGAAGATCAATTTCTGGACGAACATCTGTTTGCTGTTGTCGTTCGAACACCCTGGTATGCCGATGTTGCCAATTACCTTGCAGTAGGTAAACTACCAAAACACTTAACCCCTAATGAGCGAAAACAAATTGTTCAGAAGAGTACTCGATTCTCCTGGATTAGGGGCTATTTGTTTCACACAGGGGCAGACATGCATATTAGGAGATGTGTTCGAGAAGATGAAATCTTTGACATCCTAAAAGCCTGTCACGACGGACCATGTGGGGGACACTTCGCTGAGCGTAGAACTTGACATAAAGTATTACAGACAGGATATTACTGGCCCACGATTTTCAGAGATGCAAAGAAATTTGTCCAAGCCTGTGACAATTGCCAGCGAGCAGGACATCCTGGTCAAGCTGATGAGATGCCTCTCAAACCACAATTAGTCATCGAACCATTCGAGCGATGGGCTCTTGATTTCGTTTGACCCATCAACCCCTCATCAAATTAGAGAACATATATCTTGGTGGCAACAGAATATGTCACCAGGTGGGTTGAAGCAGAAGCATTACCAAGAGCCATAGAGGACTCTGTCATACAGTTCATGTTCCATCTATTTGTACGTTATGGCCTTCCAAGGGAAATAATTACAAACGGAGGACCACAATTTGCTGGCAATAGATTAGCGGCAACACTTAATAATTATCATGTCCAGCACAAAATCACTACTCCATATCATCTACAGGCGAATGGACAAGTAGAAAGCAGCAATAAGGTAATAGAATCAATCCTAACGAAAACCATTGCGTCACATAGGCGTGATTGGGCTGCCCAACTACCCGAAGCACTCTGGGCCTATAGAACAACATGGAGAAGCACCACTGGTTACTCACCTTATCAAATAGTGTTTGGAAAACAACCCATTTTTCCTATAGAATTTGAAATCCAAACATTACGAACAGCACAGGAAGTTGGCTTAGATCTAACTGAGGCACAGATTAATCGACTACAACAGATCAATGAATTGGACGAAATTAAGCTCTCTGCACTACAAAATACAACATTGATTCAATAGCAGCGAGCTAAATGGCATGATGCCCTCATCAAAAACAAAGTCTTCCACGAGGGAGACTGGGCCCTATTATATGACTCTCGGTTTCAGGACTTCCCTGGGAAACTCCAGACTCATTGGATGGGACCATATGAAATCCAGAAGGTACATGACAATGGGACCATCACTTTAATCACCATTGACGGTTCTGGATATACCTTCAAAGTGAATGGACACCGAGTTCGTCTCTATCATAAACCACTCACTCGGGAATCCTTCTGCCAATAGCTACGCAGAGACGCTGATATGGAGATTTTAGGAGAGGAAGAGAAGTCTTCCTCACCTGTAATTCATTAAGCAATTCATTTCTTTTCACAATTTGTACATAATTTCTTTTCTTCAAACTCATTTGTGTACATATAGATTTCAATTTTTTGTCGTTCCTGAAACAAATGGAATTTGCATGTTTCTGCTGTTCCTTTTCAAAAGAAACAACATTTTTTGATTTCTCGATTTTTTCTGTTGTTCCTTTTCAAAAGGAACAACACTTTCGATTTTTCTGTTGTTCCTTTTCAAAAGGAACAACACTTTTTGATTTTTCTGTTGTTCCTTTTCAAAAGGAACAACACTTTTGATTTTTTTGTTGTTCCTTTTCAAAAGGAACATCACTTTTGATTTTTCTGTTGTTCCTTTTCAAAAGGAACAACACTTTTGATTTTTCTACTGTTCCTTTTCAAAAGGAACAACACTTTTGATTTTTCTGCTGTTCCTTGTCAAAAGGAACAACACTTTTGATTTTTCTATTGTTCCTTTTCAAAAGGAACAACACTCTTGATTTTTGCTGTTCCTTTTTCAAAGGAACGGCGTTCGCTTGTCTTGCTGTTCCTTTTCCAAAAGGAACAACATTTTGATTTTTGTTGTTCCTTTTTCAAAAGGAAAGCCATTGGTGCGTTTTGTTGTTCCTTTTTCAAAAGGAATGGCATTGTTGTGTTCCGTTGTTCCTTTTTCAAAAGGAACGGCATTTGCACTTTTGAAACCTATGCTCCTTTATTGTTCTAGCATACTTTTTCTCTCTTTGTGAAACAGTTTATCCCTTTTGCTAGTCCAAGTTTGAGGATGCTTCTTGCCCCTGTTCTTTCAAAGTCTTTTAGAGACAACTATGCACTTATGCAATGAATAAAAAATCACAACATACTGAAATCAGGCAATTACAAATCGCTATCTTTATAAGGCTATGTATTGGTAAGAGGACAGAAGGAAGGACATACTTATCTTTTGTTGTCATTTTCTTACTAATTTTGCCCTGATTGGTTATCTTTATCATGCCATTATTTTTTTAATTCCCTTTGATTTTTGTTCAGGAATAAGAGCAAAGGGTTTATATCCTCCTATTGAGATGATAAGATTTCTTCCACCATTCCTACTCTTAAGGAGTGTTGAACCACCTTTTGTGGATATATAAGGAAAAGTGCTTTATGAAAAAAAGAGAAAGAAAAAGCAAATGAATTATAAATTGTCAAATGCAGGATAGGGGGTCTCATCAAGAGCCAGCCTACCATGATCATGAGGATGGAAGTGAAGTGGCATTCCCACTATGGCCACCACACCTGGGATATGGTCCAAAAGGTATAGCAAATAAACAAACCTTGGAACAGGAGGTCTCATCACGAGCCGGCCTGCCCACTCTTCGCCCCCTCCTCGTGAATGGCATTATGGCTAACTAGTTACCAAGCCAACATAATGGCCTACACTTTGACATCACATTCCTTAATATGCACATAAAGGATCATGGTTCCAAGGGTGAAATAAACAACTCTGCCAAGGTTATGGACACCTGTCAGCAACAGAGCACTGTTAATGGTATCGAAGTCACATTAATTACACCAATAGGTAGGATACTAATACTCTTATGTTTCTTATATCCTAGGCACTAATCATACATTATTTACCAACTTATATATCACATGAACATTTATTACACCAATCATGGCAAAGGAGGTGACAATGACCACTTGAGATCTGGCAAGTACGACAGACGTCCTATCCCCCGGCCTCACATCATATCACAACAGCCTCTTACGTAATACGCGATCCAACTTTACACCTCGATTTCGGCAATCCATTGTTTTTCTAAACATGGCATATTTTCATATGTTGTTCCTTTATGACTTGGTTACAGATCGGGTGCCGCTCCTTTCTTTGACGGCTGGGGAAGCCTATCGCATTGTGGGGGGGGAGGTTAACCTCATTTTTCCCCGGGTTATGTGTCAGATCACTATTTGGGAAAGATAATGTACCAGGAAATGGCACGGTTTAACAGCATGATATTTCTATTTTTTTCTACACAAGTTGTTGTTCATAAGTCATTTTTGTTGCATACTCTGTGTTTTTTCTAAATCCGACGATTACTACCTTGTCTGTGTTTCAAACAGCACAAGCAGTTGCTGTTCCATTGAGGATCCACAATGAAACCGTGGGAGGCAGGGAAATTCGAAGCGAACCACAGAAGTTGACAGTCTTCGCTGCTGCTCGAGAGATCCTGGAAAGAGCAGGATGGCTGACTTATCTCAGTCGCCTGCAAGAGTCCAATGAAACAGTGGCAATGGAATTTCTGCAGAACCTGTAGGAGGATCACTCCACGGTGAGGGGGAAGCAGATAGCGGTCACCAACGATATAATCGCAGAAGTCTCGGGACTACTAGCCACCGGAACAGCCATAGAAACACAAAAAATCAATCCGGTTAGCCCGGATAAGAGGAAGGCTGGAAAAACTCCAGGAAAGCACTAGCCAACCAGTGGTAATTAAGGACGAGCAACCCTCACGACCAGAAGTAGAAGAAGAACAAGTCGAAGGAGAAAAGGAAGGAGAGGCCGAGGAGGCTGAGCAATCCGAAGAGGAAAATGATGAAGTAGCTGAGCATTCGGAAACCGAAGCTGAGCCTCCTGAGACAGAAGCTAAGCCTCCTGAGACAGAAACTGAACATCCTGAAATGGAAGCTGAGCATCCTGAGGCAGAAGATGGATAATCCAGGCAGGAGGAGGAAATGGGACAGTAGGTAGGTAGCCCACCACAGGACCCAGTGGGAGAAGAGGAATTGGCCGCAATCTTGGCCAATATGGGTGAGTATGGCCAACCTTCCAATCCATCATACCTCTGCGACAAACCCCAGGAAGAAGATGCCCCTGAAAAACCACATGCAGAAGAGGCAGAAGAAGGAAATCTGCCTGTTCATGATGAAAAGGAGATAGGAGACGCTGAACGGGAGAAATCTGTTCCCACGGCACCAGAGGAAATTCTAGAGGAAGTAAGGATAGAAAGCGAAGCCACGGAACCAGTTAGGGTTCTTACCCCAGAACAGCCAGCACAAAACAGTGAAGAAACACCCCAGGAGAAAGATCCAGGGACTAGTCACGGCCCAGAACACAGCAAAAAGCCTGTTGTTCCTTCTAATAAAACATTGGAAATTAGAGAATTACGAAAGGAACAGCGGAGTTATTGGGCATAATAGCCCAGCTCCACCAGCAGATCAGGATCCTGAAAGTGAGGCAGAGGACAAGGAAGACCGCCGAGAAGAAATAGATGACCACTGCAGTAAGAATCTGCAGGATAAAACAGTGGAGGACTAAAAATCACTCTGTTGATCAAAACCCTGCTGAAAATCCAACTGCTGTCCCGAATGAAGCTGAAGGTCCAGTTGTTGGTCCAAATGAAGCTGAAGGTCTAGCTATTGTTCCAAAGGAAGCTGAAGGTCCAGCTGATGTTCCAAATGATTCTAAGGGACAGACTGCTGTTCCATTCGAAAAGGAATAGTTGCAAGTTGGTATTCGTGTTAAAAAAGAAAAGGACAACAAGGAGATTCAAACAGAGGCACCAACCTCAGGGGTGATAAAGGTTCTGAACTCGAAACAACGCAATAAGAAAGTTCAGGTAAAACTCCCGACCTCCACTGATGCATGGAAAAGAGATCCAAAGACGAGGACCTTGCATAAGGGATTGAAACAGGCTCAGCAAGAAATGGAGAGGCTTAGAGAGAAAACAGTCCCTCGTGAGAAGTATGAAGAACTCCAACAACAACTAAGGAACGTCAACCAATCCGAAAGCCAGGCCTTTGAAGGGTGGCAAAAGGAAAAAGAGAAAGTTGCAAAGGTAACCCGTAGGCTAGATACTGTTATCAAACATATGGATACGTTGTGTTCTTTATACAATGACGTTTTAGCATGTAGGGCCCCTGCCAAAAACTATGCTATGTTTTTATTGGAACGATACTTACAATTAAAAATAAAGGCTGTTAAAGCAGGCGCCCCAATACAAATCAACACTGTCAATGATTTTATAGATTGTTGTGAACATTATGGGGTGAAGGTCTAGAGATTGCTATGTGAATTTTATTTGCATAACCTCGTGCTAGATCAGGAGACTGAGTTGAACCCTGGCCCTTTTGTTGGGGACATTCAATTGCAAGCATTCATCTCATTCGGGGTTAATCAGATTAAATGGCTCAAAGCCTATAACACTTTCCAGAGACAGGAAAATGGCCTAGACTTGTGGGTAAGGGCTGAGCCTAGGGACCCAGTACGGTTATGGAAAGCACATAGAAACCTTATGAGAACTCCGGGTGTCATTGAAACGTTAGGACCCATGCACGAGGCACTCATTCGATAAAGTTTAGAATATTTTCTTTCTATCAAAGACCTTGCCATTGATGCAGCCAAATTCCGGTACCGAATCTCTAATCCAAACATCCAGCTCAGGGAGCCATTTAAGTATGAGAATTTTCAATTAGTTGCCAATCGTTTGAACCTCTATGGCGAAAGCATTTTGAGGGCAAGGCCATCCTGGTTAGGATATAGATTCCGCAGTCTAATTATCTGGCACCATGCACCTGGATATCAAGCCCTATATGAGATGCCTAAGGGTCAAACAGGCCAGTTCTTTGACTACCTAGTCACTCACCATGGCTGTAGGCCTCCGCATGAGATTCCTTCTCCAGCTTATTCTCTCACTACTTTGCATGTCAACTACAACGTTTTCATGAGGGCATGAAACAGGGTAAGCAGGGGGGTGTGTGGAGTACTAAAAAGGTATGTTTTTAATGATCATTTCAATGGCTTTTCAGTGCGAATTGTGAATCTTTTACATCATGAATGTGGAAAACAATAGAGAATTATGATAAAATATGTGGAATTAGTATGCAAGACTTAACCGCTGATAGTTGTCATTCTCCTGTGCAAGAAAGGGTAAAAACGAGGAGTTGATGTTCCAAAGAAAAAGACAAGAACGGGGTAACTGTTGTCCCTTTGACGAAGGACCGAGTGCAAACGAGGCAAAGAAGGTTGAAGCAAACTGGTCTGGAAAAGGAGGAGAAGGCACCAGCTCGGCGGAGGAGAAAAGAAGTGATTAAGGATTAACAGTTTGGCGAATCCCTCAGGATCTTCGATCCTGAGGGATCGCTGCTTTATTTATCTTATCGCTTAGACATCTCCGCCGTTACCCTTATATAAAGGGACGTCACTGTTAGTTTGGAGGAGGATGCTTTTATGTAACTTCTTGTTAAAGATTGAACTTTGATCATCGAGTCTCGTTGAACTTGGCTCAGTGTACTTTCTGTTTTATGCATTAATATAAACTTGGTGATTATCTTATCTCTGTGTCTGAATTAACTTAAAACGGTGTACCCTTGAGGCTAAGGGCCTAGCCCCGGAGGACACTTGCTTCTGTATCACTACGATTTGATTTCTGCGTGGTTTGCTTATCATCATTAGTTGGTAATCTGATATGCTTTATAAGTTACATCACATGCTCTGTTAAGATTCGTTCATTAAGGTTCTTTATATTGACTCTGCATTATATCATCAATACTTTTAGAGTGGATTCAGTATTATTAGACTTAATTGAACATTGTTATCATTGTGTTACGGAGCTTTCATTCTGTGTATTTGTGTTAAGAAAATTATCTGAAAGGTGTGTTCTTTATGATTCAGGATTCATGCTTTTCCATTTTGAAACACAGTTGTAATTCCTGTTGATGATTGGTGTTAAATTAGATTACTTCTTCAGAGTGTTGTGTGTGTATGATTTCCACATGTTGTTCCATAATTAGTAATTAATGTTGTTCCATTAGTTGGTTGCGTGATTTTCTTTTAGAATGAAAGATTGGAGTTTTGATTACAATGAGTGCATTTGATTTGACAGGATAAAGTTTGATTATTGCTCGCGAGGTTTAGTTATAGCGATTGTTGTTCCATTTCAGAATTGCTATTCCATTTTAAGCATTGTTGCTCCATTCTAGATTTGTTTTTCAATTTCCTATTTGTCGTTCCATTTTTATCTGTTGTTTCATTTACTCGCATTTGGTGTGAGAGACAATCTGTGGCTGTAGTGAGCCTTGGCATTCACTGCCTCGCTCCCAGACCCGTGGTCCATGCTCTAATTTCCTTTCCATCAGTTTCCAAAGGGATGGGCTATTGCTGTCAAACCCTTGACTGATAAATTTTCCTAGCTTTAAGAGTGTGTGCTTTAGTCATTTGAAGTAACTTAGTCATAGACAAGCATCAGTTTACTCTTGTATTTTTGTAGGACGCTGTACTACTAGCATTACTCTAACAAATAGCCTCAGATTGAGTCACTCTTTGAAATAACCAAACGCTCCTGGATTGACATATTAATGTGAGGTAATTAGAGGTGAAAGAGACCCTTTTTATAGCTCTACAATTGTCTCCACGAGATTGCCAAAAAAATTGGGTCAAGAAATTTTTAGGGGCAATCGAATTCTGGAAGCTCACCATCGTAGAATTTAGCTGGAGGTGCATAATGATTGGGAAAAAGGGACTTTTCCCCCTCTTCTAAATCAATTGAACCTAGACTAGATCAAGTGAATGCACCACAGGGCATGCTGACAATTCCTTCAAGGCCAACCCCCAAGTTCAAGGATTCGCACAAAACGACTGCAGTGGCTTCCTCGAAAGGTATGAATTCCCCCCCCCCCCCCCCCCCACACCCCCCATCCATTCTTTTTCTTTTGGTGTTTTAAATTCTCTTTGCTCCTCTCGTCCCCTCCCTGTCATGACTACATCTTGTCATTGTCCATTATCTGAACTACAAAATATTTCCTTCCCCCATCCCCCTTCCATTACTTCTTGCTCTTCCTCTATTCCTTTTAAACCCTTAACTCCCTTATCGAACCTATCGCTTATCCTAATCGAAAACCTCCCTCCTCCTGCCTTTATTTCCCCTCACATCTATAGGTTTAAATCACAACCTTCTCTTCCTCTTGATTAAAATATGCCCCATCAGGTTTTTTTCTCTAAAGACAAGAGGGAATATCAAAATGTGGGATGATCAAATTACTTATAACTTTGATCAAGGAAGGAAGTCCCTTATTTCCATAACCATGAAGTATGCCTCCTTGGAGGTAAAGCAGGGAAAACAAAAATCCATTATCCAAACACTTAGAGAATCAGCCCCAGCAAAGGAGTTGGGATGAGAGTTATTTCTCTCAACGTAAGGGGTTTGACCAACCCTTCCAAAACTATGGAACTTTGAAGATTGATTACTACCCTTTCTCCACAAATTATTCTCCTTTAAGATATTATGATCAAAGGCACAAAGACCTAATCTATCATTTCATCCCTTCTTCCATTCTAGTACTTTTAACATACAGATGCTTCAGGAAGATTAGGAGGTCTCATATCGAGAGGGAAAGCCTCCCATCTGCATTGCACTCAAGCTTGGTCCTCCTAGTCTCATTTGGTAACATATTTTACCCAAAGGGATATTGGTTTATCCTTCACTATTTTGAATATATATGGTCCATATCTAGAGATGAAGACCTTCTAGAAAAACATCTTCAATTTTCCATGTTTTGGATAGGATCACATCTCTCTTAAAGGGGAACTAAACTTTATAGTTTTCCAATCTGAAATATGGGGGGCCTTTTCTCACTCAAACTTAATGGAAGATTATTTGTGTACAGTCTTGAGACTTTCAAGCTGGTGGACATTTTTCCTATAAAGATCCTTCCCACATGGACAAACAATAGGATTGGGAACGCATATATAACTAAGAGGCTAGATCAATTTCTTATTTTGGAATATTTATTGGATCAGAATCTACAAATCTGGTAATGAGTTTCTTCAAGAGGCTATTTTGATCACAAGCCAATTATTCTAGATATGGAAATAGGGCCTCCTAAACCTATGGGCCCTTTCAAGCTAAATCCAAGATGACCAGATCACCCTTCCCTCATGGAAAAAATTAAGGAGGCTTAGGTCGCTTATCATCCTTCTCTTAGATCCTCTCCTCCAATCCAGTTCCAAGAAAACCTAAAAAAGGAAAATAAAATCATTTTATTTTGGGCCAAAGAGAATAAACTACAAGATGAAAGGCTCCTTATTGAGATTGAGGACAAGCTTCAAGATCTTCTCTCTAACTCAAATCACTCCTCGGATGAGCAAAAATCAATACTCAAATTTCTATAGGAGAAAAAAAAAATGATGACTAAGAGTAGATCTCTATGGCTCAAGGTTGGGGATGATAAAACAAAATTATTTCAAAGAATTTCCAATCATAAGAAATCCATAAATACCATTTGGGGAATCACAAAAGTAGATTGATAAAAGGCTACTACTTTCAATGATATTGCGGAGAGAGGATGCTCCTTCAAATCCATTTTCAAAAGGGATGACAAAGTAAATATAAATAAAATTATCCATATAGAATATTACTTCCCAAGATTTATTGATGAGGATTGAAATGAAGATATGATGAGAGAAGTAACGAAGGAAGAACTTAAAATGGTGTTGCAAATATTTCAAAAAAGACAAAAGCCTCAGTCCATATGGTCTCCCCAGTGAGTTTTATCAAATATGCTTTGATTTTTTCAATGACTATGTGTTGGGAATGGTAGAATATTCTAGGAAAAATGGGAGGATGTTAGCCCCCTTTAACTCTACATGCTTGGCTCTCATCCCCAAATCTGATAATCCTCATCACCAAATCTAGGATGGGAAGGCTTGTACTATGCAAGGCGGTTCTAGAAGCAATTCCAGTTTATTGGGCATATTTATCTTGGATACCAATGGGCATCCTCAATAAAATTAATCAAATATTTCCAAAACATCTATGGGTTGGAAGAAAATATCGAATACCATTTGATTTAACTGCATGGTCTTCCATTGCTATCCCAAAATACTTAGGACAATGTGTATTAAAAAATCTTACATGGTTTTCCAAAGCAATGGCAACAAAAGGGGCTTGGAAACTTTTAAAAGGCAATGATATTTGGTCAGGGGTCATGAAAAAATTATATCTTTCCTTTCTCAATCTTGAGTGGCTCAAATCCCCTAAGAAATATTCTTTATATGGATCCATTGTTTGGAAGGTTATCATTAACTCAGTGGACATCATCACAAAAGGCCTCAAATGGAAAATTGGAGATGGCACAAATCTCCTTATTTGGAAAGACTTGTGGACTAGGAGTAAGGATACGCATTCCCTTTATGACTAGCTCATTCAAATAGTAAATCATCAAGGAATTTTCTATCTACATCAAGTTTCAAATATGATGGGTTACATTGGGCAACAAACTTGGAAAGGGGCTCGAACTCTACATTTAGAGGGAGATCTAGCTATGGAATGGTCACGCTATACTAATTCTCTACAACAAATTCTCATCTCTATATCCCCATCAGAGGATCTCTTGGTTTTGTCATATGCTCCTTCAAGTTTCTATAGCCCAAAATTTGGATACCTTTCCCTATATTAGCATCCAAATACACATCCCCCTCCTTGGTGGGTAAAGTGATTACAGAAATTGAATTTCCTGCCAAAAACAAAGAGTTTCATGTGGTTATTGTTAGAAAATAAAGCTCCCACCTAGTACATACTCTAGAAAATAACCTTTTATGGTCCTGGTCTATGCTCTCTTTTCCTTGAGGACGTTAAACCAATTTCAAACTTAATTATTCATTCCCCCTTCTCCAAAAGATTCATATGGAATGAAATCTATAAATTAAAGGAGTGGAATATTCATGGAAGAGGATTATAGTAGAGGATTTTATAAAATCTTGGCTTGGAAAAAAACCAAAATCTATGTTAAAATCCCTCCCTTTGGTCATTTGTTGGGGCATTTGGCTTAAGAGGAACTTTGTTGTTTTTTAAGAACAATGCCAATCCTTCATCAAGGTGGTCTGAAATATCCTTGCTTTACTATATTCTCTCCCCAAAAATTTGCCCACTCAATCTCAACAAAATCGCTCTAGAGAAAACATTCAAAAAGACAAGCTTTGGGATTTCTTTGATGGAGCAACCTAGCAAAATCCTTCCATTGTTGGAGCAAGATGAATCATCCATTTACCAGATACACACCTCTACTCTTTTTCATATAACATCGGATTGGAAACAAAAAAATTTGTTAAATTATTTGCACTGAAACTTCTTCTAGAATTAGTTGAATTTCTAGAAATAATTGACATCACACTACAACAAAACCCTGTGATTAACGTCCCTTTTTGCTTCCTTTTTTGCGTCTAGAGCCCATTTTTGGTGCTATTTGTGTCCATTTATCAAATATGGTGCAAAAATTTATGTAATGTTTGTACTGAGTTTTGCACCAAGTCTTACACCAAGTTTAGCACCAGATATTGTAATAGGTTTTGCACTAGATTTTACACCAGGTTTTACGCCAAGTTTTATGCCATGTTTTGTGCAATCCTTTGCACCATGCTTTGCATCAAGTTTGGCACCTATTTTTGTTTCACCAAATTTTGCATCCTCTATTGCATCCACTTTTTGCGCCTACACTTGCATCAACTTTTGCATCATCTCGTCCATCCTCTTTTGCATCATTTTTAAATCATTTTTTGCATCATTTTTTGCATCCCCTTTGCGCCAAGTTTTGCATCGAGGTTTGTGTCTAGTTTTGCATCTAATTTTTCATCTACTTTTGTTGCATCCACTTTTACATCTTGTTTTGCATCCATATTTACATCCTCTTTTTCATCTGTTATTGTGTCCACTATTGCATCCAATTTTCTTGTGCCATAATTTGCACCTAGTTTGGCACCTCCCTTTGCACCCTTTTTTGCTTCTAAATTTGCATCCACGATTGCATCCTCATATACATCTAGGTTTTCATCAACTTTTACGTCTATTTTTGCATCCCTTTTTGTACCCAGTTTTGCGTCAATATTTGCATCATGTTTTGTGTCTCATATTGCATCTACTTTTGCATCGAATTTTGTTGCATCAACTTTTGCATCCATTGTTGCACCCATGTTTACGTCCACTTTTGCATCCATTTTTTGCATCTATCATTACATCCACTTTTGTTGTGACACAATTTATTCCATGTTTTGTACTTACTGCTGTACCCATGTTTGCATCCAATTTTGCATCCATCTTTGCATCTTCTTTTGCATCAAATATTGCATCTATTTTTGCATCCACTTTTGTGTTGGGTTTCGCGTATCATTTTCTATATTCTTTTGCATCTAATTCCATTGCATCCATATTTTGCATCCAATTTCGTTTCTCCTATTGTACCCATGTTTTCATCCACTTTTACATCCCTTACTGCATCTTGTCTTACATCTTTTTTTGTGTCTATTATTACATCCACTTTCTCATCCACTTTTGTTGTGCCACAATTTGTGCCATATCTTGTGCCTATTGTTGCAACCCACATTTTCTTCCACGTTTGCATCCTCTTTTCTGTCCAAGTTTGCATCAATTATTGTTTATGTTTTTTGCATCCCATTTTGCATCTACTTTTACATCCACTTCTGATGCCTCCAATTTTTCATCTAATTTTGTGTCCACTATTGCACCCATTTTTACATCCCTTTTTGCATCCAAGTTTGCCTCCTTTTTGCATCCAATTTTGTATCTTTTTTTGCATTCGTTGTTGTATCCACATTTGTTTCACCACAATTCATGCTATGTTTTATGCCTACTATTGCACCCATGTTTGCATCCTATTTTGTGTCCATGTTTGCATCCTATTTTGTGTCCATGTTTGCATCAACTATTGCATCTACGTTTTCATCCAATTTTGTGTCAATTTTTCTGTCTTTTTTTGCATCTACTTATGTTGTGTCCACTCTTCATTAAATTTTATGTCTATTGTTGCCCCCATTTTTTTTGTTCACTTTTGCATCCCTTTTCCAACACTCATCATGTTTTTTGCATTGATGATATTTATTATGACATTGACAATTATGAACAACTAATGACAATGTCAATAATTATGACGATGATGATAATGAAGATGGTGACGATGACATGAATTGTGATTATTATGATAATGACAATGATGATAAAGATGACGGGGTTACAATGACAATGATGATGGTGATGTTAATGACCTTGGCCAATTTTACCAATTTTTAAATGTTGTCATGGTAATAATCATAATCATTATCTTTTGTGTCATCTTCCAAGTCATCATCACCTGATCATCATTATCATTATTTTCATTTTGTTCATTGTTGGTGTTCATATATGAATCATGCAATTCAACCAATTCCACATTAATTGTAAACCCAGGGCTCTACGAGTTATTTCAAGGCTATCATGCAAAGTATATGCAAGCCACAGTTTCCCTACCCAGTACTGAACATTCCATTATAAACTTAGCAATGTGCAACAACAAGCAACAACTGTAACAACACATAAGAGTACTAGCGAGTAATGACTATAACAGAAATAAGAGTAACAAAAAAGCAAACTCACGACAACACATTGATAATCATTCACAACAATAAATAAATTAACTAAAATAAACCTATGCACACATCTATCCAACAAAACCTGGTTAGGAGAGTGGGCCCAACTCCCTGATCAGGGTTGTGGCAAGATCAAGAAGTCATGAAATGCTCAGAAGATCAGAATTTCATTAATCAAAAGGAATTACAATGTATGCTGCTATAGACTCAAATTTAATGTAATTATCTGCAATCTTAACTCTCGGTTTTCACAACCCCGTCACTCTACTTATACAATTTGTTAACACTAATAGCTCCTAGAATTACAGTAGTTGTCTGCCTACAATTACATAGTGGTTTCTTAAGAAAAATAGAATATAAATATAGTAGTGCGTTGATTGAAAGGTTGATCCACCGTTGCAGTTGATGTCTCAAGATAGTGTTGTCAGCTAGATGGTCACCATTTGTTGAACCGTGGTCTTGATCATACTTCCTCCAAATCTACAAGAATAATCGAATTAGCAAGCCACTTAGGCAACAATCCCCTATGACTATGATTCATTGATTAATGATTCATAACGACATGACAAGAGGTATACCTATGCGGTTTAGAATGTAAATTGACCAACAATGGTGTAAAATGGATACAGGAAACAAGGTAAAAAGGTGGGTAAAAACATGAAAATTCATCCACCAACATCTCCCCCCAACTAGTTTTTTTCATGTACTCATGCAGCCCGTCGCCTGCATAGATCTGAGTTGGAGTTGCGATGATTAGCATGAAGTTGTGTGAGATCATATTTTGCATCCATTTCTATCCCTAAAGGCTTATATCCCTCTGTCTAGAGGACTTTCTTCCACCAATCCTTGCCTACCTTGTAAGCTAGAGTATATTGATTGGCTAGCAGTCATAAAATGGGAATTGGAACCTCAAACCCATCCATCGGACCCCACGAAGTTGCATGCATGAAATATATTGAGGTACTCTGTTTAAAGCCCGAGCAAAATTGGGGGACCCAAAAGGTTCACGTATCCTGATGGCTGATGACGATAGCGTCCACCGTTTCTGGCAGTTGTCCCGAGCGTCCTCTTGACAAGTAAAATTTTATTTTTTTCATATGTCAACACACCATTTCTAGGTTGTCAACATCTGTCCTTTTCGTCCTTTGATCCCTAAGAAGGTTTGGTGTCTGTTATATACATTCACTGATTAACAATTCTCCATCCAAAGGACAAGTGGCATATTTTCTTGATTCTCTTCGAATGTTTCAAAGGCCTTCTTCCATTTACCCTGACTAACTGTGTAGGAGGTAAAGGCTCTTAATTGAATATCTCCCATGGATGGAACTATGTTGAATGATTGATCATCGCCCAGAGAGTAATCATGAATATAGAGTTCACACATCAAGTGTTGATTCAGAATATTGTGGCTTCTCAAGATGCACAAAAATTGTACCGGGTAGTCTATCACATGACTGATTTCCTGACAGACGCTTTCTAAACAAAAAAATAGATATTTTTCATGGAGGAACAGAGAAGAGATGTGGGCAAGGGGTTGGCAAGCCATTACCTGTTGTGCCAGAGGAAACATTTATTCCTTATCAGCCTTCAGTAGTTGCACCTGCCCTTCTAGTTCCTCAATTTTCTTTTGCTGCTTCTCCTGCTTTCGTCTCTCTTTCTCTATTTTCTAGATGTAATCGGTAACTATTTTCGCGGCTTGCTCATGAACTTGTTGGGTTGTGTTATATTCTTTCCATGATTAGCCCATGTAGTGAATTGGGGGGTTAGAAGGGGGGCAGATCCCCCCCTTCGTTGCGCTGATTGCATGGGGGGTGGGGGGGGGGTCACAGGGAGTTTCATGGGCACAGGTAACCCCACTCTATGGGGTCTGGGTGGAACATTTTGTTTTTGGACACTATATTAGGTTGGGTGGACCTACCTATTGTTTTGTGCATGATTTTTCACACATGGTTTTGGATGCAATGGTTTTCAGTCCATGGTTTTGGACACGATGGTTTTCGGTCCATGGTATTGGATGCTTCAGCATGTATAAATATGTATTGTAACATTGAAAGGAACATAATGAAAAATCAATCTGGTAGTCCCGGTTTTGGGATCCATGGGAAAATCTCTGTGTATATATGTTTTATGTGTTATGCTCTCGCAATATTTATTTTCTATGTTTTAGAATTCGTATGCAGGTAATTTATGTATGCGGTTAAAACCTACATTTGCTATCAGAGTTGTTTTGGCTTCAAGGGGATGCCTTTGTTGTTGAGGGGTTTCGCTCGGGCCTGTGGTAGACCCTGTTCAGTGGGAGATCTATGGTAATGATTTTGGTGGTGAAAGAGGATGGCGAGCAGTGAAAAGATAGAGATTGAGAAATTTAATGGTCAGAGTTTTGAGTTATGGAAACTTAAGATGGAGGATCTGTTGGTGGATAAAGATCAGTGGGTCGTAGTAGATCCAGGTACTAAACCAACGGGAGTGTCCGATGAAGAATGGAAGAAGTTGGATCGGAAGGCTAAGAGCACAATACGATTATGTGCCTCAGATTCAGTATTGTTGAGTGTATCAGGGGAAGCTACGGCGAAGGCTTTATGGGTCAAGTTAGGGACTTTGTACCAATCTAACTCTCTGGTGAATAAATTGTTCCTACGGAAAAAGTTGTATAACCTAAGGATGAAAGATGGAGACTCGGTGATAGAACATCTGAACAAATTTAATACTATGGTAAGTTAGTTATTATCTGTTGATATTAAAATTTCAGATGAAGATAAGTGCATCAGTTTGTTGTGTTCTCTACCAGATTCGTGGGATAGTCTGGCTACTACAATAGGTAGCAATGCAACTGCCTTGCAGTTTGATGAAATAGTCTCATCCTTGCTGACGGAGGAGATGAGACAGAAAAATATGGAAAGCCAGAATGGTGATGCCTTGTTTGTACAAGGACGGTCCCAGAACAAAAACAAAAATAAGTCATCGAGTGGGAGATCTAAATCTCCAGGAAAACCTGTAAAGGTGGTGTGCTGGAACTGCGGAAAGGAAGGGCACTACAAAAGGCATTGTAAATCTAAAGCCCCTGAACAAGGAAAGGGATCTGATGATGCTCCTTCTGCAGAGGCGAAAACCACCTCAGATGAAGGTGGGGATGTGTACTTGGCTTCTTCAAGTACACATGTAGATCATGAAGCATGGTTGATTGATTCAGGTGCATCCTTTCACTTCACTTCCCATAGAGAGTGGTTCTGCGAGTATGAGAAACATGATGGTGGTGATGTCTTCTTGGGGGATGACAGGAAGGCTAGAATCATTGGTCGCAGAAAATTAAAGTTGAAGTTGCAAGGTGGAAGGGTTAGAACACTTCCAGGTGTTATGCATATTCCTGCATTAGCTAGAAATTTGATTTCTGTAAGCAAGTTGGATGATGCAGGTGTAAAAACAGTGTTCGAGAACGATACCTGCAAAATGGTTCGGGGAGCACTGGTATTGATGCGGGGAGTTCAGATTGGAACTCTGTACAAGATGCAAGGTAGCACTATTATTGATGGGTGCAACAGTTCTGTGGTTCTTGAAAGTGGAGTAGAAAATCTAGTGATCTCTAGAGAGAAGACCATGTTGTGGCATCAAAGGCTTGGACATATTGGAGATAAGGGCCTTCGAATACTTCATGGTAAAGGTATGGTAGAAGGTATGAGTAATAGCTCTCTAGATTTTTATTTCTGTAAAAATTGTGTATATGGGAAGCAGAATCGGGTGAGTTTCCCCTCTGGTGGTAAGAGGGCGAAACATATATTAGAGCTTGTGCGCAATGATGTGTTTGGACATGTGAAGGTTCCATCACTGGGTAAGTTTGTGTACTATGTATCATTTATAGATGACTTCTCAAGGAATACATGGATATATTTCCTTAAGAAGAAATCTGAATTCTTTGACAGGTTTAAAGAATTTAAGGCTCTGGTGGAAAACTAGACAGAGAAGAAGATAAAGGTGTTGAGGACAGATAACGATGGAGAGTTTTGCAGTAAGGAATTTGAAGAATTCTATAAGAAGTGTGGTATAGCACGGCAAAAGACTACTCCATATACAATGGAGTTGCAGAAATAATGAACAAGACGTTAATGGAAAGAACAAGAAGCATGCTCAATGGTGTCGGTTTAGGACAAGAATTCTTGGCAGAGGCAATGGAGACTGCATGTTACCTGGTCAACATATCACCTTCATTAGCATTAGAAGATAAGACTCCACAAGAGGTATGGACTGGTAAGAAACCTTTGTCTTTCACATCTAAGGGTATTAGGATGGGATGCATATTTACATGTTCCAAAGGATAAAAGAAACAAGTTGGATAGTAAATGTGAAAAGTGCATCTTTATTGGGTATAAGGATGGTTTAAAGGGTTATAAGCTTTGGAACCCACTAACAAGGAAGGTTGTGTACAGTCGAGATGTGGTGTTCAGAGAGGTGAAAGATGTTATTAGACATGAATTCCAACCAAAGGAACCTGAGAAGATAGAGTTCGAGCTAAAGGAGGAAGGATTAGACTCTACAACAGAGGAGGAATCAGAAGATGAAGAGCCACAAACTCCGAGTGTGAGAAGGTCAGTTCAAGAAAGAAGGAAGCAAAAAAGGTATATTCCATCTGCTTTCTATTCAAATTTTGGTTTATCTATTACTGATGATGATCCCAGAACTGTGAAGGAAGCAGTAGATTCAGAGGATGGAAAACTCTAGAAAGAGGCCATGGTTAATGAAATGGCATCTTTGCACAAAAATGAGGCTTGGGATCTGGTGGAGTTGCCAACTGGAAGGAAACCCATTGGTAGCAATTGGGTGTTCAAGAAGAAGACAAATAAATAAGGAAAGGTGGAGAAAGACGAATCTCGGTTGGTAGCAAAAGGTTATTCCCAGGTGTCGGGAATTGATTTTGGTGATATTTTTTCTCTTGTTGCCAAGGTAACTTCTATTAGATTACTTTTATCTATTGTTGCTGCTTTTGATTTTGAGGTAGAACAGATGGATGTGAAGACAACATTTCTTCATGGGGATCTAGAAGAGGAGATCTACATGAAGCAACCTGAAGGTTTTGCGGTGAGAAGTAAGAAAGAACTAGTATGCAAGTTAAAGAAGTCTCCGTATGGGTTAAAACAGTCACCAAGGATGTGGTATCAGAAATTTGATACATTTATACGTGGACGTAGATTAACCAGAAGCAAAGCAGATCACTGTGTGTATTTTGAATTAGTTGGTGACCATGTTATTTATCTTGTCTTGTATGTGGATGATATGTTGTTGGTTGGAAATGACAAAGAAATTATCCAGGATTTGAAGACCCATTTTTCCTCCAAATTCGAAATGAAAGATCTTGGTGCTACAAACTATATTTTTGGCATGGAAATTAAAATATATCGAACAAAGAGGAAGCTCTGGTTAAACTAGAGGAAGTATGTCAAGACAATATTACAGAGGTTTAATATGCAAGATAGTAAATCGGTGAAGGTTCCTATTCCTGTAGGTGTAAAGTTATCTGCTGAACAGTGTCCCAAGACACAAGAAGAGGAAGAGGACATGTCCCGTGTTCTATATACAAGTGCAGTCAGTAGCTTGATGTATGTGATGGTTTGTACTAGACCAGACATTGCACATGTACTGGGAATATTGAGTAGGTTTATGTCAAAACCAGGGAAGGAGCACTGGACAGCAGTGAAGTGGGTTTCCAGGTATTTGTGTGGTACTAGTGATTATGGTTTGTGCTACCAAGGAAGACCAAGATTGGACAGATTGTTGGATATTCATGGCTTTGTTGATGCAGACTGGGCTGGAGATCTGGATCAAAGAAGATCTACAAGTGGTTATGTGTTTAACCTATTTGTAGGTGCAGTTGGTTGGATGAGTAAGAAACAATCTGTAGTGTCACTATCAACTACAGAGGCAGAATACATGGCAGTCACTCTCTTATAGACATATTTGGGCACTGCAACCCCAATCACATATGTCCATAAACCAAGGGCTTCTAAACCCCTAAAAGTGTTGTTTCATACCCTAAAGGATCAAGGTCAACTGATTACATCATTTCCAAGAAGTTCTCCCTGGAAAACTGCTCAGAACTGGTCAAAACTGGATCATCTCACTTGCTCCATGATCAGGATGTGATGCATCTCACCTACTACACACGGGAGGTGCGATGCATACTGAAAATTCCTTCTATAGGGTGCGATGAGCAAGAATAGACAAGTGGCAGATACAGTTTGCTAAGTGGATGATCAAGGAATCTTCTAGAAACTTCTCATATGACACTTGCCTCTCATAATTCGCCTAGGCATGAGTAAGAGATCAATGAAATCTCGAAGTGGAACCAAGAACTATCAGTGGAATGACATTAATCAAAAACCAAGAGCTGACTCACACCTCTGCAAATATCTATATATGGATCCCTCATCTAAGAGATCTAGAGGCTGAAGGCTGGAATTTTGTAATTAGCAAGGAAGTGTTGTTGGTTTCTCTTTGAAGACATTGTTGGGTGATCTTTCTCTGTATGAGGTGAAGAGGGTGTTAGGATATTCCGACACATAGGAAATAGTTAAGTACAACTTGGTCTAGTTTAGAGTTAGGTATAGAGTTAGGTAAAGTGTGTTTCTTTACCGTTGTACATTTTGTAACTTACAATCCGACGGTCACGATATGTAGTGATCCGACGGTTCATTCTCTCCTCGGTATTACCGACACTTGATCCGTGGCTTGACACCCGATTGGTCCATGAGTTCTATTTAAAGCGCATGGAGGGTCATTGTTCGGGTAATCCGTGCATGAGAGAAGCTTATGTAAATTTTCATTCTTTGATTAATACATTGCCTGTAGTAGCCACGTTGGCGCAGGCCGTGGACTGTTTCCCTCTTTGAGGGTTTTAACCACGTCAAAAATACTAGTGTATTGATCTGTGATCTGGTTGTGAGCGGTGTCCTTTTGGTGTTCTTTCTGAGGAACTTACCCTGTAAATTCCTACATGGTATCAGAGCTATTTGAGGGCCGCATCCGTTGGTGATCCAAATCTGAAGCTGGTAGAACTGCATCTGACTGCCGTTTCCTAGATCTGTTGTTTCTGACTGCTTTCGGGCCGAGAGGACTGCTCTGTTGTGTTTGGAGCATCTGTTCCAGTGAGGAACCCCTTTCGTTTCACGCGAAAAGGTTTCCGGTAGCCCTAGTTGCGTCACTTTTAAGATCTGGAGGTATACAGTCTTTATTTGCAGTTTACTGTTATTTTCTCTCTGCTTATTTCGGTTTCGGTTTATTTAGCGTTTTTTTTAACTGGATCTATACCTTTCATTTCTATGTATGCTCTTTTCCCTGCGACTCTGTGCGATCTGGGCAAATCAGAAACATAAAGGAAGGATTTTTCTCATGCATATGCTCTTTTCCCTGCACCTTAGTGTGATCTCGGAAAATCAGAAACATTGAGAAAGTTTTTAGTTTTTCGACTAAAGCTAACTTTGAGCCGCAAGGTTCTTTTTTTTAAATATCTAGTTTTTTGGCTAAAGCTAACTTCGAGCCATAAGGTTTGTTTTCTTTGCATGTCCGTGTTGGGTTTTGTGTTTTGTGTTTTGTAGGGAAAAAGAGTTTTCTCAAGGCAAGCATGCAAACCAAGCCCCCCCCCCCCCCCCCGCTCTCTCTCTCTCTCTCTCTCTCTCTCTCTCTCTCAAATTTTTTGTATAGATTTTTTGTATAGATCAATTGGTTCAAAGCTATTTTGAGAGAGTATAGGTCTTGGGTTCAAGTCTCCATTTTGTGGGGGCGGATTTTTTCATTTCCGCACATTCGCGCACTTTGCCGGCAACTTCAACAATTAGTTTTCAAAAAGCCATAACTTCTTCATCCGGAAGCCTTTTTTAGAGCCATTTTTTTTAAAACAGCCTATTTTTTCGAGATCTATCCATTGGAACACTTACTTTCAGCATCTTCAGCTTCAGTTTTTAAAAAAAAATGGAAAGTCCATGCCAAGTCATTCTTGACAGCACTAACTACTTCCAATGGATAGCCTACATGGAAGATTTACTTAGAAGTAAAGGTCTCTACAGAATAGCCACAGACCAAGAGAAGAAACCAAAAGATGAAGACAAGGCTGCAAAATGGGAAAATAGACAAGATCAAGCACGTGGTTTGATAGGGATGTCTATTTCTCCTGATCTTAGATTCCATATTGCAGAACTTGAGACTCCTCATGAAGCATTGGAAAAAATCACTAAATTTTTTGGGATTAAAAATGAAATTAGAGCCCATCAACTTGAAAATGAGTTGCTTACTTCGGATCCTAATAATTTTTCTTGCATTGAAGATTTCTTGTCCAAATTCAAGACCCTTAGATATCTCTTGGAAGGTGTTAAGGTTAAGAAAGAAGATAGTAACCTTATTTATTCCATCCTTACTAAGTTGGGACCAGCCTACTCTGTATTTGTTTCCACTTTCCATTCTACAAGGGAAGCTTTCATTTGTCAAGGAAAAGACTACAAGGCCCCTTCCTTTGACTCCTTTTGTGATTCCTTAATAAGAGAACAAGAAAAACTCTTACACCTTGGTCTTCTTAATCTTGGAAACTCTTCCAAGAAAGCGTTAGCCGCCCAGCAGCAACCAAATTCAAAGAATCCTAAGAAGTCATATCCTAAAAAGAATGGTCCTAAACCAAACAAGGGTCCTAAGAAAACTCAGCCTCAAAATGAAAGATCATTTCAGCAAAATGATAGGACCAATAAAACCAAATGGAAGAAGACTAATAGACACTGTAACTTTTGTAATCGAGATGGCCACTTAGAATCTAAATGCTTTAAGAAGATGGAAGCCTTGGAAGCCGCAATGAAGAAACATAACATCCATGTGGAGCATACTTCAACTTCAACTTTAGGAATGGCACTTTCTGCATGTCGTTGTCAATCATCTCAGTCTGGTTATGCATTAAATGTATCTTCTTCTTCTCATTCTCATGAGTGGCTCATTGATTCTGGAGCCTCTTATCACATGGCCAAAAACCAAGCCATGTTTTCTTCTTTAAATGATTGTAACACCAAAAATATATATGTTGGTGATGATAGATCTCTTAATGTTGTAGGGACTGGAACTGTTCATCTAGACAATGGTCAGTTTAATGATGTATTATGTGTTCCAACCTTATCCTGCAACCTTCTATCTGTATATCAGATAACTCATTCAGGTGAAGGTAAAATTGTTGAATTTTCACCTCATGATGTTGTAATCAAGGATCTGAGAGATCCTAAACAGATTCTAGCTACTGGTATTGCTGATGATTCCACAAGGTTGTATAAGTTTCACAACTTTGGGTCATCAAATCTTCCCTCAGTATTTGTTGCTCATAATGATGAAGTGAGCAAACTTTGGCATGAGCGATTTGGTCACTTAAACTATCGCTCCCTTCAGCATCTATGTAAAGAAAATATGGTGACAGGTCTTCCTATGGTATCTTGCAGAGATGGTGTTTGTTCCGGATGTGTACTCGGAAAACATCATCGAGACAGTTTTGAAAAACGTGCCTCTTGGCACGCCTCAGCCCCTTTACAGCTTGTGCACAGTGATTTATGTGGTCCACTTCCTGTTGCTTCATTCTCTGGCTGCAAGTATTTCTTAACTTTCATTGATGATTTCTCCAGACGCACTTGGGTATACTTCTCAAAACTCAAGAGCCAGTATTTAACACATTTTTGGCCTTCAAAGCCTTTGTTGAAAAACAATCTGGACATCAAATTCTTAAGCTAAGAACTGATAATGGTGGAGAATACGTTAAAAACACCTTCATCAACTTTTGCACCGAAAATGGAATTCAAATGCAACATACTGTTCCATACACTCCACAACAAAATGGTGTAGCTGAAAGGAAAAATCGCACCTTAAAGGAAATGGCTAATTGTATGCTGCAATCTAAAGGACTCAGTCTTAGTTTTTGGGCCGAAGCAATTAATTGTGCAAATTATATAATCAATCGCACTCCTACTAAGGTTCTAAAGAATATCACTCCAGAAGAAGCTTGGAGTTCCATTAAACCAGATGTAAGTCACTTTCGTGTTTTTGGAAGTGAAGCATGGGCCCATATTCCAGATGAAAAGCATAAAGCTTTAGAACCTAAGAGTGAGAAATGTACTTTTGTTGGATATTCTGAAGATGCAAAAGGTTATAGACTTATTCCATTTAAGTCCAAAAATGTTATCATTAGAAGAGATGTAAAATTTGATGAAAACAAATCGGCCTGCGAGCCTAGTCCGGCGGATGTGCCACCTCTTCCTATCTCTTCTACTTTTGAAAACATTTCTTCTTCAGATGATGAAAGTGAGGATGACAATCCTCCCCCACCTTCTCAGGATCCTCAACTTCCAAGATGGGTCCGTGCTACTCAGGATGCAGCAGGTGATCTGGGCGGTGATCCTACAGATCAGCGACGTACACGTTCTCAGTTTGAAAGAGCCTCTTCTTTACTGGCTCAAGCTCCAGTAAATCATGATCCTGACACTTTTGCAGAAGCTTCAAGCCATCCACATTGGGAAGCAGCTATGAATGAAGAATATCATTCATTGTTGGCAAATGATACATGGGATCTTGTTCCTCTACCAAAGGGACGCAAACTTGTTAGATGTAAATGGGTTTACAGAACCAAGTATGGACCAGATGGGAAAGTTGATAAACATAAAGCTCGTCTTGTTGCTAAGGGATTTTCACAGGTTGAAGGCATTGACTACACTGAAACCTTCTCCCCTGTTGCCAAAATGAACTCTATCCGCCTTGTTCTTTCCCTTGCTGCCTCTTTAAAATGGGAAGTCCATCAGATGGATGTTAAATCTATCTTCTTGCATGGGGACTTGCATGAAGAAATCTATATGGAACAACCCATTGGCTTCATCCAAACAGACTCCAGCCTTGTATGTCGACTTAAGAAATCCCTTTATGGTCTCAAGCAAGCTCCTCGGGCTTGGTATGCCAAAATGGATAGCTTTCTTTTAGAATCTGGGTTTTCTAGGTGTTATTCTGACAATACTGTCTACACCAAGAAAGTGGGCAACTCTCTTATCATCCTTGTTCTTTATGTTGATGATCTTATTCTTACTGGTAGTGATCCCAACCTTATAAACCATGTGAAGTCCAGCCTTAAAAAGAAATTTGAAATGACAGACTTAGGACACTTACACTATTTTCTCGGTCTTCAAGTCTTGCAATCCAAGGAGGGTATTTCCCTTTCCCAGTCCAAGTATGCTTGTGATATTCTTCGTCATTTTCACATGGAAGACTGTAAGCCAGCCCCTTCTCCCTTTCAGTCTGGAGTCAAACTTTCAGTCTCTTGTACTTCTCCTGAAGTTGATGCTACATTATACCGTCAACTTGTAGGAAAACTCTTGTATTTAACCCATACTCGTCCTGACCTTTCCTTTGTTGTTGGCCTTGTTGCTCGGTTCATGCAAAACCCCCGTGAAAGTCATTGGAAAGCAGCTAAAAGAATACTTCGTTATGTTCGAGGTACAGTTCAGTTTGGGATTCATTACAGTGCCAAAGCAGCTCCTCTATTAGTTGGTTTCACTGATTCTGATTGGGCTGGTGACCCTGATGATTGGAAGTCTACTGCCGGTTATGTCTTCACTCTTGGTTCAGGACCTATTACATGGGCTTGTAAGAAACAGGCTGCCATTTCTCTTTCATCAGCAGAAGCAGAGTATCGTGGTGCCGTGGAAGCTAGTAAGGAAGCCTTGTGGCTTCGTCAGATCCTATCAGAGTTTGGCTTTGAGCAGCAGCATCCAACCACACTTTGGTGTGATAATCAAAGTGCCATTCAGCTATGCAAAGATCCAGTCCAGCATCAGCGCAGCAAACACATTGAACTACACATGCACTTCATCAGAAAGCTCATTCATGACCATGTTCTTGAAGTGCAATATTGTTCAACAGATGATCAGGTTGCAGACATCTTCACAAAGGCTCTCACAGAGGCGAAGTTCACTAAACTTCGATATATGCTTGGAGTTCAGGAAGTTGTCACTAAGGGGGATAGGCTCTAGTGCCTCCTTCCTTATCCTATTGTGTCATATTTGTAAATCCTTCAATCTTATCCCAAGTTGTTCTTAAGGGGGGATGTTAGGATATTCCGACACATAGGAAATAGTTAAGTACAACTTGGTCTAGTTTAGAGTTAGGTATAGAGTTAGGTAAAGTGTGTTTCTTTACCGTTGTACATTTTGTAACTTACAATCCAACGGTCATGATATGTAGTGATATGACGGTTCACTCTCTCCTCGGTATTACCGACACTTGATCCGTGGCTTGACACCCGATTGGTCCATGAGTTCTATTTAAAGCGCATGGAGGGTCATTGTTCGGGTAATCCGTGCATGAGAGAAGATTATGTAAATTTTCATTCTTTGATTAATAAATTGCCTGTAGTAGCCACGTTGGCGCAGGCCGTGGACTGTTTCCCTCTTTGAGGGTTTTAACCATGTCAAAAACACTGGTGTATTGATCTGTGATCTGGTTGTGAGCGGTGTCCTTTTGGTGTTCTTTCTAAGGAACTTACCTTGAAAATTCCTACAGAGGGCTTTCATGCTGGGAGGATGGCACTGGGTCAGACCAAGTGGTTGTAATTCTCTCTTCTACTACTTCTATCAATAAAGCAATTTGAGTTTTCCTCCATATTCTTGTATATCTCTAAATATTGTGTTGATATATGCATTTGTATGGTCAATATATATATGATCCTATTTTGTTTATAGTGATAGATCTCTATGCTTTGATGGTATTATGCTACTTTGACTCTACAGTTGCTCTCTGAAGCGAGACAAGTAAGGAAGGAGCGGCGAGATTCTGTCAAAGGGGAAAGGAAACAAGCAAGGAGCCAAGCAAAAGACTGAGGTTGGTGCTCTCTGCTTCTTTCTCGTCTATCTCTCGTAAAGGAAAACACAAGTGACTTTAGTTTGTTTGTTTCTAAGATAGCTACCCATCTTAGTGGGACTAGCAGTTCTGAATAGACACTAGTTTTCTTGATAACAAAATGGCGACTCCGCTGGGGAGCGAATAGTTTGATTGCTTGTCTCTATTTGTTTGCTTCATAAAACACAGATGAAGCCTGAAGTTAAGCCAGCTATCCTTCGAACTGCATTTGCTATGCAAGTGCAAAGTAGATCAACGCTGCTTCAGTCAATCTCTGGGTTTGTTTATGAACTGAACAACTAACTTGAAAACATCCTAAAGGCCCTAGAAGAGCTCAAGTAACCTCATTAGATCAGCCCCTATACTTTGTATCTACTAACTATCATTAGCTCAACCTAAATCCCTGGACTAAGTTGCAAACTATGACCGAAAAGCAAGTTAAAGTCTCATCCCTGGACCATCGCACCCTCTCCTCTTGGCAGACTGGATGCATCACACCTCCCGTGTGCAGTAGGTGGGATGCATCCCTATTTCCCTGTGTTACATGTGCGATGATTAGGTAAGACTGTATCTGCCTCCAGATTTTGGTTTTTTCTTCACTATCTTCAGCTTTCATCAGGAGTTTTGTTGTCTGTGATCAGTAGACTACTGTTGAAACCCCCTTCCTTTGCATCATTCATCTTCCATTGTACAAATATTTTTGAATGTTTTTATGTATTTTTCGCCATTCACAGTTCTCATTTACAAAATAGTAGCTTAATCGAACTGTCGTCTTTTGATTTGAAAGTGTCGCAAGTGTCATTTTCAGTCAAAGAAAAGAATCCTTCTCTTTTTTATAGTCAACTACATTGTTACTCTTGTATTTGATCTGAATTTATAGTAATTCAAGTGTCGAAATCAGTTTTCAATTCAAAATCGCAAAGTGTCGTCTTGCCTTCCTGTCGTTTTTTGAAAAGAAAATTGTTAGTACTGTCGCTTTGAAAGAA
Source organism: Pinus tabuliformis (assembly GCA_031772625.1). Lineage (NCBI taxonomy): Eukaryota > Viridiplantae > Streptophyta > Pinopsida > Pinales > Pinaceae > Pinus > Pinus tabuliformis. The sequence goes on along the minus strand of CM062808.1, from coordinate 450,602,741 downwards.
GATATAATTCAGATTTGTATTTGGCATTCTTTTTGTCATCCACACATTAAGAAAGCGGAAAACAAATACATGCATGTGCATTTGCATTTGCATTTAGACTGCTTGTTTATTTTGATTTAGGACAGTGCATCAAGTGTGTGCTCTCTGCTCTATGTTGAAAGGATTTCGTTTCTCTTTCCTTAGTAGCTAGGGTTTTCATTGCAAAAAAGAAGAGTAAACGACTGTTTATCATCTTAGATTGCATATTTAGGAGTTGTATATCTACATCACGTGGTGAACCTTAAAGGCAAACTTCTTAAGAAAGATCAACTATAAAATAAATTCAATGAACATAAAAACGCTTTGTATCCTAACGCACAACATTTAGAAGTCTAGGCTAGAGACGTATTCCGGCGTCGTAAAGCCTGGTAACAGTCACTTTCATCGTAGGTTGGGTGATTCCTCCTCTTTGAGACGACAAGTGCCAGTACGGACTTGTGCTCCCACATACCGTCGAGTATATATTGGGATACCACAATAGGCTATATCCTTTATCCTTAGGAATCCGTGTCTGCCGCCCTATCGATCACAATGCACTGAACATAGCATTCGGGAAGATTGACTGTCGTACCGTAAAAAGTATTTTGCAGTTTTACGATTGGTTTGGTAATCCCTCTGTCTAGATTTCCAGAGAAGTCTCTTTCATTCCTTTTCAGACTCCTTAAAGGAAAAGGTCCATCTGAGCACTTGTCACTTCAGGCTCATTAAAAATCGAAGGCAACTAGAGTCATCTTTAGCTTTTTCTCGACTCTTAAAAAGTGAAAATTCAAGTTGTTTCAAAGTGTCTAAATTTCATTTAATACAGAATAACATTTTCCCCTCTTATTTTGAGTTGATCAAATAATCCACAATCGTGGAAGAAAGTCAATCAAAACCCCATCATTCGCAGAGACTGACAAGTCAACCGTCTTTGACTCTGAAAACGAAACCATTCCGGGCCAAGAAAACTCGTTTAACTGGGTCAAAGTCTCCTGGTTTGTTTGAAACTTGTGTTTCAACATCCTCTGAGACTCCAGTTACTCCAACCATTTCTAGTATCCCTGCCTCTACAGAAGAAGTTCCGCAGTTACAAGAGGACATTAGAACTGATCCTAGTGTAACAGTAAACACTTCTATTCCTGAACCAGCTCCATCTAGAGTTGATTCGGAAGGTGTTACCCCTCCAGCATCTGTCGCTGCAGAATCTATACCTTCTTTGGCACCAGAAATATTTTACGGACCTGACGGTCTGCCTCTTCCACCTAGATTGATTGCTATAGAAGAGATTACGGAGGATCTTCCATCCAGTACTCCATCACATTTCGAAACTGGGATCCACCTATATCCTTCTACTTTAGAAGTTAATACCCCTTCATCGCAAGTTCCTGTAGAATCGCTAGGAAGTATTTTGGATAGACTCGATATGTCTGGACAACCATCGACATCTAGGACTATGTCATCCAATACAGCGATAGCAGAACCTCCTGCCACCACTTCGATGATGTTCGCTGGCATACCATTTGTCCCAACTAGCTCTCAACCGCTAGAGGGAGTCCACCCAGGGACTGTGTCGACAGTATGGTCTGTTCCGATTTGTTCGTCTGGAATAATATCTGGAATTTCTTATGTTGAGTCTCATCAAATTGATCCTTCACAACAGTATCAATTTGGGCAGTCCGATCTCCAAAGGCCAATATCTCCTGTTAGCACTGGATTGTTGTTGTATGGAGGGCAGTATGCCCTTTCATTTTTCCCTCCGGGAGAACAACCATATGAGAGTTCTCAACCGAATTCGGGTTAAAATGGAATCGCATCCAGTTGTTGGGTGCCAATACTGCCTCAACAACCAAGAATTGTATACTCAATGAAACCGAGTCTACCTGTGTCGAATATCCCCACTACACCAGCTATTGTGACAGTGTCGCAAGTACAAGTGTTTCCTATTGTATGCCAGCCTCAAGTTTCTCAGGTCGTAATACAACAGCCTCTTGTCTCCACGACACAACCGCAATCGCCAGTTAGTGTCTCCTTAACTGGAGTGACTCAGGCTCAAGCAGGTACTATTACCCCTCATCTTGGTCAAACATCTAGTATTGGGCAACAGCAAATGGTTTCACAACCATGGCTCGTGCAACATCAACAACCGCAATTCCAACAAGCTTACCAAGGACCTGAGCAACAAAACTTTGCAAGTAATGGGCAGCCATATATTCAAAACGATTATCATCAACCATCCCAAATTGGTTATGCCCAACAACCTTATCAAAGTTATCAGCATCAAATGAATTATGCTGGTATGCAAAGACCCACTGCTCAGGCAATCCCATCTTATCCTGGATATGCTTCGCTGAACCTGAATCAACAGTTGTCGTTCATGGAAACTTTAGAGTTACCAGATCTAAATCGGCTAACAAACGATCTAATTGCTTATGCCCCTTGGTGGCCAGCGATTCCTCATAAACTTCCGTCAGATATTCCTAAATTTAATGGAAATCCAGGTGAAGATCTGTTGAATCATGTGATGACCTTTCATCTATGGTGTTCCTCCAACACTCTAAATGATGATTTGATTAGGCTTCGCCTTTTTCAGCGAACGTTAACTGTTCTAGCAGGAAAATGTTACATCAAATTGCCTAGAGCTTCGTTTGATAACTTCGACGCCCTTTCCACCACCTTTTTAACCCATTTTCAGTTACCAATAAGGTACAAAACAAGAACAGAGCTTCTTACCAATTTCAAGCAGATGACGGCCACTCACATATCTGATCATATTCATGAGTGGCGACGTCGTCGTAGAATGGTAAAAACATATGTTCCTGATCAGCTACTCACTGAATGGTTTATTAAGTCCTTGTTACCTTCTATTACAAAAAATGTGGCTAAGGGAGGAGTCATCACTGAAGAGCAAGTTATTGCTCATGCGCAATATCTAGACTTGATCTATACTGAGTCTGGCACGCTCTATGACAAAATCCCTGATGCTCCTAGACCAGAATTTTTTGTTCCTCCTCCTAAATCAAACAAAGACTCTCATGTCGGCGATGGCGTGATAGGAATGACCAGCATAAAATCCATAAAGGCTACATCTAAGAAAGCCCGTAAGGTTTCTGGTCAAAATGAAAATGAAGAACTTCTAGCCTTGGAGGTTAATGTCGTGTCGACCGACAAAGGCAAAGAACCGAAGCAACCACGGGGCAAGAAGAAAGGGAAGAGAAAAAAGAATAAACAGGATGATTCGTCTCCTGAAAAATCTTCGGCAAACCCTTCTGGGCAAAGGAAACCTCCTTCGGGATGTCAGATATGCGATGAGGATCATTGGACAAGAGATTTTCTGCATAAGGCTGAGATTAAGAAATTCTTCAAGAACTCAAAAACCACAGCAGTATTGACTGATCCGTTTCTAAACCCAGGAACCAATCTGGTTGCTAGCGACAATGCTTCCCCATCCCAAGTGCTTATGTTGTCCATTTAAAAACAAAAAAATGATGCTTTGATATCGACAAGGAATAAAGATTACGGGAATCCACAACTGTCAAACAACAAGGCTACTGATCAACCTAGTAGTTCGACAACAACTTCGACCGAAGTTGTGCCACCCATAATTCCTGAGCTAACAATAAAGCTGCCAAAGGGATTAGTACACAAATTGACATTTAATCCTCATGCTAAAGCGGCACAGAATTCTAATATAGTAGAGGACTTGGCCCAATCGCTATCCCCTATGTCGACACTTGAAGTACTGCAAAATTGCCCCTCCCAAAAGCAGGCTCTATTATCAACAATAGGTGGGGTTGACCCAACGAATTCCAATCTAGTGGCCTTCAATCATAAAGGATATGAACCTTAGTTACCAGCTCAACTCACTTTCCTCATTCAAGTGAAAGCCCTCAACAAAACTATTCATCAAACAATTATTGATGAGGGGGCATCTATATGCATTAAGTCAATGAGTTGCTGGAAAAATTTAGGCTCACCGCCCCTTGTCACGATCGTCAACGACGTTAAAAGCATTTGATGGAAGGACATACACTCCGTACGGAATTTTAAGTAACTTATAAGTTGAACTGGGGGTAAAACAATAGAAATTGATGTTGAAGTTATTGATGGAAACCTCGACTACAACATCCTACTAGGAAGGCCCTGGATTTATTCTATGTTTGCTGTTGTGTCAACATACTTTACAAAGATTGCATTTCCTTTTCAAGGAGGAATTACAATCGTTGACCAACAAACCTTCCTCCCCAAAAGCTCACAAGTTACGGGAAGCATTCCAATGATCCATGGAAGCTCTAATTCACTTCAAAATGTCGGAGTAGGCCTCCTAAAAGACCCTGCCTTAATGGGTACTTTTTCCCTACCGCCTTGGAGTAATCTGGCGGAAGTGGCCATGGTGGAAATCTGCAATATGATATCTTCTATATCTAAAAGATTCGGAAGATTCCCAAACATTTTGTCAGCATGGATCATCACCATTTTAGAAATATTGTAGCAATCAATTTTCTTGGCCTAGGGGGCAAACCCAAATCAACGCTCATCGAGTGTTTGGATAGATAGGTCTAAGGAATATGGAACCTCTTCAGATCCTTGGTTGCATGTACATTCTACAGATGAAGGAATCATTCAGTCAATTGTTGACACCTAATCCTCTGCGGTTGGGTGAATCTGGAATGTGAACAGTCGTTAGAAGATGAACTGAGAAGTCACATTCTTGTATATAACAATAGCTACCTAATGTAATAAATCGAATCATCTTTTCTGCCTAATGGAGTTACTGCCTGGCCTGACATGGTATCAGAGCCAGCTCCTTTTTTAGCCTGTGTCTTTGTAACTCCTAGTCTGCTCCACTGCTCCCCATGTAATTCAGCCACTTATTACCTGCATTTTGTCTGCCATCCCTGCGTTGTACCTGCGCTCTGCTCCATATTCCATTACCTGCACCATACAGTACGCTGCCCTACTGCTACGTAACCTGCGCCCTGCTCTTCTGAAACGTTGTCCTGTCCAGCGCTGCCCTTGTTGTTCTGACATTTACGTTGTAGATATATTTTCGTTTTCAGTTTGCAGCCCAGGTTCAAATTATTCACTGTTTACACAGCTATCATGCTGCTACCTTATTGGCTGCTGCTGCAATTCCCCACATCCGCCATCTGAATGAGCCTGAGCCTGTCTTTATGTTTCTGACAATGGTATGGATTGTGATGGAGGTCGGTAATTGTACCGGTGCCACTCCAGCATTCATTGCTGCTTCTCCATGAAGCTTTTATGTTTGATCACTTCACCTCTGCGGTTGCTGTGTTCGACTTCCTCAGAAACTGTTTTGTTCTTTTTCTTAATGGTGAATAATCCTGGGAGATAGACTGCTCTAGCAACGTCTTTCTCATAGTTCGCCTGGAGCTTCAACACTTCTCATCTCTTTTTATCATAGTTTTGTTTGCCTGGAGCTTTGGCGCCCACCGTGGGGCTCAACACCGCGACCTCCTGTAACATCTTGAATGTAAAAGCTTATGAAAAATCGCAGCATCTTCCCAAACGTTTATAGCTTATGACAAATCACAGCATCTTTTGTTTCCTTTAGATATAAAAAAATTTGTCTCAAATGCGTGTCATCTTCGTCACCGGTTTGAATCCAGCATCTTAGTCGTCGGTTCGAATCCACCGGCCCACGTATTGAAGCTCCCCACGTATTTTATGGTTCAGAACGAGGCTCTCGACAATGACTCGCTGCAAAAAGAAATAGATTTAGACAGAGTTAAGATATATATTCAAGGGTTCAGGCCTCTGGAAAGGAGTGTTTTTGTTGAGGAATGTTAAATGCGCTGTGTGCTCATGGTATTAAGATGTTGCTGTGTTTTTTATTGTAAAAAGATGTAAAATTATCTTTGTTGGAAAGCTGCATATATATAGTGAACGCTGCCCACTTTGTGCATTGCATATTAAACAGTGAATTTACCCATGTGCACCACATTGAGTTCTGTGTAATTTACACTGATCAAGGAATGCGAAGGGTTTATTATGTGCATTAAATAGTCTATGCAATGGCGTGTTGAATTTGGGATGAATTCATGAAAAGCATTGGTCCGATATTTTTTTTTACATGAAAACATTGGTGCAGTGAGTGTGGAATGAAAATTTATTTTTATGGCGATATGTTATATGGTTGAGAAGTGGAAGGTATAACATATATATTGTTTTTCTATCAGCAGAAGTTTCTTTTTCCTCTTACAAAATGCATTCAATCATCTCCATGGTAGGGATAGTTCTCACTGGAAAGGAGAACTATCCTGAATGGTCCCGAATGATAAAACACACCCTCATCTTCAATGAGTTGTGGAAAGGAGTATGTGTCGGAGAAGGAGACAAAGACCTAGTACAGCTTACCTCAGACAAAGAGCTCATCATTTGGGAAAACAAGAACAGCAAAGCTTATGCATTAATCAAGCATCTGTAAATGAAGAGGTGAGTCGCCATATTTTGTCATATTCAACTGCCTTTGAAGCCTTACAAAAGCTGAAAGAACTCTATGACTCACATTCTGCACTTGAAGTTGTTCAACTCATGATTAAACTCTTCACTCTTGAATTGAAAAATAATGATCCTCTTGCTCTTGCATCTGAAGTAAAGTCTATAATGCATGATATCAATTCCACTAAGGTTGAGCTGGATATCCTCTTATTGCTTTTCTCAAGGCACTCTATCCTACCTACTCCAATTATCTTGAGTCTTTACAAGCAAATGGAAATCTTAGATATATAACCTTTGCCTCTCTTGTGAAAAAGTTTGCTGAAAGAGAGAAAGCCTTTGGAAAGAAGACAGCCCCTGAATCTTCTGAAGAGACTGTGTGCCTTGCCCATAAAGAAAAGCATCCTGCTCAAGATTCTACAAGAGGAAGAGGTGGACGAAGAGGAAGAGGAAGATATTTCAGAGGTAGGGGGGCAGACATTCTCAAGGAGAAAAGGCAAACTTACACTACATTCACTGCAAAAGAAATGGATCACATGATGCCTCTACATGCAAGCTACCATGGGACAAAATTGAGAAGAAAAGAAACCAACAGAAAGGTAAAACTGATGATACAGAAAGGTAAAGCACCTGAATCCGCTCACTATATTGAGGCACAATGTAACATTGGAGTAAATGAAGATTTGTTTAATGCTTCACTTGCTTCTTCCAAAAATGATTGGTTTCTTGATTCCGGAGCAACCTGTCACATGATTCATAGAAAATATTTTTTTGAAGATTTCACTGACAATGTTGATGGAGCAGTATACTTTGCAGATCAGTCAAAAATCAAGCCATCAGGGCTTGGCACAATCAGGCTTAAACTGCCTGGTCTTCCAGACTTTCTTTTGGATCATGTTCTATATCTCCCACATCTCAAGAGAAACTTGTTGTCCTTGGTTCACATCCGCCAGCAAGGTCACTCCATTCATATGTTTGATGGCAAGCCTGAGGTAAGAAAAGCATCTGACCACTCACTTGTCTTGAGGGGAATAGAAGAAGAAAGGCTTCTCAAACTGCAAGGAACCTCTGCTCATGCACAACATTTCTCATATATTTCTCATCATGAAGAAGGTACACTTCCATCAAGTTTATTATGGCATGCTAGATTTGGACATTTAAACTATGACAGTCTCCGCTTATTGAAGAAAAATGGTGTTGCTGGTTTGCATACAATTCGTAGGAAACATAAGCAATGTGATGCTTGCATTCTAGGAAAGCATAGCAAATAGTCTTTTCATGATTCACATTCAAGAGCACATAGGAAGCTTGAACTCATTCATTCAGATTTATGTGGTCCAATGCCTGTTCCTTCTGCAAATGGAAATAAATATATCATGACATTTATTGATGATTACACTAGAATGTGTTGGGTTTATTTATTGAAGAACAAATCTGATTCTTTTCAAACATTCAAGAATTTTCATAAATGGATTGAAAATGATGCACAATCTCATATTGGGTCTATTCGCACTGATAATGGAAAAGAATATACATCAAATGAATTTGAAAACTATCTTCGCCAACATGGGATCAAACATCAAACAAATTTGCCTTATAATCCCCAACAGAATGGTGTAGCTTAAAGAATGAATAGAACAATCTTGAATATGGTACGATCCATGCTTTTCTTCAAAAATGTAAAGATAATGTTTTGAGCTGATGTTGTTCTATGTGCTGCATATATAAAGAATAGATGTCCATCTAATGCTATAAGAAACAAGACTCCTTATGAATTGTGGTATGGACATGTTCCTTTGGTAAAACATCTCAGGATCTTTGGTTCCACATGTTATGCTTTGATACAAAGGTACATAGAAACAAAACTTGGTGCTAGAAGTCATAAGTGTATCTTCCTGGGGTATTCAAACACCTCCAAAGCATACCGACTTATGATGAAGCAAATAAAAAGTTTGTTGTATCTAGAGATGTCATTTTTCTTGAATCATCCAAATCTGACAATGTTGTTGAGCGGCAACTTGATCGCTTGGATAGATTCACAAAAATGAAATCATTTCAAGAATTTGATAATCAAATTCCACATCTTGAAGGGGGAATTCCTATGCTAGATCAACATGTGGAATCTTCTTCTGAAGAACAATCTCCCTGTATGAAATTCCAACAACGGATGATGTTTTAAGTGATGTAATTGATAGAATTGGGAGACTCAATCTTGATTCAGTCCCAACTCAATCAACAGAGCAGCCCAGACCATCTCAGAAAGGTCCCCCAAAGTGGCTGACAAAGACACTTGAAAGTGTTCATCCTGATGAAATCGGAAAAACAGGAACCAGAAATTCAAACCGACAAATGGAGGTGATGTAGATGACTCTAATTCACCAGTTGATATGGATGTTTCTTATGATTGTGAATTTAACTTGTCTACAGATTTTGAACCAACTTCCTTCAAAGAAGCAGCTTCTCATGATGAATGGAAAGGAGCGATGCAAAAGGAGTATGATGCCCTCATAAAGAACGACACTTGGAAGCTGGTTGATCCTCCATTTGGAACCAAACCAATTGGCTACAAGTGGGTCTACAAGAACAAGTAAAAAGCGGACGGCTCACTTGACAAGCACAAAGCTAGGCTTGTGGCAAAAGGTTTTGCACAGAAGGAAGGGGTCGATTATGAGGAAAATTTTGCCCCCACAGCAAAATGGGCCACCATCCGGACACTCTTTGCACTAGTAGCTCAGAACGGTTGGAAAGTCGATCAAATGGATGTAAAAACTGCCTTCTTGAATGGAGACCTAAAAGAGAATGTTTTTATGTCCCAGCCTGAAGGATTTGCTATGAAAGGACATGAACAAAAAGTATGCAAACTTGTGAAGTCCTTGTATGGCCTCAAACAAGCACCGCGAGCCTGGTATGAAAAACTAACTGAGCATCTTCTGAAACTCAACTTCAATCATTTTGATCTTGATGATGCAACTTTATTTGTCAAGAAAGTTGGAAAAACAGTTGTATATCTTGTGGTATATGTAGATGATCTTTTAATGACGGGAATAATGAAAGCTACATTGCATCCATAAAGAAGGAATTGGGGAAAAGTTTTGAAATGAATGATTTGCGCTATGTTCATTACTATCTTGGCATTGAAGTAACCCAACATCCAAAATCCATATTTCTTTCTCAAAAGAAATACATTGGAGATTTTTTAAACAGATTTGGCATGACAGAGTGCAATCCTCTTTCTACTCCAATGGAACAAAACTTAAAGCTCACATCTATTGAAGGAAAGGAATTTGAGGATGAGGAAGTCTCATCTACCTCACTACTACCAGACCAGACATTTCATTTGCTGTTGGAATCCTCTCCATGTTTATGCAAAAGCCTTGTGAGGGACATTGGTCTTTTGCAAAAAGAGTACTAAGGTACTTGAAGGGAACTCAAGACCTTGGAATCAAGTATACACAGGTGGACGACTTCAGCTTGATTGGATACTCTGATTCAGACGTCGATGGAGACAAAGAAACTGGGGTATCTACTTTAGGACATGCTATGAGTCTTGGATCAGGAGCTGTCTCTTGGAGATCACGCAAAAAATCAATTCCAGCAGATTCCACAACAAAAGCAGAATACGTGGGAGCAGCTGAAGCAACGAAAGAAATTGTGTGGCTCAGGAAAATTCTTGAAGATTTGCAGGTAAAATAAGTACAAACAACTCCACTCATGATTGACAACACCTCTGCAATAAAGTTGGCCAAGAACCCAAAGATCCATGATCGTACAAAGCACATTAATACTAAATATCATCTGATCTGACATCATGTTGAGGCCAAAACAATCCATCTACGTCATTGTTCCACAAATGAGAAAATTGCAGACATCTTCACCAAAGCGCTTGGAAGAGAAAAGCTTGAAAGATTCAGAATGATGCTTGGACTCACCAACATCCCTTCAGATTAAGGGGGGGAATGTTCACACCTAATCCTCTGCGGTCGGGTGAATCTGGAATGTGAACAGTCATCAGAAGATGAACTGAGCAGTCACATTCTTGTATATAACAATACCTACCTAATGTAATAAATCGAATCATCTTTTCTGCCTATTGGAGTTACTCCCTGGCCTGACATCAATGATGATAGGAGAGGAACCATGGGAAGATTACCACCATCGTTCCCATCTTCCGGATCACCACGAAGATTATTCCAGCAACCTTAATCATCCTTCAGTTTTTGATTTTCTATCAAATACTGTAAATAGATGGATTATCAGGATAGTTCTTTTACTGTGTCAACCTCATTAAAAAATGAAACAACTCACTTTCCAAATCGAGTCTTTGATTATAATCTCGTAAAATCCAAGTCGAGTCTTTCAAATATTTCGAAGGTAAACCTTCATTCCAACCACTGCATTAAATGCAATGAAGCTTGGGGGGCATGCACTTTGATTTGCGTCATTATGCTGGGGGCATGCGAAATTATAACAAGCATAGTTTCTCATTTCAATCTTGTGTAAACATGAAATCGAATCTGAGCATATGTTGTCGCATGGTTCAAGCTCATTAAAAAATGAACCAGGCCATGAGCAGTTTTACGCGAAGTTCAAGCTCATTAAAAAATAAACCTAGCAACGAGCAGTTTTATGTGAAGTTCAAGCTCGTTAAAAAATAAACCTAGAAATGAGCATATTTGTTCCACCAAAGTTTAAGCTTGTTAAAAAATGAA